>CAJNDT010005970.1:0-122500 GCA_905221615.1 Symbiodinium sp. CCMP2592
TGAGAACGGACCCACGAATCACGATGCATTTGCTTCCATTGCCCAAAGCCCTCAGCAGCCTTGCGACTGATGCGGTCATCGATGGATCTCTTGATGGGGATAAGAACCCCAGGAAAAAGCCGCGCCGTGAGCGCCGCACATCCGCACTCTCAGCCGCGGTGAAGGTGGACAACATGCCCAAAGAGCTCAAAGACTGCAAGTTCTATACTGATCAGTCGGGCCGCCGGCTTTGCTGGACCCACAATACCGGGACTTGTAATGCTGCAACGGATGGAGGACACCCGCCAGCATGCAAGCGCGGAGTGCACGCCTGCATGGGATGCCGGAAAGTTGGCCACGGATGGTCAGCCTGCTGGTTTAACAAAGCCAACAGCAAAGGCAAAGGCGGGAAAGGCGGAGGAAAAGGATCCGGGAAGGCTGACGGGAAGGCCGACAAAGAGTGACTAGCCTCCCGTAACCTCTCCGATAGAACAGTGCATGCTCAAGCCAGAAGTCGCTCTCCCAAGAGAGTCCGTGCTTCCGGCCACAAATCGAATTCAGATCGGACTGAGACTCCTTGCTATGACCCGCCACACTTCTTTGGATATCGTGAGCCCCAAGATCAAATCTTGTTGAGCTCTGAAGTGCGCGAAGAGCCGGCTTTGCAGCATCGTGATTCTTCCGAGTGCTCGGCCCAAACCTTCGCTGCCGATCCTGCTCATGACCATTTCGAGGTGAGCCGCTTGCAATTTTTCTTCACTCCGCATCACGTGTCAGATCACGGCCAACACCCGGCTGAAGAGTTCGCGAGAAGTTGTCTTCAGCAAGGCTCAGGCGACTCTTCGTCCTGGATGGAACTCGCGGAGCTTTTGCCCGACGAGGAATCCTCCCGTGAGACGGCACAAGACCCACTTGAGAAGTGTTTCATCACCGGTGCTTACAACCAAGGCGGGATCACCGGAGTGCGACGTAACTGCCGACAGTTCCCAGCCTGCACCCGCCTGCTGGTTACCCTAGCTAGGATAGCCTTCCCCGGTTTGACATTTACATCTGTTGGCCTTTTCCGCAACATGCAGACTGCTCTGCATAAAGACGCCAACAACTTGCCAAGATCTCGCAACGGGATCTGCGCCCTCAGCTTTTTCGAAGGAGGTCAGTTGCGCCTTCACCGCGCCGATGGGCCAGTGAACTTGTCACTCAGCGAAGGACCGCTTCAGTTCGACCCCTTTCTCGAGCACGAGACACTGCCTTGGTCTAATGGTTCTAGGATAGTCTTGGTTGCCTTTTCGGTGAACTGCCTTGAGCGCCTCACGCCGGAGCATCGAGCAGTGCTTGCTGCATTCGACTTTCGTCTGCCGCTTTCTAAGGACCAGTCTGAGGTCGCATCGCAGGTTTCCCAGGCCGACTCTCGGCCGGCTTCGCAATTACCTCAGACCGATGAAGAGGCTGGCATGTTCCTTGAGTTGTTCGCCGGCACCGCCCGATTGAGTCAGGCATTCACGCGCTTAGGTTTCCAAGCTCTGGCTTTTGATAAGGTCTGCAGGTCCAGCCATCCCGTTCAGGCGCTCGATTTCGCTGATCGGTCTGAATGCGAGGTCGTGCTGCAACTAATCCAGGACCATGCCTCTTCCTTGCAGTATGTGCACCTGGCTCCACCTCAGGAGACCTGCTTGGCTGCCCGAAACAAAGAATCTGCGACTAACCCGGCCCCTCCGGCCCGGTCAGCCGCGCAGCCCTTAGGTTTGGAAGGATTGCCAGAGTCGTTGCAAAGGCAAGTCACTGAAGCCAACGACCTTTACATGTTCAGTCATGATGTGTTCATGCTGTGTCGGAAGTTCAATATTGTAGTCAGTGTGGAGGCTCCCGCCTCCTCTCTCTTTTGGCTTCTACCAATGATTCAGGACCTCTTGTCCTGTGCCGATAATCAGGTCGTGGATTTTCACGAGTGCATGCATGGCGGTGATCGAGATCGAAAGCTGCGCTGGCTTTGCTCGGCTCCATGGTTCAAGCCCTTGGGGCTCTCGTGTAACCGCATGCACCCGCATGCGCCCTGGAACGCAGCTTCCGATACAGGAACCAAAGGTGCATATCCACCTCTCTTGTGCGCTAGAATCGCCGAGTTGGTTGCTTCTCAGGTCTGCAGTCTTCCTGCTGCCCCATCTTTGTTCGGGCCGGCCAGCTCCGTCACACGGCTGGCTTATGAGAAACAACCCCGTAAGCACCGGGCCTTAGTCAGTGAGTTCGGCGCTTATGATGCTTGGGCTGTGCCGCTGGGCTTCACTGCCTGTCCGCCCGCCTTGCTGAAAGCGTACCCTAAAGGTGCTCGTGCTGTTCGTCGCAAGCTTTTGCATTGGGGTCAGATAAGGGCTTGCGTTCTCCCTAGCCTTGATTTCGCTTTGCTTGAATCTAATTTGGGATCCAACTGGAAATGGAGTATGGACTCGCATGCTCCCCCTCTCGAAGAAGAGGACCAGCCCATTTGCAAAGTTTGTGGATTCATGAGTGACTCGACCTTTGAAGATTTGTGCGAGGTACTCTGGATAGGCATTCCCCGCTCTCCGTCAGACTTCGTGCAGCAAGCAGTGTTGGCGGGCCACCCAAAAAGGATACTTGAGAATCAGATCGACGAGCGAACCAAGCTCCTTGTAGATAACCTTTTGACCGGACGCGCAGCCTGCGAGGACCTGGGGAAATCGCGACTAGCAGAGTGGAACGAAATCGCTAAGGAACTCGAGCCTGTGGAGGAACAGGCTCAGAAATCACTGGATCCTTTAGTGAGCAAAATCATCGACGGGAAGAAAACCTTCCTACTCGAAAGGTTGCTTGCCGACTCATCTTTTCCAGACAAGTCCTTAGTCCCCGACCTTAGGAAGGGTTTTCCGCTGACCGGATGGATGCCTAGAACTGGGTTGTTCGTTGGCGAACCTCGCCCCCCTAAGACCAGCCTTGACAAACAGCTTAGATGTGCTTCAGCCAGGAATGCCGCTACGCTGGCCAGAGTCTCTTCTCAGCCTGTTGATGCTGTCGCTGAAAAGGCCTGGTCCGAAACGCTCGAGGAACAGCAGAAAGGCTGGCTGTTTGAGGACCCAGCTCCGGACCTTTCGTCTGTCTTAGTGGCCCGAAGGTTCGGTATCATCCAAGGCGCCAAGACCAGAGTGATAGATGACGGGAAGGCAGCCGGGATCAATCAGACCGTTGGGTTGCCCGAACGTTTCAGGCTACACAGCATCGATTTCATCTCGGCCTTCCTTGTCTGGGCCATGATGGACCCACGGGCCAAAGGGAAACAGGTGTCGGGAAAAACCATTGATTTAAAATGGGCATACAAACAGTACGCTGTCAATCCCTCTGATCGGGAAATCTTCCGAATCGTTGTACTTGATACGTGTTCGAGGAAACCCAAATTCTTCGGAGCGGCAGCACTCCCCTTCGGAACGACGGGATCCGTGGCAGGATTCCTGAGAACGTCTGCTGCCACGTGGCATATCGGCTCAGCCCTGCTGGGCCTCTCCTGGTGCAATTATTTTGACGACTTTCCTCTTTTCAGTTTGGACGAGCACTGTCCTTGTGCCGAATCTTGTGCGGAGGCCCTGCTAGACATCCTCGGAATAACTTTCGCAAAGGAAGGGAAGAAAGCCACCGAGTTCTCCAAGCAATGTCGGGCCCTTGGCCTGATTATTGATCTGAGTGAATTCGGAAATGGAGTCGTGTACATCAAGCACACGCCAGAGCGCATTCAGGAATTGAGGCAGACCCTCACACGTATTCTTGATTCCGGCTTGCTTGAGTCGTCGGAAGCCGAAGCCCTTCGAGGCAGACTCCATTGGTTCAGCTCTTTCCTTTTCGGCCGCCGGCCCTGCCAAGCCTTGAGAGTCTTAGGTCTTAGGGCTAAAGGTTTGGATAGAGGTAGGAAGCTGAGCAGTGACCTTCGTGATGCTCTCACGTACCTGCGTGATCGAGCTCTGGAGTCGCCACCTGTGCAGCTCACGCCTGACATCAAAGAAACCTTTTACGTCTTCACTGACGGAAGCCTCGAGGGAGAAGTAGCCGGCGTGGGCGGCATTTTGTACGACCCACTCGGTAAACCTCTTTCTTTCTTTGCAGCCAGCCTTCCGCTTGATGCCCTGAACAGACTCAAGGAAACTTCGAGCCACCCAATCTACGAGATTGAGTTGCTGGCCATCTGGGCCGCTTTAAAGCTGTGGATGAACCGACTTACCCGTTGCCTAGTAGTGGTTTACCTTGACAACGAAGCTGCGAAGGGAGCCTTGGTATCAGGGAAGTCGTCGACCCTTCCTGGTCAGTCCATAGTGAGTTCGGTTCTCGACTTAGAGGACTCAGCAAGGATCCGTCCGTGGTATGGCCGAGTGCCAACCAGCTCTAATCCAGCAGACGAGCCCAGTCGAAGTGTCTTCGGTCATTTACTGAGGGAAGGAGTGCAAAGGCTTCAAGCTCCGTGCGCTTGGCCGGTTTGATGCATCTGCTTACCGAGCTCGCTCTCAGATGGGGTGTGGCAGGGCGAGCAAGGTGTAAACAAACTCGAGACTTACTGCACCCCTTTGCCCTCTCGAGAGAAAACGAAGACGCTGTCCGAGTGTGTAGCATTGCTTTGAAGTTTTCGCATGTGCTGAACAACAGTCAAGTTTAGGAGATTCTCACGCGGTCAACACTAAGGAAATAAAGTTCCGGTCCCGGAGGGACGATGCTCTTATTTCCGTGTGTTGATGAATTTTCTCTTGGAAAATTCAAGCGTGGCCTCTTTGCAAATTTATGCTTCAGCTTTCAACACATGTCATTTGCCTTGTGCTTGAACAGAAGGATCCCTCGACCATCCGATGGCCTCTGCTCGAGATGGGAGGGATGTGGAGGTAGAAGCTTTTCTCTGGCCCATGAAATTTTGGCCCGCCCTCCCTCGCCTTTGCTGAAGTACCATCTTTGTCTTGCCTAACCCTGCCGCTTGTGGCAGGGCGAGCAAGGTGTAAACAAACTCGAGACTTACTGCACCCCTTTGCCCTCTCGAGAGAAAACGAAGACGCTGTCCGAGTGTGTAGCATTGCTTTGAAGTTTTCGCATGTGCTGAACAACAGTCAAGTTTAGGAGATTCTCACGCGGTCAACACTAAGGAAATAAATTTTGTTAAATATTTAGAAATATTGAATAATAATGAATGTGATACTGTAACTTTTAACAGTATAAGAAGCAAACAACATCAAATATATTCTATAAAACAGACTAAACAAGCTTTATCAAGTTATGATAATAAACGTTATTATTTAGATAGTGTAAGAAGCCTACCTTATGGGCACTTTAGAATAAAAGATATTTAAAGGATTAATTTTAGTAGAGATACTATTAAAATAAATCAAAAATATTTGTCGTTTTCTTTCTTTATCTTATAATACTCAAGAGTGCTACTTTTAGGATATAAGATTTCATTATTGTTCAACTTAGCCAGATAAGTATTTCTTTTAATGAAACATCTTTATCAGGTGATGGTTTATTGTATACTTTTGTTTTTTCTATTAATCTGTCTTCTATCTCTCCTAATTTATGATAAATTTGTTGCATGCCTTTTACAAGTTCTTCTCTTAAACATACCATGTTCAAATCTACTTTTTGTTCCATATAAAAGTTTTTCGACTAAAACTTTTATATTAAATTTTTATGTATTATTTTAATTTTCAATTTTTTATATCTTTTGTCAGCATCTCTTATGGATGCTTCTATCGTTGGTTTATTCCATAATATATTTTTTGCCCACATACCAGCAGTTTCGTAATCCTTCCAGTCTTGATTAACTTTATGTCTCGCTATATATCTGTCTTTTCTTTCTTCATCCTTATGTTTTGTAAAGTCGCTGTAACCCTTAGAACCAAATGAAATAGTTTTAGTATTTCCTTTTTATCTGTTATAACAGCATCGTATTTTTTACCTTTAGAACTAGATTTTTGTATAACAACTTCAGCCATATTATTAATATTCAGAAAAATATTAATAATATTTTTTTTTAAACTTGCTACTATAGGGGTTCTCTTCTCCATAACAAACGAATTCTTTAATTCGTGTTGTAATGTCTTACTCTGTTATACACTTATGGTATTTGTAAGTTTTTACAACAATTTAGAATTTAGAATTATTAAGGGAACGCAGTCGGGGGAATTTTTTAGGATGATATTACTCGTAATATTATCAGTAAAAAGTAGAAATTAATTTCTAAATATTATTAATGAATACTCCACTAGTAAAGCCTATTAATGTTAAAGAATATGAATTCAAGCAATCTAAATACGAAGTAGCACCGAGACTACCTTTTAGTCAAATAATTGTAGGTCCTAGCGGTTCCGGTAAGGGTATATTATTACAAGCAATGATATTAGATATTTATCGTGATGTGTTTGTTAGAATATACATTTGGTCACCTTCAATTTCAGTTGACAGTAATTGGACACCAGTTAAAAAATATATTCAAGATAATTTAAAGGTTGATTTAGAAAAGGAGAAATGTTTATTTGATGATTACATACCAGAAGAACTAGAAGCTGTAATAAATAGACAACACAAGGTAATAGAATATCAAAAAAAGAATGACCATAATAAACTACATTCAATACTGATAATTGTTGATGATTTTGCAGACAGTAAAGCTTTTTCAAGAAACCCACCTTTATTAAATCAGTTGTATGTTCGTGGTCGTCACAATGCTATATATATATATATATATTATAACAAGCACGGAAATTTAATGCCTTATCTCCAGTTATTCGTGTAAATAGTCGTCAGTTATTTTTTTTAGGTTAAGGAACTACAAAGAAATAGAGACAATGGTTGAAGAATTAAGCGCGGTATTGATTAAAAAATCAAGTGTAGCAGATACTAAAAACCTTGGAGAAGCAAAGAAATTATTATTAGAAGTATATAACATAGCCACTGAAGAACCATACAGCTTTTTATTTATTAACCTAATGAAAGTTGATGTTAATGATATGTTTTATAAACCATTTAATGCTAAATTAGTAATTGATTAAATTAATTTTTCCTTTTTGCTTTTGCTTTTGCTTTTGGTTTAGGTGTGTCATCATTATCTTTTTTCAACTTTTTGATTTCTTTCTTTAAATCATCAACTTCTTTCATAAGTTCTTGAACAGAAGACCCTAATACAACATTCATTTTAATATAATTCAATTTTAAATAATCATCATCGTTATCTTTCATTACCATTTTTGACCAGTGTTTAGGCATTTTTGAATTAGGCACATCCTGAGCTATAAATCCTATTTCTCGTTCTTCTTTACCTTTAAAATTAAATTCTTTCGGTTTAATGTATTTAACAATGTCATAACAAGTTTTACCACTTATTTCCCTTATGTTTTCTTTAAGTCTTTCGTCTGATGTTTCTGTAGCAGTTCCGTTTACATGTAAGCCAGTGCTTGATACTTCACATATATTAGCTCCATTTATTGATAAAAATATTAATCCGTCAGCATCTGGATTATCTGTTTTTACGCGCTCACTCGTTGAAACTGTTTGATGTGTAATATCTAAATGTCCTAATAAATTCACATTTGCTTCATTTATTGATATTTCAGGTATGCTCCCTACAGTTCCTACAATAAAATGAATTGCTCTATCAGTGTCTCCATTTCTAATATCTAAATCATAGTCACTACCATTTAAAGTTTCTTTAATACCTGATGAATGTTGAAAGAATAACTCGCCCCATACTCTTAAATTAGCTTCTGATGTAATATCACCAATACTATTGAATGTTAAATTATTTGTAACTGCTCTGTTTAATGTTATTCCGTTAGTGTCGGTTAATTGTAGTGCTATAGTTCCTGTTGTAGGATCAGTTGTTCTATCACTTTGAAGACTAAAATTAATTTGTTCTGTTGATATTACATTTAATGAATTACTAGCGTCCGCTCTTTGAAATATTCTTCCGTTTGTGCTTAATAATTGTTGTCCTAAAAATGTTGCGTCGTTTTCTACTCTTGTTTCATTATATACCACCTACTGTTAAATGATATGAAAAGTTATATTGTCTTCCTATTCCTACTGTTGCTGTTGTTTGACTTCCTATTCTTAAACGATAATCGCCTCCTGTGTCGTGTAATATCATCTCTGTTCCATTTGCTGGATTATTTGGGTTCATACATCTAAGTTGTCTGTTTCTGAATTCAAATACTCCTTGAGTGTCTCTAACTCTTAAATTGTAATTAGCATCTCCACTATTTCTAAACATATCTATTCCTGCTGTTGGTAATTGAATATCTCCTGTGTTATTTGTTAAATCTATTTTAGCATCCACTCTTAAATTTTGTCTAACAATAGCACTATCAACAACATCTTGTATAACCACCTGTTAATGTATTTGCTCCTGCATCTAGTAATAAGGAGTGTGATTTAACATATTGATTAGCATTGTTTTTTAAATTTAAAATCCTACCTGTATCACCACTCGAATTACAACAATCAATATTATCATTATAAAAAGTAATATAATTGTCAGTATTTCTAACCGTAAATGATAAATTACCATCTGCTGTATTTTCTACAACTAACCCACCTGTCGGCGCTTCTATTTTTCCTGACATTTTGTATCCTGCATTATTATTTGATAAATCTAATTGTTTTATTGCGTTATCTGATGTATTATTATTACAAAATATTTTATCACCTTGTAAAGTTATATAACTCGTTGCGTTTTTAAACTCTGCTAACACTTTATCTCCGCCTCCTGTTTGATTGCTAAATAATAATCCTGTAGTGGGTGATATATTTATCGTCTCGTTGTTTAATGTTAATCCACTATGAATAATAGTAGGAGCGCTACAATCAATAACTGGAAATGTCGAAAATCTATTAGTAAAATCTGATTTAGGAACTCGTAAATCTAACAAATTATCAATTTCTGTATCAGTGTAACCACTACTGTTACCTCCTGCATTTGATATTAATGTATCCACCTCACCTTTATTATAATAGTTTGTCCCCAATTGGGTGTTAGTCTGATAATTGGTAGATAAGTTTGTATCCATCTCAGTTTTATTGTAAAAATTACTGCTTAACTGGCTGTTAGGTTGAATTTTTTTTTATTAAATCAATAGTTATAGCATTAATATTATTAGATTTTGTAGGTTTTTCGTATTCAAGATTGCTATTTCGTCTGTATTAGCTGTTATTTGTGCGTTGTTTCCTAATTCTGCTTTTGTTGCATATACCTGTGATAAATCAGTTCCACGTATTACAATATTATCTGCTGTTAAAGTATTTGTATTATTTAATGTTAATGGCATTATTAAATTAATTTAGATAATTAATTTAACAATGTTTTATTAGTCGTAAACTTTTAAACCTAAATCCTTAATCTCTAGTATTTGTTCTGAAAGCATAGTTATATACAACCTATCAGGCATGTCATTAGCTGGAATTGTTGCTCCCGCTGGTTTAACTCTTAATAACATTTGTTGACCGGCTCTTGTATTAATTCCAGTATATGAACTGTCTGGGACTTTTTCAAATGAGAAAGCGAAGATAAATTGACGGTCGCGATATTGTTTAAAATTAATATTCATACTGTGCTGATGAAACATTGGTAAATTAAGCGCTTTTCTTAAATGATAAAAGCATTGAGTAATAGAATTACAAGGATATTCAGGATATAGTTTAGAACCTAATTGAATTTGAAACTCTAAATCTAGATTTTTATCATAAATACCACTGTTCAAAGGATTGTGTGCTTGATGAGGATGGTAAAATCTACAAAATTCTTTGTCAGCATATTCATAACCGGAGCTCGGGTCTCCTGATTTGTAAAAGGTTACAAATGAAGCAACAAGTTTAGAAACGGAACGAATAACTGGAACACTAATATTATCAGTTGAATTCTTAATATTTTGTGATTGTGTAATATAAGTTGTGTAAGTAATTGGAAGTCCTTTACCTTCTGAAAGATGTTTAACATATTCATTATTTAAATTATTATCAAGAGTGCATAGATCGCATATTACTCTAGGATTAGATATTTCCCAATCAATAGATGTATTTGTAGCCTTACCTACATCGCCTGCTACTTCTACTGTAAAACGATTTCTAATATCTGCACTTAGAGCAGTGTCGCTTTCATCAAAATCATCAGGATTATTAATACAATCTGTTGCATTTGTCACGAGTTCAAATTCAATAGTTAAATTACCCATACATTTTAATGGTAAATATTTAAATTGAGAAAATATTCCAGCTAGTGGTTTGAAACAACAAGTCATTTCATTATAAAAACCTGGACAATTAGCACTATTAACTTCATAAGTTAAGGCAGTTCCTCTTTTGGTTACTAACGTTAATAATTCGTCATCATATCTATAACCGAAGCCCTCATTGGCTTCATCGCGTCTTGCTCCTTGTGACATCATTTTAGAAAACATGTGATGAACACGATTGTAATTATCAAAATCTTCAACAACCTGACTACCTGCAATAATTCTCATTCTTCTAAAAAGGGAATATGGAGATGATAATGGACGAATTTTTCTAGAATTGGTTCCATCTTTATTATTTAGAGTAAAACATATTCTTACACTTTGAGGGTCTAGCCATGCATTATCTTCACCATTTAAAGAAAATTTTAATACCCGTGCCCCCGATGACGGTTTATACACGTTAGAAGTTGAAGGAAAGAAGGACACGCTTCTTCTATCAACTATGTATGAACTACCCTTATTCAATTTAAAACTTAAGTTATCAATAAGAATATCTTCTGGGCTGAATGTTTCCATAATTGTATATTCGAGACTAGATAATTTATATTTTTATAACAAATTTAATCAAATATATTAAGCTTAATTTTTTTCATTATTTTTCTTTCCTTTATGCGTCTTAATTGTCTCTTTCAGTTTCATTTCACCGCCCTCATCAACTAATTTTAGTATCTCTTCATAACTGTTCTGCTTAAATTTTTTATCTGGCTTTGTTTTTTCCATTTTTTCATAATTACTAGATTTATTACCAAACATTATTGTTATAATTTAGATTTTAATCAAACTGTTAGTTAAATCAATGGAACTGATTTAATCAAGAGTTTTAACTTTCGGTTAAAACGGAAGTGGTGTTTTTTTTGCTGTGGCCCCTCCGTGTCTTTTTAGACCCGATGTAGTGCACCAGACATTTTTTGTTATTGGCTCGCCGAGTTCGGCGGAGGCCGCAGCAAAAAAAGAAACACCACTCCGGCGGAGGAGAAAGCATCGCTGCCTAGGCCCGCGCCCCGAAAAGGTCGCCCCGGCCCACAGTGAGTGAGTGAGCGTCCGGGCGGGGCCGCAGCAAAAAAAAAAAACACCACCCAGACCCTGCCCCGGAAGGGTCGCCCCGGCCCACAGTGAGTGAGTGAGCTTCCGGGCGGGGCCGCAGCAAAAACAAAAACACCCCGAAGGCGAGCGGGGCCGCAGCAAAAATAAAAACACCACTCCGGCGAGGAGAAAGCATCGCTGCCCAGGCCCGCGCCCCGAAAGGTCGCCCCGGGCCACAGTGAGTGAGTGAGCGTCCGGGCGGGGCCGCAGCAAAAAAAAAAAACACCAGACCCTGCCCCGGAAGGGTCGCCCCGGCCCACAGTGAGTGAGTGAGCTTCCGGGCGGGGCCGCAGCAAAAATAAAACAACACCACCTAGACCCTGCCCCGGAAGGTCGGCCCCGGCCCAACAGTGAGTGAGTGAGCTTATCCGAGAGGGGGCCACAGCAAAAAACAAAAACAACCACCAGGGGGTGTTTTTTTTTTTTTTTTTTTTTTTTTTTTTTTTTTTTTTTTTTTTTTTTTTTGTTTTTTTTTTTTTTTTTTTTTTTTTTTTTTTTTTTTTTTTTTTTTTTTCTTTTTGTTTTTTTTTTTTTTTCTTTTTTTTTTTTTTTTTTTTTTTTTTTTTTTTTTTTTTTTTTTTTTTTTTTTTGTTTTTTTTCTATTTTTTTTTTTTCTTTTTTTTTTTTTTTTTTTTTTTTTTTTTTTTTTTTTTTTTTTTTTTTTTTTTTTTTTTTTTTTTTTTTTTTTTTTTTTTTTTTTTTTTTGTTTTTTTTGTTTTTTTTTTTTTTTTTTTTTTTTTTTTTTTTTTTTTTTTTTTTTTTTTTTTTTTTTTTTTTTTTTTTTTTTTTTTTTTTTTTTTTTTTTTTTGTTTTTTTTTTTGTTTTTTTTGCTGCAGGGCCCGGGTCTGAAGCTCATCACTCACTGTGGGCCGGGGCGACCCTTTCGGGGCAGGGTCAGGGTTGGTGTTTTTTTTTTTTTTTTTTTTTTTTTTTTTTTTTTTTTTTTTTTTTTTTTTTTTTTGTTTTTTTCTGCGGCCCGCCAGGAAGCTCAATCACTACACTGTGGGGCCGGGGGAGACCCTTCCGGGGCAGGGTCTGGGTGGTGTTTTTTTTTTGCTGCGGCCCCGCCCGGACGCTCACTCACTCACTGTGGCCCGGGGCGATCTTTCGGGGCGCGGGCCTGGGCAGCGATGCTTTCTCCTCCGCCGGAGTGGTGTTTTTTTTTTTGCTGCGGCCCCGCTCGCCGTCGTGGTGTCTTTTTTTTGCTGCGGCCCCGCCCGGAAGCTCACTCACTCACTGTGGGCCGGGGCGACCCTTCCGGGGCAGGGTCTGGGGGGTGTTTTTTTTTTTTGCTCTGGCCCCGCTCTTTCCCCTGCCTTTCGGCGGGGCCGGTGCAAAAAAAGAAACACCTTGCACGCCCTGGGACCGCAGCAAAAAAAATTCTAGAAACCATTGACACGGGGCCCGAGCAAAAAGGGGCCACAACAAAAAAAACACCCTGACCCGGTTAAAACTGTTCCATAATTTCATCTTTTGTTATTGGTAAATTACCTGCTTTATTATGAATGTTGCCTATGTCTTGATAGGAATGATTTTGCAGAGGGTTTAAAGTTCCTTTGTTTAATGTTATACTGCCCTTATCAAACATACTAACAACGTCGCCGGCTTTTCTTATCCTTAAATTGGTCCCTGTATCTTCTGGTCTCTGACTTGAAACAAAAGGCGAGCCATAACTTCTACTTCCAAAAATATTTCCATAATCATTATTTATTTGTTGTCCTACCGCTGAGCCTAGACTATGGCTAATAATATCAGTAATTCCTGTATGTTTTTTCACCATCAACCTCTATAGTTCCATCTTTAATAAATTTATCAACATCTTTGTATCTTTTCGTTTGTTGTGTTTTATACAATGGTAGTTTTAAATCATCATATACATCTCTACCGCTTTTTGTTCCTGCTATGTATAAAATAGAACCATTTTGATAAATGCCTTCTGGGTTTTCGTAAGCTAGTCTTAAACCTTGAGTGTCAGTTAAGAAGGTTTCAGTTCCTGCTAATTCTTCTCTAATTTCATCAGTAATCTTATTTCTTGTATTTGGTGCTTCGTATAATATTCCCTCGTTTTTTCTTTTATGTTTATACATATAATAAACTTATAATTTAATTTTCTATGTTAATTAATAATGATGAAATTCAAAAAGGTATATATTGATAGCACCTATAAAGTTAATGGCACTTCATCGGATTTCATAATAGACTTACCTGAAACAGTGCAGTTAGAGGGAAATGTATTATGTCAAATACATGAAGTAAGTATTCCACGTTCATGGTATTCAATAAACAACACGAATAACAATTTATATTTTAGACATCAAGTATTACCACCTGGTAATCCGTCTGGTGTAGTTTATCGTAAAATACCAATTCCCGAAGGTAATTATACAGCATCTGAATTAACAACTGAATTAGAAACACAATTAAATAACTATTTTGATACAGTTGATAGACCTAACACATATACAGTGAGATATAATGCAACCACTAATAAAATTAGAATTGCTGTTAATTATGCTACTGTTATTTTTGTTGTTTTAACTGATGGAGAAGTAGCACCGTTCGTTGAATCGTTTTTAGATGACGTTGATGTTAGTAATTTAAGTTCTGTTAATCGTGTAATGGGTAATTTAACACCTGCAAAAGATGCTTATACTAATGTTGTTCCTTACATAACTAATTTTATTGATTTAGTTCCCTTCAAGAACTTATATTTACAATGTAATGAAATTAGTAACTTCAATCAAATGACTGTAGCGGGTAATTCAAGTATCATTAAAAAGATTAATGTAACAGTTCCTTATCTTGGTGTTATTAATGACAATGAATTAAGTAATGTTGATTATATTGATGTAAGCGGTAAAATACTACGCCGTTTGAATTTTAGACTTACAAATAATTTAAATCAAGTAGTTAATCTAAATGGTGTTGATATCTCATTCACTTTAACATTATTTAGGGGATAATTTTCTGTACTTTATCTATATTATTTCTATTTACATAAAAATAGAAAAATATAGAACATATTTTATGAGTGAGATTAATGATACAGTTAATGAAGAAATATAAGAAGCTGACCAAATTAAGGACGAACCCAAAGCTGAAGAAATTAAAGAAACAGTTAAGGAAGAACTAGAAGACAATTGGCCCGAAAGCATCATCAGCGAAGAGTGTGGGGCTATGTGATAGATCCAGTGTATAGGATCGTAAAGTCACAGAATCAAGAGTCATAGAGTCCATGGGTCATGAGTCATAAAGTCATAGAGTTGCAGTGACATAGCGTCATAGAGTCGTAGTGAGATAGAGTCAGTGTATAGGATCGTAAAGTCACAGAATCAAGAGTCATAGAGTCCATGGGTCATGATTCATAAAGTCATAGAGTTGTAGTGAGATAGAGTCACGGAGTCGTGGAGTCATCTTTGTACCATACACTTGACTCGATGTAGTTCACTCTATGCCCTGTGTGTGGGAACGCTTAATCAATATCCGCCTAGCGTGAGGGCTCAGAGCCTGACTCAACAGGTCAAGTGGCAACTTGTCAGAGGGATTGGCAAATGCATAATATATGGATACTATACATATAAATATATATATATATATATATATATATTATATATATATATATTATATATATATATATATATATATATTATATATATATATATATGGAAATGTGCCTGGCCAAGAACTGGCCACTCGTCCTCGGCATTCCTGCCTCTCAAGTTATGAAGGGTGGAACGCCTCACATCGTCCTCATTGTACCAGCGGAAACACCAGCTGCGGAAAATGGCGTTATTGCAAGAAGCTTCACTGACTTCACAATAATAGAGCTGCGAATGAGGACAGAGTCACAGGTGACTGACTGGTCTCTGATCATCCATGGCACATCTTAAAATCTTCCTGAAGACTTGGCTTTTTTTACACACACGCACATTCTTCTCGTGGCGGCGTCGTTGCTTGCTTGCTCTTTCGCAAGACCGCGTCGAAGCAAGCAAGCAACGTCCCAAAGACCGGCATCGGAGAGGCGGCCTGAGGAGGTGCCGGGAGAGGTCATCCCAGGGATTACGGTGGTCCGGAGCCTCGTGAAAACGGCTGATTGTAGTTGCAAAGGTTCATCGGGATCCCCGAGCCTCCATAGCACGCATTATACCAACCCAGGGTATAGTATCATGGGAGAAGAAACATAGCGGCAACCGACAAACATCCCCAAACGGAAGTCGCAACAGTGGTCTCTGAAAGGAGTAGGGAATGAGGGTCAAATGACAACAGGCCAGCGTATGTTTCTTAGCCGATCCAACAGACTCCAGGGGAACGCCACAGGCTTATGGGTCCTTATTTCGTGTCTATCCACACCGGATAATCCACGAGGGCCTAGTAGGACTAATGCAGGGATCACGGTGGTCCAGAGCCTCTTCTAGAAAGATTGGTTGTAGCTGCAGACATTCATCGAGAGCCCCAGGCTTCGGTGACACCTTGTGTATCAACCCAAGGTATACTATCTCAGAAGAAGAAACCCGGCGGCATCTGGCAAACATTCCCAAGCGGCAGTCACAACACAGGTCTCTCAAAGGATGATTGGGGATTTAAGATCTATCCTATACCACAAACGGGTCCACCTCGCTGAGCTGCTGCGCGATCCGTGGCGCCGGGATTCCAGCGGCGAAAGGCAGTGCAGTCATTAGGGATTTGGAAAGACACCGTTCCGAAGTGAAACACCTTACTTCACCAGGAAACCCGCCAGATGCCGCAAAGTATTTAACGTGCCACGCAATCGAGGAGCTCCTGCGTCTCGATGAGCCTTTGTCTGCTCACAGGACGTCGCGGCCAGGAGGAGAACACCGAGGCATTGGAAATCACTACGCTTCCGCCGCACCAATGTACCAATGCGAGCACTTGAAGTTGCCGTTGACGGTTCGCCCATCATAGTTCTCGCTCGGCAGCCTTCGATTGTCAATCGGCCTGAGACGCCCACGGTACCTCACAACTTCATGGTGCACTCCTGCTCCGTTGACGGCTCCATGTGCTTCATAAATGCACGCTTCGTGCAATGCGTTGTCTCTTTAGCACACAAACACACACACACACACACACACACACATACACACATACAACTGGTTCGTGGGAGCTCGCAAGATCAAGTGAGACCACAGAAGCCTGCGATTTGACTTCGATCTATGCAGAACAACAGACCTTACACTGCATCACGAAGCATTTCGGAGTCGGGTTGGGGGTGGAGAGCCAGCGCGGGAGGAACCTGGACCTAGACCGGATTACTCTTCCCAGGCGACCCTCCCCGGCCTTCGTCGTCAGCATCGGAGAGGTGGCCTGGTGCGGTGCTGGGAGAGGTCATACACGAGTTACGGCGGTCCGGAGCCTTGTGAAAATGGCTGGTTGTAGTTGCAAAGGTTCATCGGGAGCCCCGAGCCTCCATAGCACGCACTGTACCAACCCAGGGTATAGTATCATGGAAGAAGAAACATAGCGGCAGCTGACAAACATCCCCAACCGGAAGTCGCAACACTGGTCTCTGAAAGGAGTCGGGAATTAGGGTTTCGCTCTTCATCTCAAACCACAACAGGCCAGCGTATGTTACTTAGCCGATTCAACAGACTCCAGGGGAACGCCAGGGGCTCATGGGTCCTTAGGCCTAGTAGTAGGACTAATGCAGGGATCATGGGGGTCCAGAGCCTCCTCCAGAAAGATTGATTCTAGCTGCAGACATTCATCGAGAGCCCCAGGCTTCGGTGACACCCTGTGTATCAACCCAAGGTATACTATCTCAGAAGAAGAAACCCGGCGGCCTCTGGCAAACATTCCCAAGCGGCAGTCACAACACGGGTCTCTCAAAGGATGATTGGGGATTTAAGATCTATCCTATACCACAAACGGGTCCACCTCGCTGAGCTGCTGCGCGATCCGTGGCGCCGGGATTCCAGCAGCGAAAGGCAGTGCAGTCATTAGGGATTTGGTAAAAACACCGTTCCGAAGCGAAACACCCTACTTCACTAGGAAACCCGCCAGATGCCGCAAAGTATTTAACGCGCCAAGCAATCGAGGAGCTCCCGCGTCTCGACGATGGCCAATCCCTGTGGAGACTTGCAGACGGTGCCACCCCTTGTGCTAGCGGCGCTCCACAGGAACCGTCATCCGCGCCATCGCGGCTGTCATCATGCTGATACCACCAGAGCAGGTCCAAGCCGCCAAGCGGCCACATTCTGTGGCGAGGCAGCCAAGATGACTGCAGGGCAGAACGTCAAGAGCCAGCTTCTCGTTTGGCCAGCACGACGGACTCGCGGGTTGGACAAGCCGCGCATTTGGAGTAGTGCTGCCTAGGCGAACACAACGGACTCGCAGGTTGCTTGCACAGGCCGCAGGCACCGTCCCGCCAAGACAAGCCGCGCATTTGGAGTGGTTCTGGCTAAGCTCGTCTGAAGGGTTGCAAAGTGTGCCATCTCAATGGCGACTTCTCAAGAGGAAGAACGGATCATTCAAGAATCCAAACAGTAGCAGTGGGCAACGAAGCTAAACCGGGACACCTGGTTGAGCAGAACCCCGAAGACCTTTCGGCCACACAACGGAAATTCTGAACTTGAACCAACCAAGCCCAGCAGTCCGCAGTGGGAAACTCAGGAAATGAACAGTGAACAGGTTTCTGTTAGACCGACCTTCCCAGCCTCGACGAATCCAAAGCGACCGGGCAGTGCAGGCAACCTGGGCAACCGGGTTGCCCCGCCCACGCAGTCGAACTTTCGCAAGACAGCGTCATTCTGCCACGAGCAGAAGAAACAACAAACAAGCGATTTTCTTCTCGTGGCGGCGTCGTTGTTGCTTGCTTGCTCTTTCGCAAGACAGCGTCGAAGCAAGCAAGCAACGGTGGAAGCTAGCCAGAGCAAAGAATTCACAGCCCGCCCGGCTCACCGTGGAGTCAAGGGCCGCGCCACCCAGTCGCCCCAGCTCACGACTTGGTCGTTGTCAAGAACGGCAGCAAAACCAAGAGCGGAGGCTGCGATACCCCGCACATTCTTGAGCTGATCTCGCACGGCACTGCTGTCGCCACCGCGCTCTGGAAAGCCCCATGATACAACCGTGCCGTCGGCCTTAATGGCAGCGAAAGCATTGAAGTTGCTTGCGATTTGCTCCACATCTGTCAACTGATGTTGCACTTTGCTGCTGTTGCCACCATGAAGGCCACAGCCCCAGGTTACGACTGAGCCATCGCGTACAAGCGCTGCAAAGGCTCCGCGGTTACTTTGGATTTCCCTAACGTCCTTCAGCCGTTTCTGCACTTCACTGCTGTCCGCACCAGAATATCGACCCCCACCCCCTGTAACCACGGAACCATCTGTGCGGATCGCTGCAAACGCATGCGTCGTCGATTGGATGGCCGATACATTGCACAACTGTTCCTGCACCGCGCTAGAGTCGCCTCCGCTGAAGTCTTCACCCCATGTAAAAACGGATCCGTCGGTCAGAATGGCTGCAAAAGCCCTCGATGAGGATTGGATGGCGGTGACGTTTTGCACAGGCACAGAACTGCATTTGCCCCAAGTAACGACAGATCCATCGTCGAGCAGCGCCGCAAAGGCTTCTCGTGACGCTTGAATCTGCTGCACGCCTTTGAGTTGCTTCTGCACTCCACTGGAGTCGCCTCCGTGTACACATCTTCCCCACGGTGGCACGGACCTTTAGGTATAATGTGTGGGTTTGTTGTTGGGTCAACCTCAGTTCTTTCCCACTCTGGAGGCTGTTTTGCAGGCACCGTCCATCAAACAGCCGTGAGTTTAACTAGCGGTTGAACCAACAATCGATCGCAACACAGTGAGATGCTATGTTGCCTTTGTCACGCTGTGACAGATCCAGGCCGCGGATGCTGTGGGGAATGGTAAGCGGACCTCCGATGATACAGTGCTCGAGGCCGTAAGGCAACGAAGAGATTTTGATATGTGGTTACAGACCGCGCCTAGACCTCTGGAGCGGTTCGTCGAGTAGCACATGACAACAGAAGCTGTCACACCTTCGTCATATATCTCTGACGATCGCACAACCTTTTTCATCTGCTTTCATATCGGCGGCGCAGTCTGCGATTCGGCGTTCATTCGTCTCCTCTCCTTTTCAACACATGGAAGCGAGCGTTCGATCGAAAAGAAGGGACGGAGCTCTTCCAAACTTCAAACCTTGACAAGAGAAGCCTGTTCCTCCCCTGCGGCCTTCAAAGGGCAAATAGCAGCCTTCTACCTCATCCTCTGAAACAAGCAGAAAACTCAATCCAAGCTACTTTCGGTAAGAGAACACAGCTTCTTTCCAGAAGAGCTCTTCATCTTTTGGGAAGTCTTCATCCTAATCCTACGAAGACTGAAGAGAGCTCGCCCCTGAAAACATGGACAGAGTTCCCCCGGTATTCAAAAGCAATGCATAAGTTCTGTACTTCATCCTCGACAAGAAGAGAGCTTCCTTCAACTTATTAACGAGACAGACGAGGGCCCCGTCTCAAATTAGCACACAAGCCCATCCAACTTCGCGAGAGAGAAGAGTGCTCATCCTCGACAAGAAGAGACTGAGAGCTTCCTCCAATCTGATGGGACAGAAGAGAGCTCCATTTACAAAATGACAACCATGTCCCTACAAGATATCGAGGAAAAGGAGAGCTCCGTTTGTTTACCCCTCAGTCGGCAAGAAGAGACAACGCTTCTCTACAGGTAAGAAAAGGAGATCATGACTATCCCTTCTACCTTTTCAATATATGGAAATGAACAGAAGAGATAGCGGAGCTCCTACCCAACCTTCAAGAAGAGAAATCCTGCCTTTGCCTCAACCTTGAAAACTCCCCCACCTCATGCCACCAACAAGAAAAGAGCTCCTCCCCAAGATTTTCGTGGTAAGAGAAGAGAGCTTCTTTCTCGAAGAGAGGTCCATTACCTGTTGGGAGGCCGCTTCTCAGTCTTGCGAAGACTGGAGGGACTTCACTCCTAGCCGTAGCCAGAGAGGACAGAGACGACCCCCCCCCAACAGTGTGTGAGTTCATCGAAAACAGGAAGAAAGCTCGCTCCAATTTCACAAGAAAGAAGAGGGCTGCTCCAAAAACCTCTTGGTAAAGGAAGAGATCCCGTGGCAGGTCCTCCACCCCAGCAATTGAGAAGACAAGCCCCTTTAACTTCTCGGAAAAACACGCGCTCTGTTTACCTCTCTGTCGACAACAAGAAGACTCCTTTCTCTCTTAGTCAGCGGCGAGAGCTCCTGACCATCTCCTCTCCTCTTCAATACATTCAAGCGAGCGTTCGATCAAAAAGAAGGGACGGAGCTCTTCCAAACTTCAAACCTTGACAAGCGAAGTCTGGTCCTCCCCTGCGGCTTTCAAAAGGCAAAGAGAAGCCCTCGACCTCATCCTCGGAAACAAGCAGAGAACTCAATCCAAGTTACTCTTGGTAAGAGAAGACAGCTTCTTTCTAGAAGAGAGCTCCTTTGCCTGTCAGTAGAGGAAGAGATACACTGGCAAAAGAGGGCAGAGCTCCAGCAGCTTCCAAAAAGAAAAGCCCTCTCTACCTCGTCCTCGACAAGAAGAGACTGAGAGCTTCCTCCAATCTAATGAGACAGAAGCAAGCTCCATCTCAATAAAAAACAAACAAGCCCCTCCAAGATATCGGGAAAGAAGAGAGCTCCGTTTACCCCTTAGTCGGCAAGGAGAGACCTCCTTCTTTCTAGGCAAAAGGAGATGCTGACTATCCCCTTTACCCCTTCAAAAGACGAAGAGAGCATACGCTCAAAGAAAGGGTGGAGCCCTTCAAACAAAGAGGTCTGGCCCTCTTGAAAAAGAAACAGAACTCGTCCACCTCATGCTCTAAAAGAAAAAGAAGAGAGCTCCCCCGACATTTTCGTTGTAAGAGAAGAGAGCTTCTTTCTAGAGAGCTCCATTACCTCTTGGTAAGTCGCTTCTCAACTTTGAGAAGAGTGAAGAGACCTCACTCCCAGCCAGAGAGGACAGAGACGCCCCTACCCTCAACAATGAAGCAATACCTTATCATCCAAAACCAAAGGAAAGCTCCCTCCAATTTCATAACGAAGAAGAGGGCTGAGGAGGAGATCCCGTGGCAGGTCCCCTACCCCCAACGACCCAGAAGACAGGCCCCTCTAGCTTCTCGAGAAACATTACATAAGCCCCTCCAACTTCGCGAAAGAGGAGATCGCCCCACTTATCCCTCAGTCGGCGAAATAAAGCCTCTTTTCTCCCTTGGCAAGGGAAATTAAGAGTTCAAAGAGAGAAATCCTGCCTTTGCCTCAACCTTGAAAACTCCCCCACCTCATGCCACCAACAAGAAAAGAGCTCCTCCCCAAGATTTTCGTGGTAAGAGAAGAGAGCTTCTTTCTCGAAGAGAGGTCCATTACCTGTTGGAAGGCCGCTTCTCAGTCTTGCGAAGACTGGAGGGACTTCACTCCTAGCCGTAGCCAGAGAGGACAGAGACGACCCCCCCCCAACAGTGTGTGAGTTCATCGAAAACAGGAAGAAAGCTCGCTCCAATTTCACAAGAAAGAAGAGGGCTGCTCCAAAAACCTCTTGGTAAAGGAAGAGATCCCGTGGCAGGTCCTCCACCCCAGCAATTGAGAAGACAAGCCCCTTTAACTTCTCGGAAAAACACGCGCTCTGTTTACCTCTCTGTCGACAACAAGAAGACTCCTTTCTCTCTTAGTCAGCGGCGAGAGCTCCTGACCATCTCCTCTCCTCTTCAATACATTCAAGCGAGCGTTCGATCAAAAAGAAGGGACGGAGCTCTTCCAAACTTCAAACCTTGACAAGCGAAGTCTGGTCCTCCCCTGCGGCTTTCAAAAGGCAAAGAGAAGCCCTCGACCTCATCCTCGGAAACAAGCAGAGAACTCAATCCAAGTTACTCTTGGTAAGAGAAGACAGCTTCTTTCTAGAAGAGAGCTCCTTTGCTTGTCAGTAGAGGAAGAGATACACTGGCAAAAGAGGACAGAGCTCCAGCAGCTTCCAAAAAGAAAAGCCCTCTCTACCTCGTCCTCGACAAGAAGAGACTGAGAGCTTCCTCCAATCTAATGAGACAGAAGCAAGCTCCATCTCAATAAAAAACAAACAAGCCCCTCCAAGATATCGGGAAAGAAGAGAGCTCCGTTTACCCCTTAGTCGGCAAGGAGAGACCTCCTTCTTTCTAGGCAAAAGGAGATGCTGACTATCCCCTTTACCCCTTCAAAAGACGAAGAGAGCATACGCTCAAAGAAAGGGTGGAGCCCTTCAAACAAAGAGGTCTGGCCCTCTTGAAAAAGAAACAGAACTCGTCCACCTCATGCTCTAAAAGAAAAAGAAGAGAGCTCCCCCGACATTTTCGTTGTAAGAGAAGAGAGCTTCTTTCTAGAGAGCTCCATTACCTCTTGGTAAGTCGCTTCTCAACTTTGAGAAGAGTGAAGAGACCTCACTCCCAGCCAGAGAGGACAGAGACGCCCCTACACTCAACAATGAAGCAATACCTTATCATCCAAAACCAAAGGAAAGCTCGCTCCAATTTCATAACGAAGAAGAGGGCTGAGGAGGAGATCCCGTGGCAGGTCCCCTACCCCCAACGACCCAGAAGACAGGCCCCTCTAGCTTCTCGAGAAACATTACATAAGCCCCTCCAACTTCGCGAAAGAGGAGATCGCCCCACTTATCCCTCAGTCGGCGAAATAAAGCCTCTTTTCTCCCTTGGCAAGGGAAATTAAGAGAGCTCCTGACTATCCCTTCTTCCTCTTCAGAAGTTGGACTGGAGTTTACCAGAGCTCCCCCAACTTCCAAAGACAAAAGCAAAAGAAGAAGAGACTGAGAGCTTCCTCCAACCTGATGAGACAGAAGAGAGCTCCATCTACAAAATGAAAACCATGTACCTACAAGTTTTCGAGAAAAAGGAGAGCTCCGTTCACCCCTCAGTCGGCAAGAAGAGACCAAGCTTCTCTACAGGTAAAAAACGAGATACTGACTATCCCTTCTACCTTTTCAAAATATGGAAGTGAACCTAAGAGATGGTGGAGCTCCCACCCAGCCTCTTTTCCTTCTTTCAACCATGAAAACTCCCCCACCTCATGCCGCCAACAAGAAGAGAGCTCCTCCCCAAGAGTTCCGTGGCAAGAGAAGAGGGCTTCTTTCTAGAAGAGATGTCCATTATCTATTGGTAAGCCGCTTCTCAAGACTGGAGAGACTTCACTCCTAGCCACAGAAGACAGAGACGACCCCCCCAACAGTGTGTGAGTTCTGTACCTAATCATCGAAAACAGGAAGAAAGCTCGCTCCAATTTCACAAGAAAGAAGAGGGCTGCTCCAAAAACCTCTTGGTAAAGGAAGAGATCCCGTTGCAGGTCCTCCACCCCAACAAGAAAAGGGTATTCTTTAATAATTCGGAAAAAAGCTTGAAATTCTTTAAAAATAAAGACAATTGTTTCAAAGTGCTTCGAATTACCTCAAAAGGAACACGTGTTGAAACAATGAAACTATTTGAAAAAATAAAGACCCTGGCCAGGCCCGACCGTCGCAAACCAGGATTCTTTAACATTTTTTGAAAAAATTGAAATTTTTGAAATTTTTGAAATTTTTGAAAAAATAAAGACAATTTTTTCAAAAGTTTCAATTTTTTCAAAATTTTTTCCTTTTGATGAAAATTTTTGAAAAAATTGAAAATATTGAAAAAATAAAGACCCTGGCCAGGCGCGGCCCTCAGGATTCTTTAAAATTTTTGAAAAAATTGAAATTTTTGAAATTTTTGAAAAAATAAAGACAATTTTTTCAAAAATTTCAATTTTTTCAAAAATTTTTCCTTTTGAGGAAAATTATTGAAAAAATTGAAATTTTGAAAAAATAAAGACCTGGCCAGGCCCGGCCGTCGCAGGCCAGGATTCTTTAAAATTTTTGAAAAAATTGAAATTTTTGAAATTTTTGAAAAAATAAAGACAATTTTTTCAAAAATTTCAATTTTTTCAAAAATTTTTCCTTTTGAGGAAAATTATTGAAAAAATTGAAATTTTTGAAAAAATAAAGACTCTGGCCAGGCCCGGCCGTCGCAGGCCAGGATTCTTTAAAATTTTTAAAAAAATTGAAATTTTTGAAATTTTTGAAAAAATAAAGACAATTTTTTCAAAAATTTCAATTTTTTCAAATATTTCACTCAAAAGGAAAATTTTTTGAAAAAATTGAAATTTTTGAAAAAATTGTCTTTATTTTTTCAAAAATTTCAAAAATTTCAATTTTTTCAAAAATTTTAAAGAATCCTGGCCTGCGACGGCCGGGCCTGGCCAGGTCTTTATTTTTTCAAAAATTTCATTTTTTTCAAAAATTTTCCTCAAAAGGAAAAATTTTGAAAAAATTGAAATTTTTGAAAAAATTGTCTTTATTTTTTCAAAAATTTCAAAAATTTCAATTTTTTCAAAAATTTTAAAGAATCCTGGCCTGCGACGGCCGGGCCTGGCCAGGTCTTTATTTTTTCAAAAATTTCAATTTTTTCAAAAATTTTCCTCAAAAGGAAAAATTTTTGAAAAAATTGAAATTATTGAAACTGGTTTCTGTATTCTCGTATCTCCTATGCGTCCTTTGAAACAACCGAGACCTGCAAATCATACATAGAGGTCCAATACACCCGTGCCTCTAGAATGTCTTTGTCTGCCGCAATCTGGTAGTAGGGCCTTCACGAAGCTCTTGATGTCATGGGAGGACAGCAACCCGGACTCGGACGATAGTCCGAACAACCCGAGTACTTGCCTTTCTTGGCTACCCTTGCCAGAATGTCTTTGGGCGACGATCGCAGACGAAAGCCAGATTCTTCAAAGCATACAGTATCATACAGCACAGCACGGGATACTATGTTTGACCTTTAGTTTCGAACAGGACCTTGCATAGTTCTTTCGACGATTGGCTCATTCGGCACTATTATGCTTTGAGCTGGATACCTGTCTTCGCAAGCGCTACATGCACCTGCAAAAAACACGTTCAAGGGAACTCTTCCTCTCAGCATGGCCACTCTTGGGGCTGAACACACGAATCTGATTGAGAAACCCCCGGTAAAGGTTGTTCTCCTGGAGTTTTCGGCTTCTGATGCAAGTTTCGGGGTTCAGTTCACTTATTCGGTTTTCCTGCTGGTTCAGTTCGTTTTTCGGGTTCTTAGGGATTTCGGCTTTCGGTGTAAGGTCGCAAGAGGGGCTCATTCCTTACAGGTCTTCGCCTCCCCGCTTATGGCTTTCGGCTTCTGGTGTAAGTTTTCGAGACCCCTTCTGGTGTTGGGCTGGTTTCACTAGGGTTCTCGCCTCCTTCGGGTTTATGGCTTCCTGTCTACGGTTTCGAGTTGGGTTTGCAGCCGTCTCTGGGGTTCTGGTTTGGGGTTGTCGGGGTGGGTCGGTTCACTCCTTCGCTGTTTCCTGTTGGGTTCGCTTCTTGCGGTTTTCGTCTGTGAGGGATGAACCTTCCAGGAACCTTTTGTCAAATCCAACCTGCGGTTGCATCTTCGACGCAACGGCGGGCTGGTTGAACCGAACCGAACTGATCAGCGTGTTAGGTGTGCGTATATGGCACATTCACATGTAATATACCTGCTTGCTCATTTGTTTCGCTATTTACTGATCTGTATCTGTCCGCTATCAACAGTTCGGTTAAGATTTTACATCGAGAGATAAATGTCGGGGTATAATTACCGGACTTGAACATCAGCTGGCAGACGCCTTTCCAACACATGCAATGAGGCGGCTAAGTTCAGTGCCCTGCCCACATAGTGCAAGATCGAATGGAGGTCGATATGGGCAGGACCTCGACGCGCAGCAGGTCCAGGAGTCAGGAGTCCACTGCTCATTTCCCTACAGCCTCCGTTTTGTGCTTAGTGGGCACAGGCTGGGTGCTCTGCGGCCACTCTGCGAAGCCTTTGCAAGCCTGTTCAACAACAAGAACGCTTTTGTGTTCCGCTGGCGGAAGGCAACACCGACGTGGGGGCGCCTCGTAGTGGGAGCTGCGGCTCATAATCTCCTTGAAAGCTTGGGAGCTCGAGGAGATTTCAGAAAGGTCTAGTTGTCCGGTGGGCAGACTCCGGGAGCACCTCCGCATAGCACTGAGGATAGTACCACCGCTGCACGAATCAACACCACTTCCTCCCAAATGCGATAACACGCACGACTGCAGACTATGCCTGGGTGACACCAATAGCACTATGAATGATCGCCGACATTTTCTGAAGCCTGGGCATGTGGTGCACAATATCAAGTGAAACGTCGAGCGATCGCTTTGAACATCAGAAGCACAAGAACTGCAGGGAATTAGTATACTGATTGTGTAGACTCGGAAGACATTCACAGGCACCTCTGAGAATACCCGACCTGCTTGGCAGGCTTCTGGGCATTCCTCGGCAAAAGGCTACAGAGATGAGTCGGCAGCCTGGGCCACTACTGCGGTGGTTTAACCACCGCAGCTCTATTGCCACTGCAACAGATGCCGATGCAGTCCAATTGCTAAGGGCTGCCAAATGGTTAGATGATCTAAGTACGTCACAAGGCATTGCAGCAGTGGCGTGACCGCAAGAAGAATTAATCTTGAATTGCGCCACCTCGGAAGTGATGTCTCTACATGACTTGACAAAACGGAAACGGAGGGACGACCCACAACCACGATAGCCGCCAGTACTGTGTTCACATTATCCGAGACAGGTCACAGCGCAGATGATTCAGAAAGAGGCTCTTGCGGCAGATCCTCTTGCCAGGCAAGCAAAACACACTAGCTTGTCTCGATATAATTCGTCATGTCACAGTTACAGGTCAAATGAGCGAATGGCGATTGTTCCATTTCGGTGTCTCTTGCTCTCATTCTCGCTTCTGCTGCCTGGCGATACACACGAGCAAAGCCTGCGTGGCACACGATGCCAAACAAACTGAGCGACGGGAAGGAACCCCCTGACTTGGAGCGAACTTCTTGCAAAGCTGAATGGGAAGAAGCCTGATCAAGACAAGCCCCTTGTCGGGAACCTTCATCGCCACGGTTCAAGTAGCTGTGTGGTTTGGAACGGAATCTCGACGAAAGCTGGTATTATCTCTGATAAACGCCTCTTTCGACCAGCTTTGAAAACAAGGCCTAGAGTTAGCTTCATTGTGGGTATTTACAATCATTCCACTATGCCCTGTGGATGGCTTCAAGAAGCGCTTCTTAAATCTGGTATCTGGTACTGCTTGTTGCATACCAGAGCTTCCTTGGTCGCCGCACCCGACTCACTGATCCTTAAACCGTGAAGTTGCCAGGGACAAAAGGCATGTCTTCGTGTCAACTACCAAGGCAATCTTTGTTCGTGAGATCTCTGCTCGAATTCGCCTGGAGGAAACCGGAGGATGTCCAAGCGCAGGAAGTGGGAGTTTGATTGCGAAGGAATCCTCTGCTGAGGCTTCCGGGCTGCGCTTTGGGACATCCTCGAGTCTCCTCCGCAGCAGCTAGTGATCGCTGCCAGTGACGATGTGTTCAGCATGCTCTGCCGTTGCTCCACGCGCCGACAGCAAGTTGGCATGGAATGTCTCAATGAGCCTGTTCATCCCATCGAACCTGAGGTTCACGTTCATCCCAGCCCGTCTGATTCAAGGGCCATCAGACAAAGATAAGTAAGCTGCTACAACCTGAGGCTCGACACATAAAGGGTACTCATGACTATGTGGTAGCTAATGATGCCATACCATTGCAATGAAACAACACTACGGAGTTGCGGAAGAAGACGGAGAACAAGAGGGCAAGCATGGCCATAGCACAAGCTCTGATAGCAACAACAGTAAAGGTTTAGAGTGAAATTACGAAAGCAATAGCAAGATTAGAATACACCAACTCTAGTACCAGCACCGCAAGTACTAGAACTGATACTGACTCAGCTTAAACTTAAGCTGGTCATGGTGGGATTCAACAATGAAACAGTTAGCATGGACGGGAAGTAGCTTTGACTGACACAAAAAACAGGCAGCTGATTATACGATGCGGCAACTGTTCCAGGCCAAGTCACGCTTCCCCAATCTCATCTTCGAGCTGTTCAAGCGTCTTGATGGTGTCGTGCTCGTCCTGGCAAACCAGACTCCCAAACGTGGTGCTGCAAAGCAAGAACCAAGCTTGCTCTTGGCCCTTCACTGCGTCCTGCCTTTCACAGGGACTTGTGGCTTTCATTGCCGAGATCATCTTCGGTACGACTTTGAGCAAGTGGGTTTGTCATCTTCTGGTGGGCATCCCCACGGGAAGGTTTATGGCTGGCTAGGAATGCCATTAGTCGGTGCATCTTCGACGAAAGACAAACACAGTTTCTTCCATCTCTCGTTCACCCCTTCGGCAGCCAAGCATTCAGCTGTTCGGAGTCGTCCCTCAACTTACCTCACAGCAAGAGTTGCCAGTGCAACTGGTCAAGTCATGGCGGATTCGCAGCACGTCTCCTCCGAAAGAAGAAATATTATGCTCGACCAGCAGACAATCCGCGTCAAACGGAAAACGAAACTCAGCAAAGCCGTTCTAGGGCCGGAAATTGCGGACAGGTTAATCAGCTCTTGCGTTCATTTCCTTTTCGTACAGCTCCTCTGCTGCCATTTTTCCGTTTAGTGCAGAAGCCTAAGCAGTCTGGCACGATCGGTCATGTCGTTTCGCAGGCGCAGCATCAATGATGTTTTGTTGCTGCTCCATCAGATCTAGATATAACAGCAATGCCTGGGTATGCTTGTGTGCCATGCCCAGCTCAAACGGATGAACGAAATACAGAACGCAAACCTGCATGCGACTGGTCTGCGTTGTAGAGCCCCGCATACCTAAACCCTGCTTCTTCTCGGCCTTCCAAAGGTCACACTGCGCCGCGATGACCTCGCGACTTCTGGCTTCCCCTCTCGCCAGCATGATGCCCTGGAGCCAGGGACTGGAGTAGAAGCAGCAGCAATAGCAATAGCAGTAGTGACGGTGGCAGTGGCGCTTGTTGTTGTAGTTGTTGGGCCTCAGGTTTTGTCTCCAGTCTGGTAAAAGAGACAAAACCAAGAAGTTCGTTGTTGGAATGGGGCTTTTGTTTTAGTGCGCTCCTTGTTGTTGTGGTGACTGTTACTGCGGTTCGTGGTTCGTGGTTGCTTTTGCTGTTGCTGTTGTCGTTGCTGTTGCGGGTGCTGGTGTTGTTGTTGTTCTTCTTGCTGCTGCTGCTGCTGCTGTTGCTGCTGCTGTTGTTAACCCCTTCCCCTAATATTAAGCGGAGGGCCTCCCTCCTCCAAACATAAACTCTGAAAGTGTGTTTTATTTTAGGGTTTCCAAATGGGAACCATACTAGCCCTAAGCCCTGAACTCTACAGCCGAGGCCATCTTGGCATCTTACGTGGCGTTTGACAGAATGCCGCTGCCAGACCACTGAGGTCTTCGGTAGCGGCCGTTCCATTTAGACTAGGAGAAAGCACCGAATTTCCTGGATTCTTTCCGAACTCCTAGTCAGCTCCATTTTACAGAATTCTCTAGTTTCTCTCCAAGTTTCTAGTCTATTGGGTTTAGACTGTTTATTTAGGAGAGAACACAGAATTCCCTAAATTCTTCACAAAAATTGAAAACCTGACCAGTTTCTCTCCAATTCTGTTTAGACTAGCAGAATCATAGAAGATTCCTTCCAAAGACCTAGTCCGTTCCATTTAGAGTAGGAGAAAACTCCGCGCACCCTAGTTACTAAGCAAAAACCTAACCTGTTCCATTTAAACTAGGACACTGAATTCTCCTGTTTCTCTCCAAAAACCTAGTCTATTCTGTTTAGACTTGTGACTAGGAGAAAGCACCGAATTCCCTGGACATCAAACTCAGGCTCCATACCTGGCGGTGCATTAAGCTTCAGCTTCGGGACCCTACTCCCCGTACATGTACGCAATACTTTACTGGAGAATGTCATTAGTCGGTTGATTTGTCCGTTGCAGTCTTTTTAAGTCGTTGGGCGTTTGGTGTAGTTGCCGACTTTCTGTTTTAGTTGGCAGTGCGGCACGCTTATCCCTCTTCTTGTTGTTGGTGGTGGCGGTGGTGGCGGCTGCTGGGCTTGCTCCGTGTGAGCATTTGTTGTGGCTTAAGTGTTTTAGGAGCACAGCAAAGCTGCAGGGCCTGTGGTCGAGGGTTCAGGGCCTGCACTGTTGCAAGGACCAAGGGCAGCTAGAAACGATTGCCACAATACAGCCGCACTCCGTGCAGCCCGATGCTGTACGTTTTAGCCACCCGGTGACCGGCCTCCACGAACTCTTCGGAATCCAGCGTGCCTGAGCTGTTGTAGTCGAGGACGTCGAACAAGGTCTCCACCTGCCGCACGTCGATCTGTACCTGGCGTAGAAGCGCCGAGCACCGGCACTTCGGCCGGCCTTGGGAGTCCTAGCATGCCGTGACACTCCAGCTGTAGTCGACAGAACAGCGACGGCCTCATGCATCAGCTGCATAACGGACGGGATGTTCATGGCTTCCAGAAACTCCTGCACAACAAGCGCAACCGGACAACAACCAATGAACTCTCCTTCCGGATCCAGACAGGACTTTCACTGACGGACAACAATCAATCAAACCATTCCGGTCCTTCTTCGTGACTGAACCAGTGTTCTGGACATCTGCAGTCCTTTGCTCTCTACTAAGACAAGGCAACGAGAGAAAAGAACACCAGTTAAAAGACAAGCAGTGACCTGACATCGCAATTGAACGAAATTCAGGGGGCTGATGGAGCCAAGAGTCGCAGATGCGAGAGTAGCAGAGCAAGTGAGAGAGAGTGAGACTGAGACAGTGAAAGACAGAGAGATAGAGTACAAACCGACGGAGGCCACTCGGCCACCGCATTGCAAACCCAACCTTGCCAAGTCTCTGGAAGACTTCCAGAATCTTGAGCATGGCACTGGCATCCTTCTTTTCCTGGCCACGGCAGCGGCTGCAAGCAAACCATATCTGAAAGGAAGACATGAGATTAGGTGGACCTGGAAGGAGCGCATGTCTTCTTGCCTCTCCTTCGCGTGGACACCTGAGGGCAGATCGCAGCCGAAAAGAGAGTAAGGAAGCTTTACGAGGTACCGGCCAGAGACAGGCAAAGAAGCTCCAACTGCCGTGCCCAGGCACATGTGTTCTGCACAATCACAGCAACGACGACATTCCTGAGATCAGGGAACAAGAAAAGCGGTTGCATTGGGAGCTCAGCACCTGAGCCTGCAAGCCTGGCCCCTCTTTGACTCAGTTTTGCAGCAAAAGTACATCACAGCAAGACCTGAGCGGAGATTGGAAATATTGGTGGGGGCGGCTGCTGGACCGCACCGTTTGCCACAGTTGACCGCAGGCCAAGGCACTGGTACAGAAGATGTACAGCACGAAGAAGATCTCAGCACCTGGATATAACCTGGCCGTATGCCGGGCAATATCTGCCCATGTCTCCATTGTCATAACCTTGAAGAGCGTGTACATGCTCTGCCTCAGTCGGCTCAGTCCAGCAGCCGCCAACAATCGTTTCACTTCAAGAATGCCGCACGATGCCGCAGCTCACGCACCCTGCAGTCCGCGCCAAGAGACGGAAGCGAGCCGAAGTACTCTAGTGTCTTTGCATCGGCATTCACATCTCTCCCGAATGTCTGTGTGACAAATATAGCTGGAAGATACATCATGACCTGGGAAAGGCGCGACCATCACGTCTTGATAAGTTGTAGGCCTTCAGCTTCTTCAAACCCTTTCCCGACACGAATGCTGAGTGCCGATCAATTAAGAGCAGCCAGGCCCAAGCCAGCGAACTCAGCGATGCCACAATGCCTGAATACTTGCGGGCAGATGCAAGCTAAGTCAAGTTCAACACTGGATAGACGTATGCGACAAAAGAACGTCTCGGGCTACTTGACAGTCAGGGCACCCTCCACCAGGTACCAGAGGCCCTTGAACAGTCTGAGCAGCCGTAGCACCCGCACAAACCGTATCATCCGGGCGATTCTGGATCAGGGAACAGGGAACAGGAACGACAGCATATCAGACACCAGAAGAGGCATGCGGCATGCTTCGGTGGTGCACTGCAGAAGCACGTTAAACCAGTCGTGTTGACATCCATCTTGCCTGAAAACCACCTTCAAATTCTGGGATTGGGATGTGTCCGAGAGCAGGAAAGCCAGCACGAAATCCTGGGCACGAGGTCGACATGCGTCTTGGCGACGGAGGCCATAGAATCGGGTCCCTACGATTCCTCGATACGTTGTTGAATCCAAGTGACGTCGAACAACGAAAACAGAACCAAGAGCGCATCAAAGATGTTCCAGGGATCGAACCAGAAAGGTAGGCCTGCAGCAAGGAAAGAAGATCTGCGGAGGCAGACTTCAGCCACAAGCTGACCTACTCTTGGTGCTCTGTCCACGGAAAATAAACTTGCTGATCATGTCCATGGTAATACGAAGGAAAAGCGACTCACCTCTGCAACATCTTTCGAGAAGTATGTAGGGTGCAACATGTTCCCCGCCTTCTACAAACCAGCGAAGTGTGAGCTCCACAACAAAAAGCTGGGTGAAACAAACATTGGCAACATACCATTCGATCCTCGGCTGGCTCCGACCAGATGCTCCATGTGTCCGATACTGCAGAGTCAAGCTAAACTATTGGGCCGTGAGAAAGCATACCAATTCCGTTTAGCAGCCCCTCCACATCACCAGAGCAGGAAATGTAGGATGTCTCCACTCCCATGAACAAAGCGTTTGCCATGATCACGATGGCAGCAAACAGGTTGAAGTACCTCCACATCAAAGGCGGCAATTCTCAATCCGGAAGTGACAGGAAGCGCAGCAAGGAAAGGGTTAACGCTCCAAGCGGCTTGTGGCGAACCACAGGGAGCAGCCATAAGCGTGCCCTAGTCCAGCGGCTATGCTGCTCCTGGCAAAAATGCGGTCTTACAACCACTTCATGGCAAATTGCATTCGGGTTCGAATTGATCGGCCTGCGCTGCGATTTGAGATATCCGGCGTCGTGCGGTCACCTTGTTCTCCATGCGCTCCTGCAGGACTAGGTCACGCGCTCGAACTGACAGTAGGTGCCGGAGAATGTGAGTACGGATCTCAGCCAAGCTGCTTGTAAGGCAAAGCCGTTGGGCAGCTTTTTCTTGGCTTTCGCTCGCGCCAAACTTCGTTGTTCACGCCCCTCTTGGAGACTGCTGCCTCAGTCACATGCCACAAGTTCGTGGGGACCGAGCATGTTGTGTCGCAGGAAGCAGAGACGCAGGTCCACAGGGAAAGAAGAAGGCCACAGGACATAAGGTCGTAAAGAGGAAGGTGCCTACGGCCTACAGTCTGCTGAGCTCTATCTTCAGCAGGGCTGCGTCGGCCTCTGTTTCTGTCTTTGAGGCTCGAGGTCCTTACTTTGGTGGCGTTCACATCGCCCTGAGGCGAATCCTGCAGGGCGCATGCAGGGTGCCAGAGCTTCCACTCACACATACAGTCCGCGATCCCTGCGACTCCCTTAGCACTCCGGCCCCAGAGGACCATGAACGGCCCCTCTTCCCTCCATGCAACCCTGTGAGCGAAATTCAAAGAGTCCTGGCTCTGGTGGCTCCCTCGAGCAGGCGCCGGGCTTGATCTGCCCGAACTCCTGCCGCTTCGGCATGCGTGGCTTCCTACGTTCTTTCCATGTTTATGGCACATCTTCAAAGTTTGTTTGTGGGCAACGATTCCACATTGTTCAGGAGTGTTTGCAACCCTGGCTCACGCCTCTCGACCTCCGGAGTGGAGTCGGGCGCCTGGTCTGACCAGCACTCCTGCGTCTCGCATGTTGTATACCCTCAAGGTATTTCCAGACCCGCGAAGGTGCTCCTTGGGGACGGCCGGTGCAACCTTCGAGACCTTCGAGACTGGCATCGCGGCATCACCAGCACCTCGAGCTCCCCGAGAGAGTCTGCAAAAGATGCACTCTTTCCCAACTCCTGCGGGCCGGACTGCTCACGAACCGCACAGTCGGCAGCATCCTTGGTGACGCGGACAGAAGCCCAAGAGAAGCCGAAAAAAGCATGCAACGTCAGACGAAGGACTGATCTGTCGCATGTCCATCGTGGACACCCCCTGCCATAAGGGCCGCAGGCGCACGGATCGCAGCGCATCTCCTACCGTAAGGACTTAAGGTGAAAGTTGCTGCGAGGGTCGGAGGGCTTGTCTGGTCTGCCCGAAACGAAGGGGTCGGGGTCTGCTGGGCGGAGCCATGAGTTGCCTTGAATTGGAACTGTCACCCTTGCGCGGAACTTTTGGAGCCGAGCAGGCTGCGAACACTCAGATCAATACCATCGCTACTACGAACACCGTCGCTGCGGGCCCCTTCTGCGACTGCTCGCGAGTGGCCTCCTGCCACTGATCTGCAATGGAAGAGGATCTCGGCATCAGGGCACCCTGTAGAAGCCTCCGGGGTGACACGATCTGTGCCCTCAGTCTGCGCCCTGAACATGCCTGAACCCTGGACCGACTGGATACATCCAAGGACGCAACCGACCACCCATCTCTGCGGACCAGCTATCAGCTCGCCGAAGATCACCGTCGGCCTCTGAAGCTGTGGTCACAACTACCTGACCTGATTTTTGCCTGTCACAGATGTATCTTCCCTACACGTACTACAAGCATCCTATCAATATGGTGTCTGTAGTTTTGTGTATGATCAGTCGGATTCGGATTCTGGTTTTGTCGCCATTGTCTGGACGGAGGGGTCTGCTGTTTCCAGCGAGTCTTCACCAGGAAGAACTTGCAGCAGCATCAACCCGACTGCGCAAGCACTAAGGCTCGTGGCCTTCACCGCGCGGAGCCGCGACACATACAGGTGGATGAGCCTGTGAAGCATAAATGCACCAGCTCTGACGATCACTGCACTTGCTCCGGTCCGAAATCCGAGTTCCGAAATACGACAGCATTCTGCAGAGCTTAAGCTTCTTCGTTGCGAAACTCCGGGGAGCCGGCCTCAGCGTTGGCCAGCCGGAACGGAGCGTCGCCTGGGACAGCCCCGCCCTACTATACACCCTACACAAGGATGCTGAGGCTCTAGGAAATGCCGAATGCGACTCTTGTGCAAATCCTCCGAAAGCCCCGGTACCGTGAACTTTGCAGCAGGTCCTCCAAACCGACAGGTTGACCTCCTGGCCTGGCGGCACGGCATCATTATAGAGTTTTGGTTTCGTAGTTGCCGAGGCTTTTGACAGCGTCTTCCAGCTGCTCAGAGCTTCAGGCATCCCTTCCAACATGTCCCTCTCGTTTTTGGTACCTCTCATTTTCACGGCGTCTCAATGAAAACACCGTCTTGTGTCATGTTTACACATTCCCATGAAAAATCACTTGTATACATGTCAATTCCGTCGAAAAGAGGGAGCGAGAAAGAATAAAAAGAAATGTTAGTTAACAATAAGAAGGAACAGTACACGCATAGATTGAATATATATACATATATATATATATATGTATTATATCTCCTTTATCTACATATATATATATATATATATATGTATGTATGTATGTGTATGTATATATATATATGTACATGCACACATGTCCATATGTATACACGCACATGGATATGCATATAGTCATACAGTGATGTGTCTTGATTTTACAACTCCTCCTCGCATACTCAAAAAAACCATGCAACGTTAGATTCGGTAGAAATTGTCGTCGGCGAGCATCTGGCCCAGGGATGCACCCACAGACAATTCTAATCAGGCAAGAACACAGTACAGCTGCAGCATGTTTGATGGTTCACTTACGGGGTCGTCTCCAAACTTTAATCACTTAACCTGTGTCGAAGCTCTCGCTCTATTTGTTTCCCCAGGCTTGAGGGCATGCCCCCCTCGCGGGACTCTCTTTTCTTCTCGCAGGCTTGCAGGCGAGTCAGGCTTTTTGGGCGGTCTCGTTCTCCATGCCTTCCAAATTGAGGGCTTCAGAACAAAGCACTGAGGCAGTGCGCGGGGGGATCGGGAAACACGAACGAAATTCTGCCACTTGGCCACTTGTGCCACTCGAGCCTCCGAGTGCGTAGGAATTGGGGTTTATTTACGCCGCTTGCACCGCTTCTGCCACCTGAGCCACATGACATGCCGCCCATGTTGCACCACCTGTGCCTTTTGTGCTGCCCGGGTCACTTGTCCCATATACACCTCGCTCATAGTCATAGTCAATATAATTCATAGTAGGCACAAGCGGCACAAATTTCACAAGTCTTGCACAAGTGGCACAAACGACCACACAAACGTATGTCTGCCATTTGCCTGCTTGTGCAACTTGTGCCACTTGCACCGGTTTTCCTATGCCATTTCTGCCGCTTGCGCTACTTGTCCCAGCCACCTGACAACTAGTAATAATAACAGTAGCAGTAACAACAAGAGTAAAAGTAAAAGTAACAGTGAGAGTACGAGTCTGGAGTACGCAACCCTGGACCCGATGATCAAGAGAACAATAGCAATAATCCGCCGAGGCCAGAGGCCCAGGCGTTTTGGTGGTTACCTCAGGTACCCTCCACCTAATCCTCCTCCCTGATGATTGGGTGACACCCTGTCTTTGCGTTCGTTTGCCACCCCCTTGCCCGGCTTCCCCTCATTTTACCTGATTTGTCGGCCTCCCCCCCCCCCCCCCCCCCCCCCCCCCCCCCCCCCCCCCCCTCCCCCCCCCCCCCCCCCCCCCCCCCCCCCCCCCCCCCCCCCCCCCCCCCCCCCTCCCCCCTGCCCCCCCCCCACCCTCCCCCCCTCTCCTGGCCTCCCTTCCTCACCCCCCCTCCCGCTTCTCCTCCCCCTCCCCTTCGCCCCTCCCTCGCCCCCCCTTTGGCTTTTGCGTCAATCCACTGCCTTTCTTTCTTTTCAGGCTCCTTCTGTCTTGCCTTTTCTTGTTCCGGGCGGCATCATTGCGGGCTTGGGTTTGCGGGGACCGCCTACCATGTGCCTGCATCATCCGCTGCACCCTCGCCCTGCCACTACAGAGCCGAGGCGGGCGGCGTAGCGTTAAAATTACGATAATACTAGGAATAGTAACAACAGTAGGAATAGCAAAAACTAAGCAGAATAGCAATAAGCAAGATAAGAGTAAGAGAAAGAGCGAGCACAAGTAAGAGTTCTAGTAACGCGGTAGCATCGCGGTTGATGTCAAAAGAGGCGTCTATAGTAATGGCACTAGTAGTAGACATAGTAACCGAGGAGTAAAAGTAATAGCTATAGAAATCAAGGATAGTAATCAATAGCAGTAGTATCAGTACTAGCAGTACTAGCAATAGTGAAAGTAACGGCAGTGGTGCTGGTAATAGTCATTGTCGTGGTAATGGCAATAGTGATAGTAATAGTAATAATGCTTCATAGTATGCACAAGCGGCCCAAGTGGCACAAGTGGCACATGCCACTTGCAAAAGCACGGCGCCGTTTGCTCTTCAGGTGAGGCAAGTTTGGGGACGGATAGCGTTCTGCAGAAACCAGACACAAGTGGCGCAAACACATTAGCGTTACGACTTCCATTCCCTGCTAAAGTCAACATGCACAGAATCAAAAGGAAATCAGAAGAAAATCAGAAGCAGAAATCAGCCGCAAACGGAAATCAAAAGATAATCTGGAACAAAATCAAAACAATATTGGACGGAATTGAAAGTTGGAAAGATGAAAGAAAATTGAACAACAATTGAAAAAACTAAAAATGTAGGAACAAAAATAGAAGAAATTGAGTTGGAAGAACATTAAACGAAAATTGAAGAAAAATAAAAAACAACAGTTGCACAAAAATTGTAAGAAGTTAGAAAATGATTACGAAAACAAAAAATGAAACAAAAATGATCTAAATAGAAAGTCGTTGATTTACGTCGGATTCCTTTCCAATATTGGCAGAGCGTCTATTTTGATTTGATTTATTGACTTCTCATGTGATGCGTGTGCAGGATACATTTACAGAGGTACAAGGCACAGTTTTGGATGTACAACGCCAAAAGACCAAAAGGCCAGACCCGGACTAGCACACCAAAGGCCCAGGAGGCTGGGGACCATGACACCAAAGGATACCAGAGGATTCGCGCACCGAAACCGGGAGGTTGGATCTTCCCGAAAACTACATGGACAAACAGAAACACAGACGATAACCCTGCGAAAGGATTTATTTACGCACTCAAAAATCACTGCAAAACACAGCACGTTTGAGCTGTAGTGCCACACATAATTTGGTGTGCCCTGCCTCGCTTCGAGGCCCAGGGCCACGAGCACGTCACCCTGCAGAGTCTCGGGGTCGCAGCGCCTCTCCCTGGGAGTTTGGAAAACGCTTTTAGGAGGGACGCTTGAGGCTTGAGAGGCTTGAGGTGTTCAGGTTTAAGGTTTCGGCTATCAGGGTTTTGGGTTCATGGAAACCAAACATGGAGAACCTCAGATGCGCACGCAGGGTCAGACCAGAGGCACTGGATCAGGCGCAAGGTGATCCGGCCCACCTCAAAGAATCCGAAACATGATCGTTCACAAACCTGGATGCAGCAGCTGCTCAGCCCAGGGACAGGCTTCATTTCCACGCCCGGTTACTTCAAGCCACCGATTGAACAGCTGAGCCAAAGACAACACATTGAGCATCTTGCAAGCGGTCGAAGGCCTCTCTCCCACATGCAGGCACGAAGTGACAACGGCTTGGATATTGAAGAAGAGATGCCTGGTCAATGCCGGGGTCTTGCAGCAGCGTGCCAATTTTCCCTTGCCTCGCTGAAAGTGGACAAGATGTGTTGCACTGCAACCGACGCTCTCACCGGGCACAGCACTTATGCACACACACTGACGGTAGTGCTGGTTAGCATTTGTCGAAACCATCTGCTGCCGTACCCAAGGCCCAGGGCTTACCCGACAGTGAGTTTTTGACTCGTATCTTCGTGGGCAACAAGGTCAAAGAATGTCAGAAAATGTTGCGCCTTGGACCTGGATCCGCTTCCTATACCCAGCAACCCGCCCGGAACCCGCCTTCAAGCTGCCTCAAGCCTTGCGCAATCTGCCCCAAACCATTTCGGCTGAAGACCCCAGAGCTCACGCTGTTGGGGAAAAACGATGAGGAATCGTAAGATTTTAACTGCGGCCTCTTATATTCTGTGGGCGATGAGATGAGACAGACCTTGATATGCTGAATTCTAAACTTTCTGAAATTTTGGTTTTGGAGGGCATTTGCATATGTATATATATATATATATATATATATATATACACACACATGTATGTATATATATATATATATACATCTAGTTGTACATATACATGCACACATGTATGTGTATATATAGATATATAAATACATACATACATAAACACACAAGCCAGACCAGGCTCCTCAAAACGTGAGTCAAGTTGATCGGCTCGCTGACAGGGAGCTCGAACACGGCCTGATGTGTGCCCAACTGTTGCAGGCTCAGTTGATCTGGAAGTCTTCCCGCCTGCAGGTCTCGCCTCACACGCCTGCGAAGCAAGAGTCTGACGCCTCAATGCACCTCATGCATCCTTACAAAACCACTGCACTGGCCACACTGAACGTCTGCGACAGAGTCTCCCTCTTTCGTTCTTTCTTCCTCTTTCCCTGGGGACAGGTTATAGGCCCTGATTTGAGGCCACATGCTCAGTTCAAGTTGGCGGCATTTGCTCTATGCCCCGTTGCCTGTCTTCGTGAGTGTGCACCCCATACTGGATCAGAGGAAGTACGGATTGTTGCAGGGCCGACTGCGAGGCTCAGCGACGTTGTCGAACAGCACCTCTACATCAACTACGGTCCCAATTCACTGCCTCTCAGCCTTCATCCCTCACAATTACGGAAGTTTCGCCCCCTGCCCAGGCTTTTCTCTGCCCCCGTGTCATCACGACCACGATTATAGGCACACACCCTCAGAACAATCGGACCAAGCTTGAGTTACAATCAAAAACCATGTCGAGGGCAGTCGGGGCTTTGCTTGGTCCTAAATGGGCATCAGCGCGCTCTGTCTCGCTCTCCTTTTCGCCGCGGCTTAAGGGGCTGTTCCCCCCATTTGTTACGGGGCTTCCGAAAGGGCGCGACACGACGATAGATGTTTCCCCCAAGTAGGCAGGGGCTCCCTCTCTCTCTCTCTCTTTCTTTCGCCAGGGTTATGGTGCAGGGGTTACCCCCTCTCTCGCTCGCTCGCTCGCTGCCGGGGTTGAGCGAGCCCCTCTCTCTCTCTCTCTCTCTCTCTCTCTCTCTCTCTCTCTCTCTCTCTCTCCGCGCAATCGTACCTGATCCATTTGAGCCATGTGACAGCCAGGAAATACCAAACTCCGAGCTTCGGCAGGCGACGTCCTCACACATTGCAACTCTGAGGGCCATGACTCAGCGACTGGGAACCATTCGAGTGCTCCTCACTCGAATCATTGGGTGCTGGAGGTGCATCCTTCACAAGGTGTTATCGAAAGAAATGCAAAGCGGTCCGGCACAGTTCCTGCTGAGTCCCGATAATCCTTTCTTTGCTTTGAGCACATCTGGCCCTAGCTTGAGCAAGACCACAATCCCATGCTCTTCGAGCTTCCCCCATAGCAATCGCAGAATTCGATTCGAAAGCTCACAAGGGCCTGCCCAGCTGTATGTCTGTCGAACAGTAGGCTTGACACAAGGAAGGCCTTGGCGGCGGCACTATTGGACCGCGGGAGGACTCAAAATGTGTCTGCGCTGTACACCGGGCCGAGGTTTATGCAATATGCCTCAATATGCGCTGTCCCATGTGGCAAGACACCAAGCCAAGATCCGAGCAAAGGTCCATCTCCGCATGTTGTGCAGCCATGGCTGAGCACACAGAAATGCGTTCTCAGCAGAACCTTGAAGAATTAACTGTGGTTGGAGATCCTAGAGTTTGCTGCCGCCACCAGCGGACTAAAATGGCATCTACTGGCAGCTCCCTACTGCAAGTGGTCTGCTGTACCAGTATTCTCGCTGTGGCACGCGGCTGGCAAGAGCGGTGAGAAGTGCAGGCCACAAAAAGAGCGCTCTTCAGCTCCACTCTCGCAAGCAGTAGCAGCGTCTAACACACTCTCACGCTTGCACTGACTACTGCAGTACGTAGCACGGGATGACGATGCGACCTGTGGGCTGGCAGCTTCCAGCTTCTCCAAGACCAGGCAGGTCATTTTGTTCACCTCATGAGCTTTTATCAGTCTCAGGTCTTTGGCTTTGGTGCTCGCAATCCCCTCAGATTTTCTCCCTCCCAGTCCGCTGAGCATTTGCCGTATGGTAAGACCATCGGTTCCATTGGCGCTGTTGCCGGCCCTTGACGCAAGAGAACCACCACCGACTTTATCGTCGGCCCCTGTAGGAGGAAAGGATTTAGGAGACTCCTCGTGGCCAGCTTCATGGTGTCACGGTCTAGTCAAGGTCTGCATGCTGTGCAAGTAATTTCACCGAGCAGCAGAGCAAGCCTTGCAATGTCACAGCAATGCCCCAAGGAATATTGTCACTGCCAGGACCAACCAATTCATTCGACCCAGCTGGGTGTCGCAGAAGACTGAGCAGCCGCCACCCGATGGCACGCCCTGCCCCCTTGTGGCGTGGTGCATGTGGGGCCTTGCCTTATTGGTCTCCGGCTGCTTTGTTTCAGCCAAGCAGAAGCTGAAGTCGCGACTGTCTCTTCGGATGCCGTGCGTGTTGTAATTCGATTTCCCGCCCACCCGGCCCCGCGGTTCAGCCGGCAGGGCAGGGCAGCGCGTCCTGCAGATGCATCCTTCTTATATGGTGACATTGCAGCTGTCCTTTATTGCGACAGCCATTACACTTGAGGTGGTAGTGTTCAACTTTCAGCTGCGCGGATGGCATTCACACATGTCGCCTGGTCTCTTCGTCTTTGTGGTTGGCACCGTGTCCAAAACCACAAAACCAAACCAACATCGACATCACGACTACAGTACGTGCCAGAAGTTGCCCCGCATGTCGAAAACTTGCAAAGTCACGTGAAACGTGGTCTAATGACTTGGCAGTTTTGCATGACGATCCCATCTTCCGAAGACAACGATTTGTCACGAGTATCGCACCTGCAACAGGCTCCATCCCTGCGACTGTTGTCGCAGGCAGCTCTGGGAGTGGAAATTCCACTGGAGTAGCAGTCCGGGCCCCGGGATGAAATACCCTGCCACGATTGGTGCGCCCCCTGCCACTGGCCCTGAAACCTGAAGCTCAACCCTGACCCCAACATTACACAGTGGGGGGAAAAATACTCCCAAGCTCAAGGCCTACGGAGGGATGACCATATGCAGGGACCACTGCGGGGCGGGTCTGCTGCTTGCAGTTGCTGCGTCTGCCTCCACCCATCAATGAACTATTGCTGCAGCTGCGATCAGTCGGACTCACGGCCAAAAAATCTCCCCCCACCGGGCTCCACGCCGTGGGATTCCAGAACACCTCGCCGTCCCTCACGAGAAGAGGCAGCATGCCCGGGATCTGGCGTCGGCAACGGAGAAAGGCTTCGCTTTAAAAAAGCAGCGCACTGTGGGACCAGCGAATCCGCGAAGTTGGCCAAAAGCTTCGAGACGCGTTCGTCCTGGCATGTGGAAACACACTTGGCGTTTCGCTGAGATTGGCCGAGTCTCCTTCCACAACTGCAGCACTGACTGCAGAGTCTGGCCATTCTGCGACGTCAACAGTCGCAGTATGTGCCTACCAGAAAGGGACACAAAGGGACACAACAGATGGGGCCACGAATGCCGCCTTTGCAGCTGGGGCCTGGGACGTACAAGTACACACAGATGTCTTTGTCTTCACCAAAGCAAGCCATCCCGTTGCCGCTTGCCCCAGGCTCACGGCATGCAAACCAGAGCATCCTCTGGATCGAGGACCTGGTCAGACCAGAGTGAAGAAAGGAGCGCAGATGTTAAAGTGACGCTGTACCTTCAAGATCTCTGCGATCTCGTGGATGAGCAAGACTTCCTTTGGAGTGTTGGACCTCACTCTTATTCTGACAGCAGGCTTTTTAGCGCTACAGCTGAAGCCAGACGGGAACACATTCAGACTGTACTAGCAAGGATGTCAGGGGCTGACTCATGTGATGGAGGGAAGTGAGAGCAGACGGCCTTGCATGGTCATGTCAATGTCATCCATCAGAGAGGGCTCGCGATGGTATCCTCAACGCACTTTCCAGCCAGTTTGGGCTCTCTCTCCAGCATGAGCAGCCTGGGCGAATGGGCAGAGGGCAGGGGTTGGGTGTTCCGTGTTCGCCTCTCAGATTCCCTGGCTCCAGGTTCCAGGCATGCAGTGGACGAGCTCCTACATGGGAGAGAATGAGGGACTTGAAGATTCAGAGCATCTGCACAAGGCGTCATCAACACGTCCTTGTGATACATCGAGATCATAGGAGTCTGCCTGTCCCACAGGAGCCACTCGTTCGGTTTGTGCCTCGCGGCTTCTTCGCTTACAAGGACCAAACAGAGACTTCTCCGTAAGTGCGAAGCAATGGTATCAGCGTGTCAAAGAGGAGCTTCTTTTGCACCTCATGAAGGCTAAGCCGCGGCTAAGTCCCACGGTTAAGTCGGGCACAGCACACCTCACCTCTCCCAGAGGCTGCTGGAAGCCACGGATGATCGGCCCCAGCACCTGAAGTCCATGGCTGTCCCACTCCTCCACCCAGGGACGGCAAAACGGCACCTGCAGTAGCGGAGCGATGGGCGCGGACTTGTGGACGAAGCGCCCGGCCGCCTTGAGCGGCCTGGGCTTGGGCGGCTTGGGCAGTTGCGGGAACAGTGCGAGCGTGTGCAACGACATTTTGCCAGGCTGGCTCCAAGCTGTTCGCAGATCCTCACACTTCAGAGAACCTGCCGAAAAGCCTCAGGTGTTCACGCTGCCACCTCCCCGCAGCAGGCCGGCCAGGTAAAGAGAGGGCCATGTTGTTGACGGAGTCGTGGTCTGCTTCTATGAAGCCTGAAGTGTCTAAATCGCTACACGCACAGGAATCCACTCGCTCCAAACACAAAACGGCTTTTCACAAGCAGCCAAGCAGCCCGGCCGTTCGAAGCTCCTGGGCTTGCTCGAGCCGTTTTAACTTCCGAGAGCTCCACGCTGTCGCTGAACCTGTCGGAGCTTCACAGAGATGCTTGATCTGAATGATGCTGACCATCGCGGCCTTGACTTCATCGAGGCGATCTAAACGAAAGCAGTGTCATCCTGGTTTGACACCATCTGGAACCCATGGGCAAAGCATGGCAAAGCTGCATTGCGTCTGAACTGCCCTGTGGATCAGCTGCTGGGTTTCGCCGCCGGGCCTCCCCTCCAGAGGGGCACGTTTCAGCGTTTCAGCACCATGGTCCAAGCCAGGGACCTTGCCGGCTCATTCCTCAGCAGGTCCACTTCTCCGAGAGAAATGATGGCAGTCTTTATTTTGGCCAAGTGTCGCGCAGAGAACGGTCGGCAACTTCGATCAGGCAGCACCTAGCGACAATGAGGTGCGCATCGGGATCTCATGCCGTGCATCGCGCCTGGGGTCTACCCGACCGCTCGTAGTGGAAGAGGAGGTATCTGAGACGTCCCAGGATATCCTGGTCTCTGCTGCACACACGCAGGCATCCAGGGATGGGAACCCTGCCGAGCTGCGGGTCGCTCTTGGCTCAAGTCAAATCTCTCGGACGGGTCTCTCTTCAGGTCGAAAAGCTGAGGGTAGATCCTGACATCTTTTGCTACCGCGAGCCACTTGCGAAACAGGCGGACGGTTGCCGATATGCAACCAAAGGTCTTGTGCGGCGTCACTGTGGCAGCCGCAAGCAGCCTTCCAAGTCAGCGCAAACAACACCTCCCCTCTGCATCATCGTATGGCTGTTCACGCGGGCAATCTTCTACATGGCCCCTTCGAAGATGGTGTGCGCACTAGCTATGGTCATCTGTGACATCACTGCATTACAAATTCCCGCACTGTTGACCGCGACTTGACGGGCTCGGTGATCGGAGACTACCCTGGTCTTCTCCGATGGAGACCACCCCGCACTTGTAATGGAGCTGAACTCGGAATCCCACTAAGAAGATTGACAAGGGTCCATGCTTTAAATGGCAGAAGCTGAGACTGCACAACGTCCAGTATGACAATGCTCGACCAGGATTCTGCCTGACTGGAGTGCCCCGATAGATTTCGCAGACATTAAGTGCATTAAGAGCAAGCTTGGCCTTGAAGCATTCGACCATCGGCCGCTTCCACCTCCGCCATTCAGCAGAAGTTTCCTGGCGTCCATCTCAGCTCATTGAAGCTGTCTACTACAGAAAAGACAGGACCGGTGCTTGCCACACGCTACGACAATGCCTCTGGACCCAGTAGCTTAAGATAGCTGACCGTCCCACACTCTTCTGCTGTATTTCCGGCAGGGCGTCCAGCCGTCAGCAGTTCGCAGAGCTGGGCCATGGAATCCAACGGTGTGATCCTTCAAAGCCAAAAGAAGAGACGGCATAGAATAAAAGCTGAATCATCTATGCTGAGCCAACCCGCCAACCCAATTTGACTGGACCTGCACTCCCAGACGTCAGTCGGTCAGTCGGTCAGTCGAGGCTCCGCAATGCCGTAGAAGATGTCACTCCTAGGTGACGACGCGTTCTGGGCCAGGGCGGGCCAAAGGTTGAGACCGTCCAATGGCTTGGTGCCCTCGCAGGGCGAGCAGGGGCAAGCGAGTTTCGAGTCCTTTGAGAGCTTCGGTTCGCATCAGAAGGCCTTGACTTTGGCTTCAAGAAGGCCCTCCATGATGGTGGGCAGCCAGTCACTGGCATGGAATAGGCCAGGGAAGACAAGGCCTGCATGGCGGACAAGGTTTCGCTTCTTCGGTAAAGCGGTGAATAACAGACAAACAGCATTGCGGTAGAGCAGGATCTCAAGGTGGGGGATTTCAAAACCCTGGCTGGACAGCAGAAATCTATGGCGCCTCTGGGCTTGAGCGCCCTGTGACGCGGTATGTGGTGCTCACAGAATTGCTCACTGTCTTTGCCGAACTTGTCAAGATGTGCTTGCATGGTTCACATCTTGCAGGGCTTCAGAATCAGTAGTAACCTCAGTAAGACGCAGAAACGGTCAGGTCTCCTGGTCTTGACTCGACGATGCTCCCGGTTGTGGCTCATCCGGAACTTTTCGCCATTGTGCAGTAGTTGTTATAAGCTACTCAATTTCAACGCACCATCAAGCAACCTTGAAGAACTCTGGACTCACAGTTTCGGGTGAGGCCTTGAGGAACACGTCCCGGTGCATAGACCAGTGCTGTAGAGCGGGCACCTCCCTCCCAGACGCTGCACTTGCCACCCCTGCAGCAGGACGGGCCAGACCAGGTCGTTCCACGGCGATGTGTTTCGCATGCAAATCCATGTTGACCGTTTGACCCCTGCACTCCACTTGTGGATATCGGAGATTCTAGTTGCATCCCTAGTCGAGACATGAATGAAGGCCACTTCGACGTGGCGCCTGAGAGGGTAGTTCGAAGCTCCGTTCGGTAAGCACTCATCGATGGCTCCTCCATTGTCCCCGGTCACCTCTGTCGGATGCGGTTACAACGTCGAGGGCCCTGCTTGCAACAGAGCAGCTATGATGACAGAGTTCTCCAACATGCCTCGGTGGCAGAGTGATTACAATGCCATGAGCAAGAGATGGACTTGCAGCTTGTGGAAATCTCAGAAACGATACAATGCACTCCCGTTCCTCTTTCAGGCATATACACATCTTGAACGATCTACTCTGCCTGCATGCTGCCGCAGATAGATGAATACTTGGCACACCAGGTTTTCGACCCAGGCACCGACGCTGCTCAAAGCCGCCTTGGTAAAAGGCTGACAACATCAATGGCACTGCACTGCGTCGGGTGTCGACTGTAACGCAGAAGCCTAGAAGCGCAAGTGAATATCCCAGACAAGAAACGTTGATGCTTGCAATGCCTTCGTCAACAGCGGCGACCATGGCGGCGTGAACCTGCCTCAGATCAAGGCTCTTTCCGAAGTCCAGCAAGGCCTGGCACATTTAGAAAAAAAAATAGGCCATGCCGTGCTCACACATGCAACAATGTAACAACCTGCTTTGCTCGCTTGACAGCTTGACAGCCGTTCCCGAGCTGTTTGAGCTCCTTTTTACCTGTGATTCTCAGGGCTTGAAGGTGCGCAGCACATCATCCTCTCGGATGGAAACGTTAGCCGCCTTTCTTGAGACTCTACACAACCTCGGTCCATCTTGGAGAAAATAGAAGATGCCGTACCTTCCCTTCGAACAGCGAATGCTGTGGGAATTCAAGGGTTGGCAGACTTCGGCTTTTAAACCCGTCGGGGCGGCTAAATCAAACAGATTTCGGCCTTAACCGGGCGGGGTGGTTAAGGTTAACAGATTTCGGTTGCCCGTTTCGGCAGCGGTTGCAAGGCAATTGCGATTCCTGGACCTGTCATTCATTCTTCGAGTGTTCAGTGTCGCTCTTCGCTAAACTGTGCAGAGCGAAGCGGAGCACATAAGTCGTCTCGGTGTTCGTTTCAGAGCCGCAGTTACATATTTAGTTCTGCTAGACTTCTGCTCGAGTTGCCTCCGAGGTGTTGTGTGTTAGGCTTCGGGCAGAAGTAGCTTGCATTTCTCCTGTGCCTACCGCCGCCCCATTCGCCTCCGGGAAGTTTGATGAGGTTCCATGCTAGACTCTCGGAACGAGAGTCTTAGGATTTCGATTGCGCATCCCTCGTAGAAAAAAACAGAGTCAGAGGGCGACTGCATGTTGTGTCACGGCAGTGTGGGCTGGCGGGTCGGGGGTACCTGTGAGTTTAGAACAGAGAGACAGTGTCGGCTCAGCAAAAAGCGGTTCAAGATCCGAGATGCCGTGTCGTGTTGCTGATCAGGTTGCTGAATTGCGGGAGAAACCGTCGTGGAACTTCGACCGGATAATGGACATTTTGCCATGCCTTCGAATATCTTGCCACTGGCTGACAAGGCTGTGCCCTGCATTCCTTGCCAGCCTGGTACAGGAAAAGTGGCTGGCCGGGAGAATACGCGCTGTGACCTGCACATAGATAGCGTTGTGAGCTGTGAGTATCAGTCACCCCACAGCCGCTGCAAAGCCAAGGCATGTGCCTGGGGGCCTATCAGAGCCTGTTGGCCGTTGGTTTTGCAGGAACTTGTTGCAGCTTTGCTGCGGCGGATGAGGCGCACTGCTTCCTCCGTGAAGAGCCGTGTCGAGTATATCCCGGCCTTAGATGAAACCTCAAAACAAAACACAACCTTGTGGACCGACCGTCAGGCAATTCACCAAAGTCAACTTTCGCGTCCAACTGCGAACTATTCTGTCGAGAAACTGCCTTCCAGTCCACTCGCGAACACTGCTTGCCGCAGTTCGGCTTGTCTTGGCGATGGAAATCGTAGTAGGTGTAAAGCTTGTGAGTGAAGTAGCCCTGCGATACAAAAAGAGAGATCTTGGGTGGCATGTGCGAACAACAGCGTTGCGTACGCCTGTGAGCCCATGTAGTATCCGTAGAAGCTGTCAAACCCTGGAGGCAGGAGACAGTGGACAGAAAGCTTTCACAGCTGCGGACACTCCCATCCTCGAAAGGTCGGCGTGTAAGCCTTACGCAAGCTCTGCGCTCTCTCTCTTTCAGCGGTTATGAAAAGTACGTAAGAACTCTTCGCGTCCCAGCTGCTGCACGATAGAAGCCCAGATGCCACTTCCCAACTGCATGTGTCTTGTAGCCCTGCTCCTGGAGATGCTTCGAGGCTTAGGCACTCTAAACACCCGAGTGGGGCTTTGGAAAACATAACACTTCGCAAAAGTTTGGGCCAGAGAAGCACCTTCAAGAGCGCCGGCAAGAGTTTCTCGTCCAGTGGCAGCCTTGGTGCGGAGCCTACGTCTACCACTACCTGCTTCACTTGCTTGCGGATCTTTGCGGCTGGCGCTCTCACGGCCTGTCAAGCTCTACATGACGACGGTCTGGTGTCAATGTGTTGGCAGGATCTGTTGCAGTACGCCAGCGAAAGTAATTATGGAGAAACTGTTTCACGATTCGGATTCGCGAAGTTCCACTGAGATCCAAGGACAGAACACCGCCATCCTTTCACTGCACACTTTCCGACTTTCTTCTCGGGCAACTAGGCAGAAGATGCTGCCACATGGCCCCACGTTCTCGAACTTCAACTTGGAGTTGATACCATGATGAATGGGAAGTCGCCTCATTCCACCAGGACAGATGTCTTTAGTCAGTGCTGGATACAGCCAGCACACCAAAGCATCTGTAAAGGTACCCTGTCAAGAAGGTAGCTCGGCTGGGGGAGCATGTCGGTAACACGTAGTACTGGTCGAGAGTAATTCCTGACATAAAGAATTCGTCATCGACCCGAGGGTCGACTAGGGTCGACTAGTCCACACTGCACTCAAACCAGTGTCCACCTTCGTGATGAAATGAGTCCAAAGTTGGTGTACGCATCTCCGGGTTCCGGAAGCCGATATCGTGGTACCCCCAGTCGTCGAGGACCTATTCACACGCTACAACGTCACTCTCATTGGCTTGCCATGACCTTGTGCCATTTTCGACTTAAGACTCGGACATGGAAAATTATGTGAGGCTTGGTCCCACTGGCAATTGAAGACAGCAGAAGCCATTGCGTCCACATCGACTGAAACGAGTCCAGGTTTCTGCTCTCGGCTGCTCCCAGGTCGGATAGGTCCATCACATGTAGTATAAACCAAGAAGTATAAATTACAGCTGCACTGCCTCACTTGTCAAACAAGCGGTAAATCATCTGAGCACAAGATCGTTGCTGCAGGCTCGGTCGAAAAGACAATGCCGTACATGCGTGAAGGCGGAAGAAAAAAATGCTCGCTGTGACCCGCACCTGCCAATGACGCGGCGCAGCTCTGGTCTCCTGCACCGGACGCTCACCTCACGGATGCCGCGAGAGGATGCCAAGTCCTTGTTGGAAACTTGTCATAGAGCCACAGCAAAATGTCCCGGATGAATGGCCATTCTGCCTGGCAGCACGACACGACCTCAAACCCCGCAGAAGAATGTGAGTCCCAGAGACCAGCAACTCCTCCCCCATTCAGCACAGACCCGGGTTTCGGCATAAGGCAATGGTGGATCCTTCGAACCAAAACCAATCGTCCTCGCCCTTTCCGTAGGTACTTCGCGAAGGTGCGGTTGCTCGAAACCAAGCGGTAGCCTGTTGGGCACTGCCGTCGGTGCGTGAGGCCAGGCTCCAGCACAGCTGAGGACCCACCTTGCAATGACAGGAAGTCGACGCTAGAAACGTTCAATGAGCCTAAACGCTTCTACTGATCAGGTGCTCGCGGTTGCTGGAGCAACTCGATCCTATGGAGCAATAAAGCCTTTGAGTGTGGCCTGCTCTTCGGCTTCCGCGATGTTGAATTCTGGAGCTCGAACGAAGCCCCTGCAAGGCCAACCAACTTCACTTCTGCAGCTGAAAATGCCAACTGCAGGTCAGGTACCTTCGGTATGTCAAGTCGCAGAACCGTACTTGCATGCACTAACCGCAGCGGCCATCATGGCTTCAGTCAAAGTGCAATTAATCCTGTCTTCCCTCTGTCAAGAACATGGCAGCGGTGCCAAAAAATTTGCTGCACCTTCACAACATAAGGTTGTGACCTTAGTCATCTGACTCGTTCTGGGGCCAAGCCCCGACTTACAGCCTCTCGCCTATCTCTCTCCACTGCTGTTGCATAAATCTCTGTGCGGTGAGCCGAATAACATTTGGCATGGATGAACGACTTCCCATGCTGGCACAGACTGTTGCAGCTGTGATGCTCCTGTGTTCTCCAGGAACATGCCAGGGATAGCAGCTTGAAGAGATCCCTGAAACGGGATTTCAGCGACAAGCAGCCACTGCCGGTACCGCATCCGCAGGCTCTGGCCCAACCCTTGAAGCAAAACCAGTCAGGTGCACGAGTAGAGCTCTGAAGAGAATGTGAAGTCTCTGAACCTCTGGAGCAGAGAGCAGATAAGGCAGGGGTACAGTTAGCACAGCTGGGCCCTGAAGAGCCGGGACCGCTAGGTGCTGCACTCCCCTGTCTTCACCAGGCCCAGCAACGCCTGCGCTGCGGCCACACTGCGAAAGGCTGCTCTGAAGCTGCTTTCTGCAGAACCGCAACAACCGACTTTTCGGTGTGAAGGGGAAGTCGCGCGAGAAACAGCCTCGGGCTCTAGAGCTGCTAGCGGCTAGCCGGCATCTATAGAGACGAGGGAAGGACTTTGCCAGGCTTTGCTGGAACGTGAGGTTTCTCCCACTCCATCTCCTCCAGCTTCGGCAAGTCCGATAGGTCGTCAATCTCCGCCCTTGCGTCCTGACGGTCCTGCCGCCCGCCTTCGGAATCCGAGAATCTGGGCAGGTAGCCTTGAGACTCGAGGTCCTTAAGGACGGCCTCAATCTGGGGTACATATTTGGCTGGCACACCTCGCACGCAGACGCACAGGCACGCGCTGCACATCGCCAGGCAGGTGCAGGACAGGCAGAGCATGATGACCGCCACCACGATTCCAAGTGTGCGCTGCTCGTCCGGCACTTGCATATCCCAGCTCAGCACATGCAAGATGTGATCTCGCTCATGGCGCCCACAACAAACGCAGCAGCGAAGTGGAACCTCTCCGTGTGTGGTTGTGTGTGCGGATGGGTGGGTGTATCTTCTCGTGAGTGCTGCAACATGCCCGCAGTGCAAGGATGTGCAAGGTCAAAGAAGCTTTCTCTCGTGGTCATCTTCGTCTCACGGCATTTCTGGACTTTGCTGCTAAGCTTGACCAAACTCTGCGGTGCCGGGACGTGGCACCTGACAGTACCACAAGCAGAATCATTCGCCCCCGAAAGTCCAGCCATTTTCTGGTGAGTCGATTCGAGCGTCTCCTCACACCGCTGCCGGCAGTCTTGTAACTCCAGCAACGATGCCCTGCAGATTGAAAAGCCGAGTCAGGCTGCCAAGTGCACTCGACCCAGAGAAAATTGGCAGCAACCGCTGCTGTGTTGCTTAACTGAGGAACTCGAATCGAATTCAACCGCTGTTGTGGAAGCTTCTCTGTGTGCTCCCTCGCCGCAGCTTAACATCAGATCAGCCCGGCCTCTGTCGTTAAAGGCCAGGTGAAGGCATTAACACGCTTTCGCCGCTAAGCGCTACTAAGATCTCACTCCTGCGGAACTCGGAGGATGCTTGCGGTGTTGTAGCCTCAGATTTTGGAGCCGCCCAAGCTCAAGACTTTGAGCACACTGATTCCTGCCAGGTACCGAAAGATCTGGCTTTGGCCAAGAGAGCGTCGTAAGTTGCCTCGGTCTTCGGAGGGCATACAGGGAAGAAACTGCAGCCGCTTCACGCTTCAAACCTTGAAGGGGCCTGGTCTACGGTCGGCGTTCTTGCCATGATCCAGATGTAGGACTTGTCGGGCACTCCGATGATAGTCGTGGAGTAATCCTCTTGGCTTACAGATGGCTCAGCTGCTGCACCGTGAGTGGATCCCTGCAGCCAGCCCCATCCTCTGCACAGTCCGCCACCAAATACGCAATCCTCAGCGGAAGAAAGACACCTGGCGACAGGAAGATGGCACCCTGTGCGGATTTTGGGCTTGTGAATCGCAACTTCAAAATTGAGCCTAGTTTGGGTGAGATAGCCCACTGCGTGCATGCTTCGTTCACGACCTGCAAGAAACCGCGCCACAGAATCATTCAGCTGGAGACGGGGCAGCCCCTAAGGCAACGGGCCTCGGCCCGCTGCTGTAGGAGCCCTGGCTTCCCCGAGCCGGCCTTCAACGACGAGGCTCAGGTCGGGCTGCGGGAAAACGACTCCGCAGCCCCCTCCGCCTTTCTGTAGGTGAAGTCGACGTGCACCACCCTTCCTTTACAAACTGCATGCCCCAAGTCAAGCAACTCCACAACTGCACCTGTCCTCCGTCATCCAGCTTGTAGTTCTCTACATTGTGCGTTGTGCCTCTGTCAAAGAAAGTCGGAATGTTGGCTATGACCTCAGGCCCGTGCAAGAAAGGGTCTTATGCACACGCACATGAGTGCAGTGCAGCGCAGTAAACGAGGGCCCTCACAGCCGACAGACGAACGAAGTCTCCATCATTATCACAGTTACGATATGCTTTGTTTCCACGGGACGTACCATGTTCCCATGAAGCGCTGCAGATCCTTGGTCCAGTCAGAACAATCCAGAACCCACAACAACATGACACGCAGTCTGCCGACAGGTCACGATCGGCGAGGTCATGGCAGCCAGTGGGGCAGAAGCCACGCGCAGCTCCGAGTCTCTGCGGCCATTGGCCCAATCCTGCATCGTGCTTTTTGCTGACAAGAGCTCGCCTAGCTCGCTGTGATACGCAAAAGCCACCTCAAGTAATCGCATCATGTCGGCAACCTCACCAGGAGAGTTCTTGGTAATCGTGCCCTCCGTGAAGAAAGCTCCTGCTTGCTTCATAGAAGCTGGTTTCAAAGCGGGACAAAGAGGCAAAGCACCCGAACGTAACATGCTCTGCCCAAAGTCTGCAGGTAGATTTGCTTGTGCCACATCATTAGCAGTTGCGTGCTTCAGTCACCGTGTGAGTAACCCAAGCAGACCGCAGGAGTTACTGCAAATGAGTTCTTCCAAAAGCACGCCGAAACTCAAAGGATTGCAGGAGACCGTTGAATCCAAATCGCGCAGAGTCGTTAGGCATGGACGGGAGACGCTCCTGAGGGCATGCCACTCAAAACTCAAAACCCAAGATGGAAGAACGGCCAACTCAACCTGGGGTATCTGGAAGTACCAATCTCGAGCCAAATGGTCATCCAAGCACACAGGCAGGCAGAGCAAAGGCAGAGGGCATGAACAAACAGCACCGTGGATGCTCGCGTGACGACTGTTGCAGCAGAATGCTGCCGCCCAGGCCGCCCCGCTCCAAGACATCCCAGCAACCCTAAACATGCCGTAGAACATCTCGAGGGAGGTGTGCACGGAAACACCCGACGTGCGCATGCGTTGTTAGCCGCCTCGTTTCAAGGATATACAATGGTATACACCGGGTGCTGGCTCACCATCGATCCGTACGGGCTCAAAGCAAGCTTGAAGCAGTGCAGTTTCAGAAAGATGGCATTCCGCGGTGTGTGCCCAGTCAACTTCCCTGCTTTTCTGAAGCTCCTGCCTCCCATGTGCTTGACTTGAGGCTCCCGGTCCAGGTAGAAGGCACCGGGCTCGATGGCGGCCGAATCCGTCACGCAAAGCCTTCAGAACGCCAGCTTGCCGGTGGCAAGGTTTGATTTCATGCTGAGAAAGAAAGTCCAAGCCGCCAAATTATGCCTTCGGCACCCTGCCACGTGTTGCGCATAGGCTCCAAGTAAGATTTGCCTGACAAGCAACTCCAGCACACCAGCCCACGAGGCCCATTGAATGCTTTCCTTGTAACAATTCAGGTTCGCTGCTTGAGCCGTAGGCTTCGTCCACAGCCGGAGTAGATGTCCAGCCCGGGTGGCAACTGACCACTTTCACCTGCGCGGAGCTTCAGAGCCTGAAGGTCTCACGGCCTCGCTGAGCGGCTGGGAGAACCATTCCGTGGCCTTGGGGTGAAGCTCTGCCCATTGCTCACAGAGCAGCACCTGCCCGCGCTTGGCATAGGCATAAGCAAACCTTAGCCCATCTCCGAAAAAAACAACATATTCGACATCTGTTCGCCAGGTACCATGCTGCTCTGAGGAGTGATCAGCGGACCCTACTCTATGCCGCCCAGCCGCTGTCCATCATACTTCGCAGTTCCTGCCGGGCACGCAAAACAGCACTGGTCACCCAACTCGGCTCGAGTTGCTGCTTCGTCGACGCCGAGAAACTCTCCGCCTGTGGAGGTAGCATCTTCCCACTTGGGGAAGGCTGTGTTGTACATGCCACCGCTGCTGACGACGATCTCAGCGAAGGCAGCACGGTCCCAAGTTCGGCCAAGGCCACATACAGCAAGCATGCTGAATGCCAAGTTAACTCTGAAGATGAGATCCTTGTATTGAAATGTCGTTTGGACAGCTTGAACGGATCGCTGAGTTTGCAGATGCTGCAAGAAAGCTTGCCTGAGATCCCGACCAGGCGGGAGCCTTCTGTGGCCTCCAGAACTGGCATGGCAAGGCTGCCGAGCAGGTATGTGCCTGGGATACTTTCATACTTGCTGTCATCGTGCAGACAATCCGCCGCATGTTCACCCTTAGGCCGTGCCGCTTAAAGAAGTGAAGCGACTCGAAAGATGGCTAATGCTAATAACCAAGGCTCCTGTCACGGAGTTACCTCCTACTCCAACGCGCCGCGGCGCAGTGGAAGTAGAAATAGAAGTAGGGGTCGAAGTCGAAACGGAAGTGGAAGTAGAAGCAGAAGTAGAAGCGGAAGTAGAAGTATAGAAGTATACAGGTAAAGAAGTATAGAATTATAGATGTGTAGAAATGTAGAAGAGTGTAGAAGAGTGTAGAAGAGTGTAGAAGAGTGTAGAATGGTGTAGACGTATGTAGAAGTATGTAGAAGTGTAGAAGTAAGTAGAAGTAAGTAGAAGTAAGTAGAAGTGCAGAAGTGCAGAAGTGCAGAAGGGTAGAAGTGTAGATTGGTAGAAGTAGAAGTAGCGGAAGTAGTAGAAGTAAGTAGGAGAGGAGTAGGAGCAGAAGTAGAAGTACAAGTAGAAGCAGAATTAGAAGTAGAAGTACAAGTAGAAGCAGAAGCACAAGCAGAAGTAGAAGTAGTATAGTAGTAGTAGCAGTAGTAGTAGTAGTAGTAGTAGTAGTAGTAGTAGTGTAGTAGTAGTAGTAGTAGTAGTAGTAGTAGTAGTAGTAGTAGTAGTAGTAGTGGTAGCCGCCACAAGTGCTCAAGCGGCCGCGCTGATTGAGAGGTTTCGAACAGGCTTGGGGCGCAACTGCTGTGCTAGAGGTTCCTACCGGGCCCTTTTCTGAACAGAAAGGTTTGTGCCTCCTTCCACGCCATGGTCCTCTCCCTTTTCATACAGGAGCTGCTTTGAGCCGCCAGGTCCCAATTCCTGGGCCCAGACACTGTTTAAAACATTGCAACACTGGGCAGGCGGTAGGGTTTCCACTTCCGCGCAGTGGAGGGAGTCATTAGGCTTCGGTCTCTTGACGAAAGTAGCGGATGGCGCAATTGCCAGTGCATTCACAAAACTTTGCATCTCTTCGTAAGAATTCGTTCAAGACAGCATGTAGAAGGACAGTCCGTAGCGACGGGCCCGTACCATACCGAGGGCAGGTCCTGACACCTACCCTGGTTGACCGTCTGGGGGTACGCCCCCCACCCACTCGAAGAGAGCTTCAGTCACAGACTGCTGACTCCCCTGCATATGGCACAGCCTCCCGCAGGGCAGGCCGGTTGGAAAGGTCCATCCGAGTCATTTCGTGGAACGCAGGACATCTAGGTCAGCAGCAATGGGGCGAACTTAAAACGTGGCTAGCAGCTGAAGCCTCCCATCACTGTGATGTCCTCATATTACAAGAAACACACTGGACTGAGACCAGTGAATTCAGTGTCTCTGGGTGGTACTGCATCTCCTCAGCCTCGGAGTCTACCAAACCAAACACCCGGCCTAAACAAGCTGCGAAGCGTAAAACTCGGCAAGAACCGCGAGCTCCATCTACGACCCGCGCTGATGGAGTCATGATCCTATTCTCGCCCAAGTTCGCTCCCAAGAGCTTACGCTGGAAGGAGTGGAGCCCGGGTAGGGTCTTAGAAGCCCGTGCAGACATTGCAGGTACTCGGCTGGTTGTTGTCGCGGTGTACCAACACGCTTGGTCTTCAGCCAAGACCATCCAGTCCAATAAGGACGACCGTGCTAAGGTGCTTTCCGTCATGTCCAAGGTGATCAAGCAGGTGCCTAAGAGGGACTCCCTCATGGTAGCGGGTGACTTTAACACTTCCTTGCGTCCGAGCCCTCCATTAGTGGGAACGCACGTGAAGCCGCCCACTGAGGACCGCCCTGACGAATCCAACTTGTTTAACCTGCTGCTCAGGTTGCGTTTGGTAGCCCTTAACACCTGGCAATGTGACCACGTAGCCACCTTCTCACAAGGAGGCGTGGAGTCGCAAATCGATTTCATTCTAACAAATTCTAACCAAAGAATCTACGGCGGGAGGCAAAGCAAAAAGGTCAGCCCCCTGGACGGACTGCCCGTTGGGAAGTTGGAAGAAAGGAGGGCATTATCCGCTTAAAGCTGAGGTACCCCTCCAACATCACTGGCTTCTCCCTCCCCACAAACTCAGCACGCGCCGCTACGATTCTTTAGCTCTACAGACATCGGTCAGAGAGGAGGATGAGACGGCAAAGGCACTGCATAGCTGGATAGCTTCCAGAATTGACGCCTGCCAGGACCCCAAAGAATGGAATGCGTTGCTTTTGGAAGGTGCAGAACGCTTTTTTCCAAAAATCCCCAAAAGAAGACCGATCCCGTTGGAGTTAGAAACCCGTCGCATGTGGCGGGCCAGTACCTATGACAGGGTTGCGAACACAGCTCCCTCAGCACAGCTGATCGAGTCACCTAAAGCAATGGCACAGCCTCCTAAACAGAACACGCCATGTCCGCCGGACACCGAAGCTGAGCTAGCGCAAGTGGCACATCGCCAGGCTGTGAAACAAGCAAAGAAAGATAGGATCGCGAGTTTCATATCGGAGGTGGACGCGAGCCTGGCCGAAGGCGACCAACATATCTCCTTTCAGACCCTCAAAAAGCTGCAGCCTTGGCAGCCTGCGCGCAGAGCTCAGCTAAAGGACAGCACAGGACATCTGCTGGGTCCTGCGCAGGAGCTAGCAGCCCTCAGGGACTATGCAAATCAGGTCTTTGCGGCCCACCCTCCGTTACGGACTCTGCATGGAGCTTTCCCTGAGTTGGAGCCGCCCAAACTAGCAGCTCACATTCATTCCATCAAGCCTAATAAGGCTGTTCCTGACGGAGCCGCACCTGCGGCTGTGTGGAGACTGTGTAGCGACATCGTAGCACCGATCCTCTCAAAACACGTAGCATCCAAGCAGGCCGAAGAAAGCCTCGAATCAGACCTCGTAGATGCTGATCTCTGCTTAATCCCCAAGCCGGGCAAACCTTCTGACAAACCAGCGAACTTGAGACCCTTGGGCATCCTTAGACCTGACGCTAAGGGCCTGGCGGGAGCGGCCAGGGAAGCGCTTCAGCCACTGACCCTCTCGTTCCTCAAGCACATGCCACAGTTCGCATATCTACCAGGTCGGGGGCTCTCAGACGCGCTTGAACGCGTAGTGCATCACCTGCGCGAGGCTCGTTCCCTGTTAGAACAGGCCCACCCCACGAGACATGCCTTACAACAAGGCACTCAGGCCCCTAGCTTAGTTGGTGGCCTCACCTTCGCTCTTGACCTAAGCCAAGCGTTTGACACAGTCTCTCGCCAAGAGATCATCGACCTTCTTCAGCGAGAAGGGGCCGATCAGGACACAGTCCACCTTGTTCAGGCTCTGCATGACGGGTCTCGTTATGTCCTTCACGCGCAAGGTGATTCCACCTCTGTCGAAACCACAGCAGGCATAAAACAAGGATGTAAGCTCGCCCCCACACTCTTCTCGCTCCTTACAGGCGACCTTTTCCGCTCTCTAGTTGACTTATTCGGTGCTGAGCAGGTCTTGAAGTTTCTGACAGGATACGCCGACGATCTTACACTCCATCGGACTATCCGCTCCGAAAATGACCTCAAGGCCATTCATGCGCTCATCGCAGCGTTACTTGAGGAGGTCCGCAAACACCGTCTCAGAGTCAACACAGGCAAGTGCGTCATCTTGGTGAAGTTGGCGGGTAGAGAATCACAAAACGTGATGAATAAACACGGCTGCTGGATCACAAACTCCAAGGGCGAGCAGGTTCGCGGATGGCGCATCGGGCCCAACAAATCGTTCCCCGCCTTCCAGTGGGTTTCCTGTAGCAAGTACCTGGGGGTTATGATCTCCTACAACCACTTCGAGCTGCAGACATTGCATTACCGCATAGGGGAGGCCAAGCAAAAGCTGCATCAAGTTCGCCAATTTGTCTACAATCGTAGGTATGCAAGCACAATGTCGCGACTCAAGGTTTGGCAAAGCACAGTCCTGAGCACACTGACGACAGGCCTATCAGACGTCGGACTAAGTGAGGAGTCGGCAAAGCAGCTACGTAGCTGGCATGCTTACAAGGTGCGATCCGTGCTGAACTTGCCAGCACATACCAGCCGCATCACCACTAAGGATCTTTTCCAGCTCTACAGTATTCAGGATCCGGTCCAAGTGATGCAGATCAAGCTAAGGAAGAGACTCCGCAAACTTGAGCGACGCGCAGCCAGAAGCCCAGACATCACAACCGAGCACTCGGTTTTGCAAGTCATCCGGGACAAGCTGTCCTTCCTATCACAACTCCCCGAAGCAGCAGAACACCCTGTAGCCCTACATGCGTGCACACTCTGCGAAGCCTCCTTCGAGACAGCAAATGGACTACATTTACACAAGTCGCGAGTACATCCAGCCAGCATTGACAGATTTGTACCCTCAAGCTTCGACCGACAACTCCACGCGGTGGATGGGATGCCGCAATGCGCCGCTTGCATGCGCAAATTTCATCAATGGAAAGGCCTTCGAGACCACCTGTTGTCAGGAGCATGCCCGGAACCCCAGAAGCTTCGATCTCTGAATGCGACAGACAAACTCTCAAGTCACCCTGAGGTAAGGATCCTCTCTCAGTTGCGACAGGACATTGCTCAGCTCCCACAACATCGAGTAGCGGCGCTCTCAAAGACAGCGGAGGCCAGGGTCCTGATTCATCGGTGCCTCACGTGTGACTTCTGGACTTTTGATCACACCAAAGTTAAGTCACACTTCCGACAGGCGCATCCTAAGGACTGGTCAAGGCTACACAAGCGTGCAGTCTTTATATGCCAGGGCTTCTCGCCCCACCTTGCCAAGGGACATCCGTGCTCCTTCTGCGGTTACAAAGTTTACGATCGCAGACTGCACCCGGAGCAATGCCCCGTGCTTTCTCAAGTTAGCACGCAGTGGCTGCGAGGGCAACCGGAGGCTGAGGAAGCTGTTATAGCTCCCCCCTCCAAGCCCCAAGAGAAGTCACTAGCCCATTTCTTTAGGTCACGGTCGAATGGCACAGCCTCCAATCAGTCGAGCACAGCTCGTCAACCCACGACAGACAAGCAGGAGTCCATTTCGCAGACCCTTGGACATGCGGAAATGCGACCAGCAGGTGTGCACCAGCGCGCTCTGACTAACACGTCAAATTCGTGTTATGCTAATGCTCTCTTCCAGGCTCTGCATCAGATCTCGAGTTTTGGGTATGATCTAGGTGCTTTCCAGTCAGTCCTGTCTCATCTTGGGGACGAGAGAGCCCCCAGATTACTGAACCTGTTCGGCCTGTTTGAATTTCGCCATGCCACTTCAGGCTGGCGACTGGATGGCAGACAGCATGACGTTTCAGAGCTGCTTCTACATATGCAGTCCAAGCCTTTAGGCTCCCTTCAACAAACACAGTGGCAGGGTCGTACAGATGGTGAGGTTGAAGATTCAGACGTGGGAGTCAGCCCTCTCTTCCTTCCCCTCCCGTCTGGCCCATTGACATTATCGACTTGCTTACGGTTGTGGGAATCCCAGACCTTTACCCGAGCGCTTGTCTGGTCACCTGAACTCCTAGCGGTTGTGATTTGCCGCTGGCAGGATGGAGTCAAGAACACTCAGCCATGTCTTTGGACAGGCCGCGCCACGGTGCCCGTATGGACCTCAAGCGAAAATCGAACCCAGCGACTTTATCAGGTCATAGCAGGCGTTGCCCACTTTGGGGACTCCCTTGCTTCTGGGCACTACCGCGCTTTTTGGCCGGAGGACCCCGCGGATGCAAGCTCTCAGGTTTGGATCTCTGACGACTACAGGCTCCCGGAAAAGGCCTCAGCGGCCTTGAATCTGTCCATCTCCAGGAATGTCTACATGCTTTTCTTGCAACGAATTCGCTAGCATCATCGTTAGGTGATGCATTCCGGCCCAGCTTCGTCCTTGGGGGCAACGCAGGGCGCCCGTGCGTGAGAAGCCTATAGTCAATTGGAAGTTGACATAGGCCGCCTCACGTCAAGGCCAAGTGTGTCATGAGCGCACGCGGACATGCACATACCGAAATTTCTTTTCCTCTCAATCAGCTCGCCCCTCTCTTTTTGTATAGCTTCCTCTCCGACTACTAGGCCGGCATGACCGCTTCCCCTGTAGCAGTCAAGAGTCCGGAGCACAAACGCTCCCGAAATGGCACGGACTTTGATGACGCTCCGGGGATGGAAGTTTCAGAAGAACCTCCTCTCGAGTCTCTCTCGCCTGCGGCCAAGGCCCCTGCCCTGCCGAGGCAACAGGACCAGCCGCGCCGCAAATCTATCCCGAGACAGAAAGGACCTGGGGCGGTCCAAGCGCTCGGGCAAGGCACCCAACCTCGAGCACAATCAGGCGCCATTCAGGCGCTGAGCCCGGAAGAGCTTACCAAAGCATTCCTGGTGCATGACGACCAAATGAGTTTATTGCAACACCAGCTGTCTTTGGTGTACAAACTTCCCCAAGACCACCAACTTTCGAAGGCACTAGTTGAGTCCGTGAAATCCTGGCAGGGAGGATTGAAGAAGCTGCGCCAAGGAGAACCTCACCCCGAGGGATCGTGCTCGAATGCAGTCTCCCTAGTACTTCTCCACGAACTCACCAAGGGCAACCCCCCAGAACACGTGGACAAGACGGAGTACGGCAAGTTACTGAAGGTGGTTGACTCCATGATCAACATCACCACGGACAAGACCAAGCTGGCACAGGACATCGTGCACTGCTCAGCTAAGCCAAACAAGCTCAAAACGCACGTTATCCTTGACTTCAGGGTGGCCATCTACTCAGACCTTCTGCCATACCTCTCCCTTCTCGCCTCCCTCTTCGACTCCCACGACGGCTTTGAGCGCCTGGGAAGAAAGGCGCCGGGGGGACTGGCTCGCAAGGCTCGAGGTCGACCCTGAGTTTGGCCTAGTTGAAGCACACAGTGCACTAACTCCCTCAGCACAGCTGATGAACTGGTCAGTCTTGCACGTCTGACAATTTCGTACAGGGTGCATAGCATCACCACGCTGATTCTTTCAACAAAGTTCCAGCTGCGCACAAAAACGCAGGGGGACCTGAGAGTGCAGTTCATTCCGATCTACTCAACTTCCTGAGCGCGCCAGCCTGGCTCGAGCCTCTAGCATCATGGATCTCACACTTCTTGCGGACCTTCCGGGTCCTGATCAAGTCCCACACTTTCTGAATCTGGTACATCAGCTGGACGAGATTCTCAAGCGTAAGGCCTCGCAACTATACACAGACCCTGGCTCGGCGTCTTCTACCAGCTCTCAGTCTGCTGAACGACGCACTCTGCCCTCGGGCAAGGCTCGTCCTCCTACACCGCCAGCTCCCAAACATCGACGCACTGACGAGGCTCCGGAACAGGACACTAGGAAAGCACCTTCATAGAACTAGGCACTGCCGTTGGAGCCTGCTACCAGAGGGCAAAACTGGTTGCCATGCGATTTCCTGCAATTGCACTCCGATGCTTTGTAACCAGGTCACAGGGCTCAAGCTACCAGTGGCAGGTAGCACACAGTGCAGCACGGATTCGTCACAGACGATATCTCCCACTCACGCTGTGATGTATCGTGCTCCCTATCCTGATGGAGTGCATGAGGCTCTCGGTCGGAGCCACATGCCTGGACTTCGACGACCGGTCGACCCCCAAGTGACGGCCGCCATCTCGCCAGAGCCTTCAGGCGAGAGCATCGCTACGGGATACGCCAGCGCCGTCTTCAATTCCAGTGCTGCAAACTTTGTGCTCAAGAAAGTCACGCGGCCGCAGGAAGAGTACATGGCCAGACGAGAGTTTAGCAGATTATCGCGCCTCCCGCCGATCAATACCATCATCGAGGCTTTCTGGCAGCAAGGCCCAACACTGTTTCTACCTCGACTATTCCCTGCCCATATCCCCTCCATGTCCACTGACCATGTAGTCAACCTTGTGGCTGACATCCGGGCTGCCCTCAATGCAGTGCACTCCAGCCAATTGGTCCACGCGGACATCCACATGGGCAACATCATGGTTCGCTTTGACCCCCCCACCTATGTCTTGATCGACTTTGGAGGTACGGCGGGGGAAAGTGTCTATCCTCTTAGCTTGGGCTACGGTGCCCTAGGCCAGGGAGGAGCGCTTCATCGTCCTCCTCACGAGTTCCTGGAGCGTCCCACCAGGACCGTCAGAGGCGACTACTACCGGCTCAGCAAGACGATCTCCGTCGAAGTTGTGGGCAACAAGTGCTGGCGCAACACTGCGTCGGGCTTCCCGATGCCCCCGAAGCTCCCCAAACACCTGCGCGTCGAGCTGGCAGAATGGGAGAATCTCGCTGGCCTCACTCCACCCAAATGGCCAGAATCTGCCTTTCCCGGAGGAAGCTGGTACGAGACTGCCATAGATCCTTCGATCACAGTGCAAGCCGGCTTGTACGAAGAGACCGGCAATATTCGGCTGGCCACTGCCGTTTTCTCCTACCCCAGGCAGCAAAAATCCAATGCATCAGGGCTTTTTGGGCCAGAAGATCCGACTCGGGCTCCTCTTGACTCCAGTAGCTGGGAGGAATCAGCTGCTTACGCTCGGTTCTTCCTAGCTTGCAGGCTCCGGACCATGGGCAGCCACGTCAGGACTATGTACACAGAGGTACTGCCGTACCAAAAGTACAGCAACCAGGATGGCTACCTCATGCTGGAGAATCCCCTCGAGCATTCTCCGCCTCCACCACCTCCACCGGCTGCCAGCTCGAACGAGCCAGCGCCCTCGACACCGGCTACTGAGCTGCAGGGCATTTGGGCGGAAATGGACTAGGCTTCAATCGAAGGACACAGTCCACCCTCGCGGCATATGGCACAGCCTCCGCCATGCGGCTACTGTAACCATTTCGTCGCGGAATAGGACACAGTCCAAAGCTACCTGAGTCACAGACTCCGACCCAATGCCTACTGCGCTGGCCTTAGCCCGGGAAAAACCTGAGCATATGTCTTGAGCGCAGTTGCCAGCACTGTCCAGCTACCGTTTGCTAGAGCTTGGCTTAGAATCGGTTACCGGCTCACCGCTTGCGCTAGTGCCAATGGTCGGCGAGGATGACGGCCCAATCCGGGCCATTTCCTTCCCCGCTGCGATCTTCGCAGATTACATGGAGGACTACCTCACTCTCTCGGCGTTAAAGTTGTACTGTGAGGAGGCCCAAGTGTCCCTGCCGTTGGCAGCAGGAACATGGCCCTACAATGACATCACGGCATGGGCATACAAGGCTCTCCCACCCCTGCAGTGGCAGCGATTCGAGACCTATCTCGATTCAATGACTACCATGGCTTGCTCAGAGGCAGAGGACGGCTACCTGATCAATCCCATCCCACATGGGGGCTTGTCACACATGGTACCCAAAGCAGAGCAGATAGCGAGCAGCTGTATCACTTCTTGCTGTCTTTCCATCTGGTCATCGGTCCGTCAGGTTCTGCAGTACCTACCCTTCGAACCCCACGACAGATGGGAGTGCACCCCTCGTGCGGCTGGCTCTTCCGGTGGACAGCGATTTCGGGTCGGGGCCGTCTGCCGCGTTCTTCCTGGCCTGCTAAAGGAGACCATCTCCCACCCCAACGTCACTCGGCTCTTCAACGCCTTCGTGTACTCATGCCGTCCAGAACACCAGTGGACTTCTCTCGAGGTCTTGGTCGATGTGCACTCCCCACTTCACAAAGACGCTAACAATGCAGCCTTGGGTACATTGCTCATCCCGATTTCCATTTGCGACAATGGCGGCATTTGGATTGAAGACCCTGAAGGCTGTGACTACCAGGAGATCCCAAACCAGCAGGGGATGATCCGGGGAAGCTGCTTTGACCTCCGCGGCCTTAGCCTCTCCTTCCGGGCGGATGTGTTATGGCATGCAACTCAACCGTGGGAAACCTTTACTCGAGTTGTTTTGGCGGCCTACACGGTAAGCGGAGCCTCTCGTTTCTCACCAACGCTGCAACAGCGCCTGACTGAGCTGGGTTTTCGCCTCCCGCTAGGTACCACAGATGACTAGTTAGAACGAATGGCACAGCCTCTCGAGCTGAGACACAGTCTCTGACCATCTCTGCTCGTATTTTGAGGTTAAAGCAGGTACGCAAGTACGTGTAGTATCTGCACCGCTGTGACAACGTCACTGCACTTCTTCAGTACTTCTTGGCTCTAATAAGTTTGGCTTTGCCCTCCATACACTTGCCTGTACTGATGGAAGACGCCTTCGTTCAGCGAATCTTTCACTTCCTGACGCCGATGCTCCTCAGCCTCGACTTCTACTTGCAGCTGACGGACCTGGACAGAACTGCCATCGATGACTCGAGCAGCCAGTCCAGCCTTACAGGACAAGGTCTTACCACCAGGGATGGCCTGACAGCGGCCAGAACGGGCCTCCTGAAACTTCTTCAAGAGTGCTTCAATCACTGGCCGGCCCTCTCCATCACCTACATCCCCCCAACTGCGCAAGACACACAGGACCCGAAGGACATGCATCTTGTCTACGAGGTCACGCAGCCGCGTCTTATTCAAGTCCGACGACTTGCCACTGTTAATCGCGTCTGGCATGACCTCATATCCGACATGATATCTGGTCAAGCCCGCATCAATACAGTGGAACTTCTGGTGGCGATGTCACGTTTGCGAAAGTCAGGCTCAGTGTCGGTTCGCGAAGGCCAGGACATCTTCTACCTTCCGGTCTCGATGGCGTTCAGATTGCCGGTCGAGAAACTCACTTCTCCTCTGACTCGCACTGCTCCCGCAGCCGCTTACCGCGCCTCGGGCTTTAACGCCTGGCATGCGCTCCTCTTTGACAGCTATGATGCCCTGCAGAATGAGACCGAGCAACAGGACTAAACGTGCCATTAAGGAGTCTAACTTTTTGCAGCCAGCAACAGTGCTCTCGGCTTGAAAACTGGGCATATTCCGTGACAAGTCGTAGTTCGTAGGGTGTGCGCTTTGAGTCACGTTCATTTCTCGGCACGCCCCTTGCCTGCCAGTTTTCTGTCAGCTGGCTCTAAGAGACTCGCTCAATGCCATGGATGGGCTTTCCCTGCGCCACGCTATGATACATCTTCTACCAGGGGTACTCACCCTTGACTCTTACGACGCCTCGCCCTACCCCAACTCCTACTGGAACGATCTGGACCTGCTGCATGATGAAGCTCGTGCAACTCGTGATCGGCTACAGGATCTACTCCTACGTTGGGCCAGAACGAGCCCCTTCTCGCAGTACTCCATTGTTGGCGACACACTCAGGATCGACCACAACGGAGTGCATGCTCAGCTCGGCATTGTCAATCTGAATCTGCTACAGGCTATACGGCTCGCGGCGGTCTGCCGTGCGTGGTACTCCGAAATTGCTCGTCTCCTAGACGGCAAACCCTGGATAGGGGTGTGGAGAGCCTACATCCATCTGCGCAAGCAAGGAGCAGGAGTGTTCATTGAAGTTCTGCCGGATCAAGCTGGCACCCTTTCGAGAGAGGCCATAAGCGTCCACTATGAGCAGGTGAACTTCATTCCGACTTCTGTCTTGCGTAGCCCTCTTTAGGTCAGATGGCACAGCCTCCAGCCACTTGGTCACAGACCATGAGACGCGCCGATTCTCTCTTTCAAAAGGCAAATCCGAGCAGCATTGCAGCTCACCGGTCAGTGCTCAAGGAAGGATTCTCCGCAGTCATTTCTCGGCTTGCTCTCAGCCGTCCAGCCATAACCATAGATAGCATATGTCATCCTCTCTCTGCACCGAATCATGTCGCCGCGCTCTCTCCTTCATCATTCCCGGTGCGGTCATTGTGGACTTCTACTCGGACTCCGGTCTGGACAGGGATATGCTGGAGACTGAAATCGCTGCATATAGGCCCCCCAGCACTCTTATTCCCATCCTGCAGCTCAGGGACGAGATCCAAGAGCAAGCACGCCTCTGGGCCTCTCGCCGCCCATATGATGGCCTGGCTGTCTTCGTGCAACGGTACGTTGACATGGACTACGACCGGCAGGGCGCTCATGTCAGACTGGCGATACTGCAACCAGACTTGCTGACGGCCATTTCAATGGCGTCGGTTAGCAGAACCTGGTGCGCAGCAGTGCTCCCCTTGGTTCAGCACAAGCTCTTTGTAAGTCCCTACCGCACGGCCAGGGCAGCAATGTCTCTTGACCTACGCGTCATGGTCCAGTCCTTTGACACGCCCCAGTGGTACCTCGCGTCCGAAGAGCTCACCATCCACATTCAGCACAGCAAGCACGTCGTGGTGCAGAAGTTCCTGAACCCCTTCAACCAAGACGGGCAAGCAGCAACAATCAGCAGGGGCGAAGAGGTTCACAGTGCTCTCTCTGACCACTACTACAGTCTCCTTTGAGAACTTGTGAGCCACAGGAATGTCATCGACTCATGCTAGGAATATGGCACAGCCTCCGCTCAGGTGTGGCACAGCCACTCAACTTGTCACTGTTCGAGATATGTTGCCTACCTGCCCTGAGAAATTGCTCTTGCAGCATGCCTGAACCAAGCTACTGCTGCATTATCGCTTGCTCTATCCTGCAATCCGAGGCCCCAGCTACCACATGGCACCAGCAGTCCTTGCTCGCGTGCCCTCTGCTGTTGTTGCTTTGTCTCCAGTCGTTCTGCGTCGCCCTGAGCTTCGTGCTTGGCCATATGACTCTGTAACGCTGTGCATGCATACCGCAGCTGTCAGTTCGAACTGCCGATACAGTAGGCAACAGCAGAAGCATAGCAGCTTTGCTCTTTAGACATGCCTTGCAGAAGCTAAGACTTCAGAACAAACTGAGACTCAGCGAAGAGCACAGCTCACCTCTTGGCCGCGTGTCACAGACTCTGGCCCATCAGCTAAAGCTGAGACCATGGACACCCCTCCCAGTTTGGGACCCTTTCTGGTGCTCAGCGATAGCACCTTGCAGCACATGCTGCGGGGACATACGTACGGAGTGTTCCCACTGCTGACGGGACAGGTCTTAAGCTGTCCAGGCGCCGCCCTCAATATTTCTGCTAGCAGCGTCCCCTCCATCATGGAGCTCCTCCACTGGCAATTTGGCCTCTTTGGGCCGCACAAATTCAAGGCGGCGGTTCAGAGTCAGCCGGTGGCCTCCATTTTGGAGAGCCACCTTGACGGACAAATCAATGTTCGCTTTATTCCGCTGTCAAGAAGCTTGCGCCCGGAGAAGCAAGTCAATTATGATTACCTGATAGACGGCAGGGTCCAATATGGTTTTGCGGACAAAAACTTGCCAAATCAGGAAATCATGGATTTGGCACAGATACCTGGAGTAGGAGGGGTAGAATGGCTCTACAACTCCAAAAATCTCCACTTCCGCCCTGATGTTGCGGACATCGTCATCCCGGCACTTGTCACAAGAGCCATCGAGGAAATGCGCAACACCCCAGGACTGCCTGTCCTCGTGGTTGCTGGCTGGAATGCTCGCCAGCAGGACATGCATGTCGAAATGCTGGCAGCCCAGGCTCTGTCACAATGCCGCACTGTCCGAGATCTTTCGGAAGTAGCCATGCAGTACGGACATGGCCCCTGGGGTATGCGCTTCATGCATCTCCCAGAATGGGAGGCCGCCCCCGTCCCGGCCCTCCTCTTTCAGACCTATGTCCACGACGACAAGCCGGAGCCCGCCCAAGTTGCGGTCAAAATGTTCGCAGGCTTCACCCGCAAATTCTGTGACGATGGTATCCTTCGGGCTACCCTGCGGCAACTTGCCGGAAAGTACGGCTCCAATCTGCTGGACCGCCTCAGTCAACCTGCTCATAGAGCCGACGTGTTCCGCTACGTTTACCACTACCAGCACGGCGGCCTCTATGTCGATATTAAATGTGGCTTTGTGGTACCCTGGGAACAGGTACTGCAGCTCATGGCAGAAGATTGGAGCACAGCTCACTCAACGAAGGCAGGTGAAGTGGGTCACAGACCCTCCCCACCTGGCCAACTCCCAAAGGACTTCATGGTCATGGCCATCGGAGTCAAAGGAGATCACATCTTTCAAGGCATCATCTATGGCAAGCCCAGGCACCCTTTGATGAGGGAGGCCATACAGCACGCCTTCAGCCGTCAAGTCATGACAGCGAAGGCGAACCTGGAATACATGATCTTCTGCAAATTTCTCTGGCAGATCTTGAGTCGAGACCTTGGTCATTCCCCTCAAGCGGGCTGGAATGTTTCCGCCAAGTTTGGCCCCATCTACCTGTTCTTGGAGTGCTGGGACAAGCGCGTGAAGAACAAAAAGTATGACAACGATGGCCACTACTTTGTGACAGCCAACAACACGACAGTCGCCTACACCAGGTGCTGGAAGTGGATGAAGGGGTTTCAGGGAGACCCCACCACCAAGGAACGAACCGATCGCATGCTGCAGAGCCAGCTTCCCGACATCTCCCTGGAAATCCAGTCCGATCGACCCGAAGAGCACAGCTCACCTCAGCCACTTAGGTCACAGACCACGGCAACCGCCACATCAGCTCCTCCTCCTCCTACTCAGGAGGACATCGAAACCTATGTGGCAGACAGCATCCAGCACAACTCCTTTGCGGCGCTCATGGCCACAGTCCGCGAGACCCATCATTATAACCAAGATCTTACAGAGCAGGATGTGCTGGAGCTCATCCCTCGCGGCTTGGGACAAATGGAGGTTTCAGGCTCCATGTGGCTGTGCTGCCTCCACTGCCGGAAGCATAACCGACAGATCCAGTTCAGCACTAGCCACGGCCTCAAAAACCACTTTGTCACGCAGAAGCATGACCCTGTGTCACAACCTGCGGCACCAAGCGACATGTCGGCAACCCTCGCACCACTTCCTCCCCCTCCCCCAAAGCATCCACAGGAGATTCCTCTCCCACCCAGCAGCACCAGGACTAAAGGATCAGACAAAGCAGCCGGTTTTGAGCCGCCGCCTTCCCCCCACTGCCCTTTCACTTCCACGGCGGCCGAAAAGGCGGCTTTCAAGGCAAGCCAGGTGGAAGCACCGAAGGCGGCCCCGGCTAAGGCCCCACCGTCCACGGTGCCCACCCCGTGCCCCCAGCCTCCGAACATCCCTGTTTCCCCGATCCCTCCGCACCCTCCCAAGTCTGCCTCTCCCCCTTCCCCTGCCACCCTGGCCGCTACGCGCTCCCACACGCCCCCCCTCCTTCCTCCCGTCCCCCGTCAGCATATGAGCCCCCGGAAACCAACGCGGCACGCGTTGGTTATGTTCCACAGCCGGCTCCACAACAGACAGTACGATACACGAGGCAGGAGCTGGCTCAACTGCTGAGCTCCCAGTCCCACCAGGACTGGATTCGGGCCTTGGCTTCCATCAATATCCTGGTGGCTCCCGTCATTCTCGGAGGCCTCACCAACCACGAGCAGCAGACCCTCTGGTCTACCAGGATGGACGCACTCCGCGAGGTACCTCCGCTGTTTTCTGCCATCAAGTCAGTAAAGACACAAACAGGCCTCACATGGGACATCGCCATGTCGGTGAGGCGGGTCCTCACCAGCGATGGGAAGGTCACTATAGCCACAGGCTCGGGAGGAGCCTATCGCGAGCTGGATGCCCCCACAAAGGTGCATGGCCTTATCCATGCCTGCTTCAACAAGATGTGGGACGAGAAGGACTTTCAGCAGCACTTCCCTTCGTGGGTAGAGTTCAACATGATCGCCACTACCATCGTGGCAGTCTACAATGAGACGGCCAAATCAGCCGGACTCCCAGCTCGTGTCTTCAGGGTCAAACCCAACAAAGATGCCTACTCCATCATGAAGATGCGGATTCAGCATGACAAGGGGCACGAGGAAGACAAGCGCATGGCCAAACTGGCTGCTGCTGCTGCGCCTAACAAGCGCCCACAGATGCAAGAGGCTGACACAGAGGGCAAGCGTCAGCGCGATGCCCCCTCCTCTTCATCCTCGACCCAGTGGGCCAGGCAGGCACGCTCCTCCCAAGAGGACGACTGGGACTGGTGGCAGCAGTGGTCCTGGCACAGTTACTCCCAGCAGTGGCCAAAAGGTCACGACCAGTGAGGGTAGAGATATGTCACAGACTTTTTGATCCCCTATGTCACAGACTCTGGGAATTCGGACCTCTTCCGACGCTTAGCAAATCTCTTCGGAAGCCTGTGAACCGCGAGCTAGTCGCTTACAAACAGCACATCACTGCATCAGAGAGTTGCCCACGTCCAAGTTGCCAACAGCCTCACTCCATCGGCGATGCATGCAGGTACACGCGGTCATGAGCACATGACCCTTACGGCCTTCTGTCTTCAACATGAGTAATCCGTGTGGGGCGCCACGAGACGGATACTCCAGGTGTCGGCTTCGTCTGAAGTACGGCCTAATTGTTGTGACAGGTGCACAGATGGACGCGTCTGTTCACACCAAGGTGTCGGAGGAGGAAGCTTTTGTAGCTGTAGTTTTCAGTAGCTTGAGCTGATTAGAGAGGTATGAGCGATGCATGCTAGAAGCAGTTTCACGAGTGCACGAGACCAAAGGCGCCCGCAAAGCGCAGAGCACGCTCGCGCAGCGTTCAATTGGAAAAATAGTAGTAGTGGTAGTGGTAGTGGTAGTAGAAGTAGTAGTAGTAGTAGTAGTAGTAGTAGTAGTAGTAGTAGTAGTAGTAGCAGTAATAGTAATAGTAGTAGTAGTAGGAGTAGTAGTAGTACTAGTAGTAGTAGCAGGAGTAGTAGTAGTAGTAGTAGTAGTAGGAAGAGGAGGAGGAGGAGGAGGAGGAGGAGGAGGAGGAGGAGGACTGTATCGTAGCGGTCGATGCGGCCATTGTTGTTTATGTTGTTGTCGCGATGATTGTAGTAGTGGCAGAATCGATAGCAGCACGAATTCGACCCTGAACAAGGCAGCAAATGCACGAGTGCTACTCAGTTCTCTGGGGCAGTGGTTGTTGTTACATGCGCATGGAGTAAGCATTACAGGGACGATAGACGCCACCACAACCACGAATCAACAGAGTCGTCATCGTCTTCCCCTCGTAGAGTTGTGACTCATCGGCATCATCGTCGTGTCCAGATCATCTTCGGCGTCACAAACACGTAGTCGTCAACAGCGGCAGCGGCGGCGTACACACCTCGATTATCAAAACCTTCGCATCATCGTCAAAATCATGGACACCATAGCCATCACCGGAAGCATTACGGTATCCAACATGGTTGTGACAGATTGCACACATAAAGAAAGGAAGAACAGTATAAGGTTTGGGGCCCAGGCCAAAAAGGAGGTGCGAAGCAAACGTCAGCTCGATGCCTTCTGCTGTCGTTGTCTTTGTGTTGGCCAAGGCACCTGGCGACCAAAAGTTCCAGCATTCGACGCCAAGCAAAAAGGCTGGCTCAGGCCCGCTATGCCGGTTTTGGTGACACTCTTGGAAACACCTGGATGGGAGCCTGTCTACGTCTAGCTGTCAGCTGCTTCTTTTCTGCACTGCCTGCATTGCACACTAGGCCATCGAGCCGCACACGTGTTGGATCACCACCTCGGTACAGAAAACAGCTCAAGCTTCAAACTGATCTGGCTCGGAACCATGTCTGCAACTGACTTCGGAGTGTACCAGTCGCTGAGGTCCAAGCTTCTTGCAATGCTATGCTCGCAGAAATCGTCCCAGCACCGGCGAACTTCGGTCTGGACCCATGCAGGGCACTACTACCGCGATGTCCAGAAAACCAAAGCTATAAAACCGCTAACACGACCACCACTTGTGCCAATGATGCTCCTTGTCGCTACTGCCACTACTCCTCCTCCTGCTGTCCTTCCTTCTCTAATATTTCGATTACTACCACCACCACTTCTCTAAAACAACTAACTGCCCCCCGCCAGTACCACCACTAGCACCAACACAGCCATCGCAACCACTACCACGAGGTAACTCCTCCTCCTCCTCCTGCCAAGGCCTCCAAGCTGCAGTCAGCCAACAAGATGTGGATACGCTCCTGGGCATCTCCTGGAGGCGCTGGCGAACTTCACAATCCTCCCGAAAACATAAACCCTATCTGAGTTGTCAATAGCCAAGCCGGCACCTGGAAGGGACTTCAGGTAGGGAGTTTGGGGACTCGGGGATGTGCTTCGGGAGGCCTGCAGGCTGCAGGAAGAATCCGTGAGACTGCTGGCAATTTTGAAGCTTCGCGAAGATTCCGAAATTCAAGAACGACGACACGAGGACGGCGATCCCGACCTGCAAACCCTGGATCCCAAAACGACTGTGATTGCACAGTGGCAAGGCGCAAACCCCATCAACAAAACACTGGAAAATGCAAACCCCGAAAGCAAGCGGCGTGGCTGGAAGGTTCCAATCTTTTGTGGATGTAGCAAACTCTGATGCCCAAACGCACAGAGCAAGCCGATCTGTTAGGAGGGAGGAGGAAAGGCGCGTTTGGGAACAAAGATGGCAACACCTTGGACAGCAAGACGTATGCAGAGTGGCCAAACTTCTAAAACCTACAAGAAAGTGGCACAACCTAAACCCCAGGGCACCATCCTAAGCCTCAAGACATATTGGGCAGGACTTGCCGCAACCTAAAGCAGAGTGGCACATCGACAGGTTTAAAACTTCCATCGTCGGTCTACCCATATTGAATATCGCTGCCAAAACCAAACTTTGGGCCAGCGATTGAAATGCATCTGTGTTGGGGCATTGGCTCTTGTCGATGTCTTACTCTCGAAGGAAAGTCGCTGCCATATGATACCATTGGCACTTATATCTCTCGTCTTCAGTTATTGACTTCGTTTTGTGACACTAGAAAATCTACTTCTGGAAAATGAAACGGGACACTTCGGGAAAGACTTGAAATAATAGGACATCCTGTCTATTCCCAAGAAGCTCCCGCATGCAGGCGCATGTGGGTGGCAGTGCAGGGCGGGGGAAGGCACAACTCGGGGCTGATTTCGAAATAAAAGGACTTTGAGTATGAGTTCGTGCGATTCTGCCATGCGCCCTTCCTGTTGAGAAATGCTCTGAGGCCCTTTCAGCTTTGCGGGCTCGGGTATCACCTATTATGTTCTCCGCTGCCAGGGTGTGAGGACTGTCTAAGGTTGGCTAAAATGTGGCAAACATGTCCTCCGGCTTTGGCGACAATGTCGGCTCGTGCATTTTCTGCTCTCTGCTGACTGCGGCAGAGCATGTAGACAGTGGCACCTGCAAGCGCAAAACTGGTTGCAACTTCCGTGACATGAGAGGTGCGCGCCTTTGGTTGCCAAAAATTGCGCAATCTCCTTGCCAATACCGGAATTACTACCCGTCCTTAGCAGGTCAATGCCCAAGTGTCGCAGAAACCTCTCCAAGCCGAGTCTGTTATGCATGCTTGCGGACAAGCCTCACGATGTACACGCGCCCGGCGAGACACATATCAGATTCCAGCACGTCCTGAAACCCACAGCGTCTAAACGGCCCTTTCCCTAGTCTGCGGGAGCACATCGACGGACATCTAGCGAGTCCTGTTCACTTCGAACCAGCACGGACAATTCCGACATGGTCTCACATGCATCCCGTCAGCCCTGTCCGGCTTCGCATAGCTCGCTTGGTGCATCTCCCAGCCACTGCTCGTAAAGTGGCGCTTGCCATAAAGGTAGAACTCAGGATGCGAAACTCCACACTCGAAAAAGGGTAGGGCTTCCCAATTCGTCGCCTGAGTCGAGGTCGCAATCTGCCAGAAGCCCATGCTTCTCACAGCCAGGACAAACAGTCTAACGGCGAATTTACATAAGCTTAAGCCAACAGCTCAGCAGAAATCTTTCTCAGAGACATGAGCTCGGAGAACGTGACAAGCAGCAGATGCAACATTTGAGGATTTCGGATGATGTGGGATTTGCCTCGAAATCTGCTCCAACTTGATCTGGAGTTCCCTGTCATGTTCGCAAACGAAAAAGAACAAATTTGCAGAGGCTGGGGCCTTGTTGGCCCGAATGTTGTTAATGTAGTCCTTTGGCTCCATGGCATTAGGCACACTCCAATGCTGCCCTGTTGCTGTGCTCAGCGGATGGATGTCACGCACTAGGTAATGGGGCTGACGTAGAGGCTGTTGTGCTGTTTCTTGGCCATTTTCTGCAGATTGCAAAGACTGAGAAGGCATAACCGGCGCAGGCTGTGCACTCCTATGCTTTTGCTGGCGGTTCTTGCGTATCACGCTTGAGCCAAACCAAGGAAATCGCAGACCCGAATGCCATGACGACACATGGTAAGACCCGGAAGACTGTCTACACCTTGCGCAAGCTGGGAAGAAGCAATTTCTTAATGCTCTGATGACACGGATTGACATGTGCCAACATGCATCATGTGAAAACTGGCAGCGACGGATGCCGTGCACCACTGTGAAAACACAAAATTATGTTGTATGTGTCTTCCAGCCTAGTATGCACCCCCGAAATTGCCCAAGCGCATTGTAAACAGAGAGGGAAACCTTTTCGGCAACCAAGTTCTTCTCCACGATTCCTTCTTTCGTTCCTAGGCAAGCACATACTGAAAGCGACACATTTGCTGGAGCGTGGTTTCAAGCAAAGGGGTTCTTCGCAGCACAAGGACAGCAGACTAGTTCGTGGGTTGACAAAAACTAAGAGCGAACAGACTCCCGAACACCAGCTCAAAATGCGAGTATCAGCTTCTTAAGCTTCGAAGTATACGAAACCTTGTGAATGAGTGAGAAACAGAGGGCCTGTCAGGCAATAGAACCCAGATCCCAAAACATCAGCTGACCGAACAAACAATTCAGTGAAAATGACAGACTAAAACAACACCATACACAGTTAAATTTCGCGAAGTTGTTTGTTGCATGTTCTTTTCTGTCTTTGAGGCTTTGCAGGAAAACTGTCTGGCTCAAAACCTAACCAACTAAGTAAACTGCCTGACTAGACTCTTTCCAACCAACTCACCAACTAACAACTAACAGGCACTAACCTGAAACTACAGCCTATCGAGCTGGCTTGCAAGGGTCTGAACATGTTTGGTCGAGGGAACAGGAAGGCTTTGTCTTCCGTTCTTTAGGTTTCTCAAAAAAAAATTCCGCTTTGTTGACAGCGTTAGCTTTTGTTTGGCGTCGACGGGTCTTAGTGACTGCAGCTGCAGCAATGGGTCCAAAAAAAGTCCAAAGCAACAAAAACACACGAAAACAACGGTAAAAAGAGACGACAACACACTTACTGCGGCCTCTGGAATAAAGAAGCCGTTCAGCTTGGAAAAAAAGCCCTCGCTCAGCTCGTTTGGCGCTTACAGCTTTGCTCAGTTGGCTACGTCGTCGTGAGACCAACACTTCGGCAAAATGTTGCCACATTTGAGTTGGAGTCCAAGTCTGCAAGCTCTCAGTCAAAGAGTGCATGTTCTGGCACAATGCGACATTTAATTGCAGAAGCTTCACTGAAACCTTTCTTGAATCTTTGCATCTCCACAGAAGTCTCATCCAAGGACGTTCTACCTTTCAGTTTCAGGAAGGTCGGCCTCTCGTTGGACTGATAACGTCGAATGCACTCCACTTCCTCCTCTGCCGCTCAAACACTGCAATGTTGGATGCTGCTTCTGCGATGGAGACAAATCGTTGAAACATTCTTGGCCATTTTAAATGACGCGCATTATGACAGTTCATGTGCCCCTAAACCATTGACAAGACCATCCTTAACCCTTTCGAGTAATGCTGTTGCCTAAATGCTGTAGCCAAACCAAGCTGGATGTACGATGTGCAACTGCCAGATACAAGCCAGACGATTCCGGGGGTCTGACCACAGAGAAGTCTGAATCTTGTCCAGCTCAACATCTGCACCCTTCAACGGCTGGTCGACGATGGCACAAAGTGCGGGTTGAAGGGAGAGCGCATTGATGATCAACTCTGAGCGAGAAGCAGACAACAGTCATCGGTCACAGGTGAAGCTTTGAAGTGCAGAGCTTGAGAAGTCCTGCAATGCCTTTTGAAGTCTCTGGGCTCCTAACAAGTCGGAGTCCTAGACTCCAACTTCTCCGCACAGTTTGAAGATGACAACAACATTTCATTTTCTTCTATCCAAAAGCTCAATTCAAGCCGTTTAGATGGCAGTCAGCATGGAGCTTCCACCCAATGAAAACAGCCAATTGTCCAAACTGGGGAGGCCCCTGTGGCGCACACGTTTTCGAAGGGTTTTTCGGCCTCGAACATGAGCCCGTCAAATCTGTCAAAATGAAGGTCGAGACAAGGTCCAGGATATTCGGGAGGCTCCCACATGAGTTTGCCCTGTGCAGCCTACAATTTCGGTTTGCTCTCCGGCTCTCTGTTATGTCTCATTGTGTGGAGCCCCATCCGCAAAAAACGCTAAACCCAACACACAACATCAAACGCGCGGTTTAAACCAAAACACGCGGGTTGCTGTTGTCCTAAACCCTCCTGCAGGGCCGCTTAGACGTTTTGACTTGCTTCAAACTAAACCAGCCTCTGACTAGTCTGATGTTACGAACTTTTCCACTATCCTCGAGCAACCAAGCCTTCAGTCGTAACGAAATCAGCAAGTGCATAACTAAAGGAGCGAAAGTAAAATTGCATGATAAATCAGTGTAAAAACCATGCTCACGAATACCGGAAAATCGTTCGTACCCCGCCTCAGGCTGTTCTATCGGCAAATGGGCAGACTGTTCATGAACGATTCCGAAAAGTACGAAACAACAGCTTGCACGATGTTTAAACACGCTCCAATGCACTTGTTTTCATGACTTAGTCAATCTAGATATGCGTATCGGGCTCGGTTTAGCCAGCTCAAGGCTTTGTTCAGATTTTGTACACCTACGGTCTATACAATCACAACTCTACGCATGCTTGTATCACAAGGCGTGGGCCGCCGAGGACACAAGTTGCTTGACTGGCGCAAGCGAACGCCCTTTCAAGTTGCCAAGAGAAGGCGGATTCATGATGGTTCATGCGCTTTCTGCGCCCAATCGGCAAAACAAGATTGCAACGGCCTAGGGCCTAGTTACCGTTGTGGGCGCCAATCGCGCCTCAACGCAGCTGTGAGCCGCTCCACGGCTCAAGGAAATGTGGCATTGTTCGGATTGGCAGCAAAATGCTGCACGCCATTGCTCAAGTGATTTCACGCCGTCCATCGCACGTTGTCAAGCTATGTACAGGATCCATCAGCAGCCTGTCAATCAATTTCGCCGTGGCACAAAGGACTGACTATGTACATGGCATCCAATGTGCCTCATGAGCATTATAAAGCAAGATTCAAGCGCACGGCACGGCATCACAAGAAATTCGGCACACTCATTCAGGGTTTGCATATGCGGCATGCGCGGTAGCCGCGCTCGACAGCAACTGCACGCGACACCTCAGTGACGCCTTGCGATTGGTTCAACTTGCCACATGTAGCCTTATGATAAGCGTAGCCCTGACTTGTCGAGATCCACACGCCGTCTGTGTTCCTGGACTGTGGGGTCCGACGCTGTGGAATCGGGCGTGCTCGCGGGATCCTCTCACTGGCCTCTGCTGGACCGCATCACATGATCGGTCGACGATCCTGGCATGCTGGCCTGAACCTCATGTGCACCAGGACTCTGGGCTCGCTCATCGCCGTCATCAAGCATTGGCTTACTCGCGGCTTTGGGCCGCGCTCCACGCACCTGCGCACCAGCCTTGGCCTTCGGCTCTGCAATGCGGGCTGTCCTGACGTCAACTGCAACTCCAGACGCAATGCGCACCTGCACGGATGCCTCGGGAGCATCTGTAACCCGACGGCCACAACACATAAATGCACACATCAAGAATGCAGCGATTGCAACGCACTGGCAAACCGCAACACATGTTGAAGGGTATGCTTGAGAGTTTGGAAGGCTTGCAAGCCCTGGATTCCTTGATTTATTTTTTTTATGGAAACAATATGAAAATAATATGGTTTGGAGATATGAAAACAATATGCCGGAAATATGGTTTCGGGCAGGTTCGTATTGTTTTCATATTCGCTTCCTAATAAGTTTAAATAGACGAATATGAAAACAATATGAAACCAATATGAAACCAATATAGATTTGCCTTTGGATCTGGGTTCTTGGTCCCGACACGACAAAATCATATTTTCGGTCATATTTATTTCATATTTTTTATATATTTTTTACATATTTTTTTATATTTTTTATATATTATAAATACATACATATATATATATATATATCTTTTGTATATTTTTACATATTTTTCATACTTGCCGTATATTTTTTATATTATTTCCATATTCTCTTGTATATATTTACATATTTTTCATAATTTCCATATATTTTTGTATTATTTCTATATTCTCCTTTCATTCAAATCATTCATATTAAATTCATATCTTCACCTTAGTAGAAATCATAATAATCGTTAATATCTTATTAGTAGTCTCATGTAGATTAAAACGGAATCTTAATACAGTTCATGCGAACTCACCATCGAATGCAAATCATATTAAAATCATATCAAAACCATTGGAATCATGTTGCAAATCATATTACGATGTGACGGAATGATACAATCAGAATTTTTACACGATCGAATCACATGCCATGTCGTACTATCCACATGTCGTGCATGTGTCTGTGAGCGAGTGTGCGGTATGTGTGGGGCACGTGTTTCATTCGTAATGATTACTGACTACTCCTATATCCTACGTGTGCGACTGCGGCTGATCATTCTGTCATAGGAAGCACCCTCATAGACCGGGGGCCTACAGAAAAGATACACCGATTCGACTGCAATATTACCATTGATTCACCGATTCGTCATTGACATCATTCACCGATTCTCATCTGATTCCATAACCAGCTGTACGACGTCAAGGCACGATGATACATTTGCTACAATTGCATCACATACGCAACTACAAATGAATGAGCGAATGAGTGGAGTGGGTGGTGTGAGTGGAATGAATTGAGTGAGTGAGTGAGTCCATGAGCGAGCGAGCGAGGGAGTGATTGAGTGAATGAACAATGAGAGAATGAATGAGCGAGTGGGTGGGTGAGTGAGCTGGTGGGTGAGTCATTGAATAGGTGACTGTGCGATGAATGAACGAGTGGGGAAGTGCGTGAGTGTCCAGACGAGGGTGAAGGGAGACCTGTCTGAGGACCCTTACGACCCTGCGCCCTTCCCTGCTGTCATGCCCGAGTATGATTTTTCCCACACCACCACAATCACTCACCCAATCGTTCGAAAACCCGCACTCACTCATCCGCTCGCTCATTCTTTCATTTGCCTACTCGTGGTATGGAAAAATGGAACCAATTGAAAAGTTGAGCGACAAAAGGACGTGTGACATGCCTCCCAGACCTACTATATATACTATATTAATACTATATACATTCAGAGGAAAAACAAGTGCAAGGAGACCGTAAATGACGAGTCGGTGAGTCAATAGTGGTTTACAGTTGGAAATATAATATGACATATTCGATTACACTCGTTCACTCGCTCACCACAATCCTATGCACACGCTGTGCCTATGGCCTATAATACCAATAACAATATACAATAATTGTAAACCAATGGCACCTCAAATCTGCAGGCATCAAAATTGGGGGCACCCGTGCTCACACTGATCATGGCATTGAAAGCTTTTGGATGTGGAACCAGAAAATCCAACATGAAACTTGTATCTTCAGGCACACAGTGTTCCTCGGACTTGGGCATTCTGTCTTTTGACTCGGTCCAATATTTCGCGAGTATCGTTTCAGTATGTACCTATATAGTATATACTATATAGTTTTGCAACATTGGAGCACCCACAGAGCACACAATGGTCACAGCACAAAATGCAGTAAAACCTTGCCGCTTTTTTGATGGCCAATCGCCACCGGTCATCCGTCTGAGAATGCTGCTGGAGCACTCGCAGGGCAACACAAGAGCAACAACCATGTTATCTACGTACAGCTGGCTAGGTCCAGGTTTCCAAATCTTAAGACATGCGACTGACCTGCTCAAAGACACGAGGACACTAGGAAAACACCCCCGCAGCTCTAACAGCTTGCATTCTGCACTGAAGAACAGGCCTCGAAGTGGTTTGCACGAACGGCTAAGGCCGAATGAGCATGCCGGGCCACATAGTAACTAACATGATGCACTGACGTAGCGCCCATGGCCCCGAGTCCAGCTAGAGTCTAGAGCAAGTAGATACAATATCTCGCAGCGCGATGGCTAGATCACACTCACTAACCGGCTAACCGAGTCACTAACCGCACTAGCCACTTTCGAGCCAGCATCAGCATCACTGCATTAGCAGAATTACCCAGCCTAAGCAATTGCGAGTCAATGGTGCCCTAGGCTCTCGGCTCTGGCCCGACATGAGGCGAAAACAACGGAAGTTTAAAAAAGGCCGTGCCCAGAATGCCATGATGACACTGCATGACACGTGAAGGCATGACTCTGTCAGTCAGCTGACAGCATGGCCCAAAGCTCACACATTTCACGAGGGTGTCAACAGGTTCAACATAAGCTTCAGGTTTCAGTCCGAGAACCGGCCAGCATCAGCCACAACAATGAATCGGCACGCGTGAATCCAGCTTTGCTCATGGAAATCAACGAAACCCTGCACTGCATGGGAAGTACATAACTCGGTAGTGGTGCAGCCTAAGCCGAGTCTAAGCCTAAACCTTCCGGATCAAAACCCAAAGCTCACTGGATCACTGGATTCAGCCGATGATTTGCCTTGCCTTCTCCAAAATCTGTGGAAGAATGCTCTCTTCACTCACGACATTGCCTGCGACATCCCCTAACTGCGCACGAATCACATCCCTCGCCCATTTCTGGGTCGACGGATCCTGAAGCTGCACCTGCTGGATGGCGAGGACGAGGAGCACTTCAGTTTTGAAGGCTTTGCCACTCTCGAGGCTCTTGAAAGACATCGGCAACTGGTTCACGAACAGGTCGTGCGTTTTGCAGTCACAGTCCTTGATCCTGTTCCGGAAGCCCTTGGCAGCCTTGATCACCTGCCATGCAACACTCCAGGGCCTGGACCTTAAACTCCACATAAGCTCATATAGACTCTATACTGTAGTAATACCATACACAAGCTCAGGGCAACAGTTGTAGAGTAACTCTTCTGCGGGGTTTTCAATGGGAGAAACTCAAGCGATGGTCATGTTTAAACTTACTTACTGGTCTATTCCACTGACTTCTACAAAGAAGTTTGCCCGATAAACAGGCAGGCAATCTGATCAGCTCGGCGGCTACTTCAATCATTGAAGTCACAGACTCTCTGTTACTGTATGAAATCATGAGCCCAAGACAGTATCATTCAACCATGGCCTCGGCGAGGCCGGAAAGTGCACTTTCCACAGCCACCCCATCCGTGTTGGTCAGCTCGGACGTCGCGATTTTCATGCACTCGTCGAAGCTGGTGGATGCATCCACACCGCTCTTCCAACCATCAACCAGGTGCAGGCCGTTCGTTGCTTTGTTCAGCTTCGCCTGGGCTTGCTCAAGCATGCGGATGTAGCAGGAGCACCGGTAGAGGAGTGTATCCAGGAACACCGGGTTCTCCACCTGCTGTCGCCCTGCTCCTGACCAATCATAGTACATGATGTGCAACGGCGACACGTTGTTGCCATACTCCTCTGCTGCCACGTGCTGCTTGAAGCCGGCTGCCTTGTTCACAGCTGCCACTGCCGAGTTGCCGGTCCTGAGCAACTGATTCAGAACCTTGCAATCTGTGTCGGCGGCCTCTCGCTGCTGGGGATCACGACCCTTGCTCTCGAACTCGTCAAGAACCTTCGAGTACTCTGCCAGAATCCCTGCAAGCTCGATGGACTCCTGCATCCACTGCACGAAATTCTCTGTCCAAACCTGACGAAGCTCCTGAGAGCCGACACGCTTCTCCAGGATGGCCAACAACTTTGAGATGTTCTCGAGCAGCCGCTCTGGCATGGAGATCCGGGCTGCCTGAAACAGACAAAACATGACACATAGACTCAAACAGACAGGATCCTTGACACTCAATGTTCGGGCCAAACCAACTTGGACCTAATTCACGCTGGCCTAGACCTAGTGTCAGCTACAATTCCAGTAACCAATACCAGTCAATCCCAGAAATGAAGCATCTCAAGACATGTCAAATGAATCACTCTGATGTTAGTAAACGTTCGCCTGAATCAAGGAGTGGATGTAGCGGAAGCTCCAGAACATCGCGTTGTCGAACAGGAGCAGGGCCGCCTTGTCGATGTCGAAATCCTTGGCCTGAGCCGTGGTGTCAACCAAGTTCTGCAAGGTCTTCTGCAGCTCCGACGGAAGGTCACCTTGTCGGTCTGGAGGGAAAGTCTTCAGGATGATGATCACCTCACGGGCTGCGAGGGTGCTTGCGGATGCCTTGCAATAGCTGTCAAGCTTCTGCATCAGCTGCAGCACTCCGGAAGTATCCTTCGACAGGGCAAAGCAAGACTCAACGAGCCGGATAAAACCCAGGGTCACATCGGGCCGCTCGTTGTTCAAGATGCCCTTGGCCAGGAGGATCACCTTCTTCAGGTAAAGCTTCTCGAAGGACTCCGTCGACCCCGTTCTCATTTCCTTCCGAAGCACCGGCAGGAGCTGAGTGAGCTTGGACATGGCTTCCTGTCATGGAATTGCACAAGCCCAAAAATTTCTTTCAAAACTTCCAACAAGTATTTGTTCGACGGTGTAACATGGGATATGGCTGGTTCATGCTTGAAGAAACAAGCCTTCTGTTTCATTCTATTCAATTCTTATCACCATCAAATCCTCATCAATATCGATAAGCCTCAAGGCGAGGGTGGGAAAATCGTATCATATTGGATACGACCGATAAGGATAGGAATAACAGATATCAGATCGCACATGGCGGACAGCAGACAGCCCACAGTGCTACATGTTCTTGGGGAAAGGGAAACACTAAGAACTCCCGTGGACATCATAATACAGTTAATAGACTCTTTAATAGAGTTAATAGAGTCTCATGAGTACATGGCAACGATTTGCAGACCAGACCAGACAGGCTAGACGGCTAGACTCGGCTAGACTGACCAGTTTAAACAGTAACTGACTTGACCCGTGTGTGAGGACTGATACTCCAAATGAAAAATACCAGTATCTAAGCTGAAGTTTCTGACTCCTGACACGTGCCCCGTGGTGAGTGGTCGATGGCACTAAAGCGGCAAAACCTTGTTCTAACCAAGACTCTAATCACAATTCAATAGTCACTACCAGCACTAGCAGTCACTAGCATTCAGTAGCAATATCACTGGATACTCGTTGTTAGCACCTAGCAGCTATAGTGCTATAGACTGTAGTTACGTACTATGTCACTATGTTGTAGCATAACCGCATAACCGGCATGACCGTAACCGTAACCTTCATGGCCAAGCGATCTCCCTGGCCCTAGCCCTAGCCCCTAGCCTCCGTGGGGTCTCCGGTTGTGTTCCAGGCCGTCTCCAAGAGCTCGAGCTCTGGGGCACGGGTCAAACTTGAAGCTCCCTTGCTGATGAGATCATCATACATGCTGCTCCAGACATCCCCGGCCAACACATCGCGATACGTGCTTTCCAGCCCGGTGGAGCCTTTGAACTTCTTGAGATCGTTGACAAAGGCAGCAGTCGACTCTTTGTACCCCGGCTGCACACTCAGCAGAGCCAAAAGCCCCAAGCAGACAGCCCGGATGCGCAAGAGGTCCTTTTGCAAGGGCTCCGAGCTCGGGGTGCACTTGAAGAGGTCGTCTTCCATCCTCGTTTCGTTGAAAGTGTTGAGCCGGTCGGCAAAGGACTCCATGAGGATTCTGATCCGGAGCTTGACCTGCTCGGGATTCTTCAGACCATCGATGAGGGTCGAAGAGACCATCCCATCCACCAGGCACTCACCAATCGCCTGGAGCTGGAAGCATAGAAGAACATCAAGCTGCAGTGTACTGGCACCAGCATGACAACCAATAACGACAGATAACGACGACGATCAGGACCAGACAGCAATCAATGCTCAATGCTGCTTCATAGTTCGTAGTTTGGTCTATTCACTGGCCACTAATCTCACTAGTCACTAGTCACTAGTCGTTGTATTGATGTAAGTTTATTTGTGATTGTACTTGTATTGATTGTATTGCCATTCTATCATTATATGTTTGATGTGTCGCCGACGTCCTATGTCCTATGCCATCCACAGAAACCTGCCACCTGAAACATGGACACGAATTGAGCCTTGTAGAAGACAGCCTTCTCCTCAGCAATCGGAGCTCCAACGACCTCCTTGCGGGAGACCTTCTCCTGCAGGTGCTTGTGCTCCGCCGCCAGGATGGCCTTCGCGGTGAGCCGAGTCTCACGCAGCTCCTCATTCTCACCATCCGGACCCCAAGCACAAAACCGCTCCACGGTGCGGTCCGTCATCTCCTGTGCAGCTGCTGGGCTGAGGGACTCGGCATTGAAGTAGTCGGCAAAATCCCAGGCGATCTGGCACTCCAAGATGTCCAACTGGATCCGGAGCGGGATCTGGATGTCACCTTCAAACTGCTCGAGGGTCGCGCAGTGGCTCTCCAGCTCGGCCCTGGGCAACGTCTTGATCTTCTTGAACTCAAGGATCTGGCAGATCTCCACCAAGCCGATCCGCTTCTCCAAGTCACCACAAATGCTGGATCGCCTCTCCTGAAGCTTCTGGAGAATCGTGCGAGCCTTGCACACACACACACACATACCACGCCATGACTGCATGTGTGTGTCTTGTGCAGTCTAAGTCTAAGTACCACAGTGTTTACAAATAGACACACCCGCACTGTCAATGAAGCTGCTGAAGAGGTGCATTCCCTTGTTCATCCTTCTCATATGTCATTACCAGGTTCGCTTTTCTAGGTGGTTGGAAAGTCACGTAGCTGGGTGAAATTTGAAGCCAGGTTCTACCTTCGAGATAGATATAGACCGGGTAAATGGCAGGCTCTTGCACAATGCCATGTGTGGGGAGGTGTGTTGTGTGTGTGTGTGTTGAAGTGCATAGCGAGAGCGAGAGAGAGAGAGAGGAGGGAAAGGGAGAGGGAGAGGGAGAGGGAGAGCGAGAGGGAGAGCGAGAGGGAGAGGGAGAGGGAGAGAGGAGAGAGGGAGAGAGAGAGAGAGAGAGAGAGAGAGAGAGAGAGAGAGAGAGAGGAGAGAGGGAGAGAGAGAGAGAGAGAGAGAGAGAGAGAGACACAGCGGCAATGAAGGCAAACGGAACAACTTACAATCACTCGAAAATGACTGGCAGGCTCAACGACGATGCATTACCACTAAGGCACTAAGGTTTTTCCTCCAAGAGGCCTTATACAGGCATAGCCCTAGCCCACTAGTGCCACTAGTGCCCTCTGCCCTTTGCCATAAGCCAGAATCGATATGTGCCAGAACCATTTCGCGAAAAAAAATGCAAACATCCTCACACTCATATGGTCTGTGGAGCCATAAGCCACAATCCGAATCAGTCGATAAGACGATAAGCCTTAAGCCCAGCATAATCATGACAAACATCGTCGTGACAATCATTCTGGCGAGTTGCACCACGCAGCTGCCTGCCAGCCTTCTGCTTCTCCAAGAAGACTCGGTGGGGCAGGAGACCCACAAGGCAAGGCTGCGCAACGTCCAGCCCCCGGGCGAGTCTGGTGACAAATTCGTCACATGAGATGATCCGCCACACATCCCCTTCGCTGAGCTGGTCGACCTCATCATCCCGGCCGTTCAGGGAGACAGCCTCCTCAGCCGCAGCCTTCTTCTTGTTTTTCTTGGCTCCAGTGGACCTTCTTGCTGGCAATGCCGCATCTGCCAAGATCCCCAAGTTGAAAGACGGCGCCATCGGCACGAAGCTGCCTCTGCTTCTGCCACCGATGGTGGATGCATCATCTCGCTCACCTGGCGGAGCCTCATCGTCGTCGTCGGCTTCAAGATCCTCAATGTTGTCCTCCTCCTGCTCCTCCAGCTCGGCTTGCTCCGACACCTCTCGTTGCTGTCGTTCCTGGCAACAAGCTGTGCGACTCATGAGGTTCAACCGTCTGCTCAAGATTGTTACGGTTTCTCATGTGCGAACAGAACAAACCTTCAAATTTGAAGACGACAAAATGCCAACCCAAGTGCTACCCAAAAGCATGTGAAGCCTCGAGGAGATCTCCTCAAAACAAAAGAAACCTCATATTCACGATGATTCTTGGATCCTTCAGTGGCTTACCCGACTCACCTCGAAAGCCGCTAGCCACTAGAATCACTAGAATCCGCTAGACCGCCAGAAGTTTAGTGAATTTAGTGGTCATCCGAAACACACACACAACCCATCGAGGCAAAAGGCAGAACTTTTGATAAAGAAGAATGGTTCTTAGGTTACGGTTAGGTGAGGCCCCGGCCGGTTAGGCGGCATAAGACATAAGGATTTAGTTGATGCCGTGCAGAAGCCGATAAGCCCACAACCGAATTCAATGCCGAAGTGGCATTGATGATGTCAGTGCCCTTGGCGATGAGGCTCTGGAGATTCTGCTGGCTCAAGCGTCCACTGCACCTCTCGGCACCCGGACGCTGATCAACCTGCCGGCTCAAAGCAAAGCTGAGCACGTCTTGCCCCTGCTGGGCCCTCATCTGCCAGGACGGGTCCAAGAGCTTGTCCTCTTGGGCAACCCTCAACTTGGAACTGATCTTGACCTTTCTGATCCCGTGGGCGATGCTGCATTCCAAGCCCAACAAGGACACGTACCAGCCGTTGACCGGCCCGGTCCCGTCCTCGGCCGTGATCGTACTTGCCTTGGGCAGCTTCAAGGATTTGGAAGAAACGCCGCAAAGCTTGACGATCTCACTTTCCGTGAGGAACCCCAATTCCCAATAGGTCTCGACCTCGTAAACCTTGCCCAGCGCTACAGAGGAGCAGGGGAGATGCTTCGGGATGAGCTCCTTTTCAATGGCGGCCCGGATAATGACCCTCCCTGCGGTCACTTCGATTCGGAAGGCCACACTCTCCGGCCCCTTACCATTGAAAAGCTCGTGCGCCTCCTGAAGTGTTTTCTGGGGGTAGCCCAGCCGCACCAGTGTCAGGTCCACCCGACATGAGCATCCCACGGGATTCTGGCGGCTGTCGTACTCGCCCCACATCCCGTCCTGTCTGGCGGATTCTAGGGATTCTAGGATTGAGTTCCCTTAGCTGCCTTAGCTTGTTTACCACACTGACTTTCTACTGAGTCTACTGAAGTACTAAGTCTACTAAGTACTTTACTACTGCCGATGATCCTCACTTCACTGTTACTCGCTACCACGGCAAACCCTCAGCCTCATCAACCGCTGCTGAGCAGAACTGCAAACTCCACGGCCCTACTGCGGTTTTTGGCTCGCAACATGAAGCTGTCCGTACCAAGCTGAAGTTGTTTCGTGTTGGGACCTACTTCCTAAGTCTTAAGTGTTGAAAATGACAAACGACAAGATTAAAATTACAATCTTCTCCACATAGCAACATAGTAAACATGGTATCGCACACACACACACACAGGCACGAGGCTTATCACGTATAAAATTGCTGAACAATTCTGCCTGTCTCATGTTTTTTTGCCTGGCAATCTGCTCAGACTGGCAAAAGCCCGTCCCATGCACCGACTCTGCCCAGACACCCTCGACTCTGGACACTCCGGACTCTAGACTCTAGATGATTCCAGACTGGAGACACCAACCAACATGACAGAAACATAAACGAATATTCATGTACCACATGCACTGAGACAGTCTTGCAACCGAAGTCATGATTTCCCTCCAGTTGCAAAGCACGGCTGTCAAGCACAAGCAATCCTCCAGATCCTCCGGCAAACACCCGCACAGGAAGCATCGAGCATACTTCTTCTCCTTCTGCTTCGCCTGAGTGTCCTTTCTCAAAGCCACTCGCGCGGCCCGAGAAGAAGTGGCCTCCTCATTTGTCAAGTGGTTCTGCTCGGGCTCGTCCAAGCTCATGAGCTGCCACCCGCTCGCGTTCCCCAAGAGCCTGTTGATCTCATCCGAGGCCGCATCCTGATCACCACCCCTGGGCTTTTTGCGAGCGGGGCTCGAAACCGCCGGCGCATCCTGCTGCAATCATAGCTGTCATAGCTGGGACTTTGGTGTGAGACTAAAGACTTGGTTCATTCTGCCCGGGAACAACATCTTTGTTTCTTTGAGGTCCTTGCATTAAGGCCATTAAAGCACCGTTTAAGGCTTAAGGTTTAAGGGATTCCAGCTGGTTCCGCCTAATGCAGGGGACCTCTATTTAGAATAGGGTTGCGGGGCCCATTATACTATAACTATAATAATCATAATACAGGTAATTATTTAGGTTTCAATATTATTGCTTGGAACTCCCTTTCATTGTATTGCAACACATTCAAGCCAGGTTGTTACTAGGTAGCTGCTACGATTTCGGGTCCATGACGTCATATTTTGGCCTAGGCCCGCATCCCTTGTGGTGCTTAGTAGGGAATGGGGGAATGGATCCCCTTAATCGCGAATAGTCCAGTCCCTAAGATCGTGAATAGTCCGTAAGATCCCTTATACTAGTCCCGATATGCCCTATAATAACCCATTCCTCCATTCCCTAGTAAGCACCAGACTGAACTCCAGAACCTGGGGAATTCAAGCCTAAACCTGGAGGGAAGCCCCGAAGAGAGTCACCCTCAAACAACACAACGAGAGCACCATGAGATCGAATATCGAAACCCTGAATCACGAACTCTTCTAAACACTGAAAAACCTACCTATGACCTATGCCTTGCGAAAATCCAGAGTCTAAAAAGCTTATTTTCGAAAGATTCTAAGCCCTGGGTCTAATGTATCACCTGAGTCTCATCCACCATATAACAAAAAAGTCCAGACAGGATAGCGGATCAAGAACCTGGACAAACGAGCAGTAACAGGCAAAGTTTCCCGTGTCCTGCCGCTTCTTCGGAGGCGGAGTCTTCGGGACCACAGCGGCCTTCGCGGCCGCAGCAGTCTTCGCAGCTGGCTTCGCAGCAGCTTTCTTGGGTGTTCCGGTTGCTTTCGACAAGACGGCCATGACTTCCCACGTGGAAGCTGCAGGCAAAGGAAGCAACAGGTCAACAAGTCTGAAAAGAGTTCGAAATCTTACATTCACCGGCGGACACTCGAAATCAGCACTGAAGATTCGGAGCCCTGCCCCGAAAGGACAGCACTTACAACTTGCAACGATGGCCGGGCGATCTCAGGATTCTTTTAGAACTGTCCGCGGTTGCTCCTGTGAACAATGAACATGGTCTCATCCAGTCTTCAGGACAAACGACACTGACATGTTGTGAAGCCTCGCACACTGTCCACACCATCAGGACCTCCAAAGCTACCTTGTCTTAGCTAGCAGCTAACAGTCGCTAAGCAACTCAGTCAGAGTAACAGCTCGAATCACTTGCTACACACGAAACAACTATAATGTAATCGCATTTGGCGGCCATGGCAGCAAGGTCGTCATGTCGATGTTGTCGCTGAAGAAGTACAAGAGGTCATTGGGCACTTGTGGTGATACGTTGGCGAGGCATGCGAAACAAAAAGGACTCGTCACCATCCATTGATCAGTATTGACCGTTAATGAGTTCATGCTTATGATTAACGAGTTGATGACAGCATTCCTCTCGGTTCCAATCTTAGCTCAGCATCGCACCCAGGCCCTAGCGATGAACACCACAAGTCAAACTACTGTAGCTGTACGACTCCGACATCTACGGAGTCTTCATGCCAGCCAGCAGCCAGAATTGAAACTTGGCCAAAGTTCTGCGGCACTTGCCACACGACACACATGCACACACACACACACACACACACACACATGTGCACATGGCATGGCACGAGCCCTTGCACACCATATCAATATGCCTATTTGGCCTATTTGGAGCAACCGTAGAGTCCCTACAATGTAGGAGCAAAACATCACCATTTGACGAGGCCTATGACTACAAGATGGTCGATATTATCCGATAACAATGAATGTGACTGTCATGCTGGCATCTGGCTACCGGCTATCAGCATCCATCAGACTTTGAAGACAAGCAGCCAGTGACTAGACTAGACATGTGTCGTCCTGCAACACAATATTTTCTGTCAAGCTCACAACCGTCATAACCTTGATCAACTAATAGGCAACTCTAGGACTCTAGGAGACCTTGCAAAGTCTGCTGGCCAAGGAACTAATTAAACTCAAGTGCATGGCCCAAAGCACCCATGCACGGCACGGCTATGGAGTTGATGGAAAGTCTGAACCAGGCTCACAGCCCGTTATACCATTATACTATCATTATACAATCATCATTCAATATCATGTTAAACTCCTGCACATTCTCCAATTTGTGAACCCTGATTAGATCTAGTGATTCTAATGACGCGTCTGGCGGCCACTGTCCCATGGGGAAGCATAGAACTCCAAGTGGATGTCGCAGCTTCCATATACCAAGCCGTGCATCATTTCATCCATCTAAAGATCTGCGAGAAAAAACTTTCTGTACTTGCCATGCCCATAGTGACATAGTGCATGCACACCCTTCCCGCACAAAACAAACTGTGGACTTGGTTCTAAGGATCTAGGCCCTACGGAAACATGCAGCATTGCGGGACAACAGCACTATGGCTTTGACAATCAGCAACCTCGAAAAAAACAGCCAGCAACTAGCCAGCTTCTAGTAACTAGTAGCTAGCCGCTGCCCACACTAGCCAGCAGTCACTAGCACTAGCATCACTAGCAGCTGCGGCAGCAGCAGGAACCTGGAACCCTCAGCACTTGGCCCAACTCTGGCCGACAGCCTGCCACTTCTGCAAACACATACTGGACAATTCACCAGGACCTAGCCGATCAGGAGCGACTGCTGATCCGAGGACTCTGGACGCAGGAATATACCCGCCCTTAAGCAAATGACATATTGACACATGTATCGTGGCGGCCTGATTCAGAGATGAGGTCCAGTGATAACCTCAAGTGACTGCCATGCTGTCTTGCCAACGTCGGTATCACTCAGGACCTGAAATGAGGCACCTGGCCCTAAGGCTTTGAAATTGCATTGCAGGCTGGAGGCATATGAATGTTGAATATACTACACCAACCTCCAGGCCCCAAGTGATATGCCATATTGAACAGCAGCAGAACAGCATGGTCCCGAGCAATGAACAACAGCAGCAGCGCGGCCTACCCGACCCTCCACCAAGTTCATTAAGCATCAATAAGATAAGCCATCATGCACTTGCGATTATGGCACGATTATAGCATTATTATGGCTTATTATGGCACAGGACATGTCTTCGAATAAAGCCGCTGCTGTCTTCACACCCGGGGCCCGCTGTCGTAGCATCGCTGACTACCTCGTGAGTAGTACTAGTTACTAGTAAGTGCAGGCATGCTGCACATAGACAGCAGTGCGCTGTCCCGTTTCAACGTCGATTGCTGTATCGAGTCCTGAGCCCTACACTACACTACAAGGACTGTCCCAACCTAGAATCTGCAATGAAGCTACGGCTACGGAGCAGCTGAGCTAGAAGCAGCTAGCAGTCAGGAATACATATACATATATGTACATATACATATACTATATATATATATATACAATCTCATCTATATATATATATATATATACAATATAATATAATATAAGATAATATAAGATAATATTTCATAAGATAATATATATATATATATATATATTATGTAGCATCTCAATGTAGAACCATTCCAAACTCCGGAAATGTACCAGGATCTTAGACTTTGGATTGTCGAATGTCAACTCTAGGACTCGAGGCTACACTCTAGACTTTAAACCTTGGACTCTGTTTTAATCCACTCGAAACAGCTGGTTCAAGTACAGGCTCCAGGCAATGAGCCCAAGGCTAGGAAGAAACATCCCTTCTCCCGCCAAAGTTCTGATGGCCTTGCCACTGCACACCTTCTTGTCGGGGAAGCACACAGTTTCCTTGTTGTAACCCTGCCAGAATAAGTGCTCGCACGGCAGCACTATGCGCATTCGGCCAAGATGAACCAAGTAGGAGCTGCATGTCAAGGTAGGTTGCACACCACTCACCGTCGTGAATTTTCTACGATCTGGATTCTGGCTTACGTCGACGACAGTTCTGCTGATGGCACTCATGATTGCCGCCTTGTTCTTGTGAGGCAACTCGTGAATTTTCTCAGCCACTACCAAGTTGAGAATGGAATCCACACGCTCATTGCGAGAGACGAACCCTTCCACAACCATGCCGAGCTTCTCCAAAGGCTTGTAAGATGGTGACACATTCAACTCATCCCTCCAAACTGCCGCTTGCTTCTCCCATTGCAGCAAGCGACCAACTCCAGATCGTGGGTGTTCTGCGTACGCCGGGGTCGCCAGCTCCTGGATCAAGTGGTTGCTGAGGGTGGGTGACTTGGTGTTGGTGGGGGTGCTGTGCTGGGAATAAGGGGAGTGTGTGGGGGATGGCAGGCGGGTCTGGGTGGGGGGGGGCGGGGAGGGGAGGAGGGTGGGAGGTGGGGGGCCAGGTGGGGGGGTCAGGTGTGGGGGGCAGGTGGGGAGGGCAAGGAAAATCATATTTTTTCCATATTCCGAAAGGGAAGCCAGCCAGAAACCATATTTCCAGTCATATTTTTCTCCATATTTTTCCATATTTTTCCATATTTCTTTCCATATTTTTCCATATTTTTCCTCTATTTTTGTATATTTTCGCTTACATTCCTAATATGGGACTATTTAGGGCTTATTTAGTGCCAATGGAGCCGAAATATGACCCAAATATGACCCGAAATATGATTTTCGATCCGGTGTCCACTGCTGGGTCCGACCCTGCCTCCCGGCCCTGCCTGGGCCCCCTTCCCCGTGCGGCTTACTGGGTCCTGCCTGGGCCCTGCCTGTGTGTGTGTGTGTGTCTGGCCCCCTCCACCCGACTCCACCCGCTAAGCCCGCTCTGCCCAAGCACCGTGGCCCACCCGGAGGCCCGAACAACACTGAGAGCAGCAGACAATACAAGTGGTAGCAGTCCACAGTTGGTCTTGATCGTGATATGTGATAGTAACAGTGGCGCTAGTCGTAGTAGAAGTAATAGAAACCAGAGCAATAGTCGTAGTAGTAGTAGTAGTAGTAGTAGTAGTAGTAGTAGTAGTAGTAGTAGTAGTAGTAGTAGTAGTAGTATTGAATAGCAGCAGCGAATAGCATAACAGTAATCACGCCAAAAAGCAAATGGAATGTTTTTGGCGGTGTGCATTGGGTTCGGGTTTGTATACAGCATGCCGGTGACCAAACGACCCCACAGCACACGAGTGCAATCAACACAGCCGGAATCATGACAAGGCTCCTCCTGCATTTCGGCTTTGTATAGATCATGGAATTTGCTCAAAAGCAAATCTTCGGTGCTCACGGGCTGCTTGGCAGCCAACCGTTCCGTGAAGTCCTGGGCAAGTTTTCTAAGGTTTGTGTTGTCCCAATTCCCTAAAGCCAACAGTGTTTTATGGCCTGCCAAATAAGTATGGGATCAGTTCGGAAGAACGATCTGAATTCAAGCTGCAGCTACAATGCATAAACAAACTGCTTCACCTACTAATGAACCCTGTTTACCCAAACAATAATCTCCGAGGATGCTTTTCCAACCACAACCCGCGCCTGTGCTCGAATCGTCATTTTGCCCCATATGGAGCCGCAGGAAACCGGGTATCTGATTCTGAAAGTGAAGAAAAACCATTCTTGAAAAGCCCTGGAGCAAACGATCTGAGATTGAACTGGTGACTACACAGGGGCCAGCCTGAACCAAACTCTCGAAGTCCACGCACTCCTCCGGCCGGTACTTGTCCTTGCGGAAGAGCACCATGTAGATCCTGGCCAATTGCAGGGTTTATGCTCCGAATGTTGGGGCCAATGGTCTAGGCTTGGGTTTAGAGTTTAGAGCCTGCAAGGCTCCGGTGGAATTGGAGTGGTGTTTCAGGACAGCTTGGAGACGCTGGGAACGTGTGGGGCTGTTCTAGGGCAGGGGAAGATGTTTGGTTTGGGAGCCCCAAGACACACATCAAATCGGATTGGGGCAAAGGTGCGCTTGGGTGACTACATGACTCAGGGAAGTCTTGCTGTTTGGCCACTAGCAATATCTCTAGCAGCAGCTATGACATGACTATGAGCTGTAGTCACAGCCTTGATGTCCCAGGAGGAATGGAACAAAGTTCTGTTTCGTGGGTTCTGGCTAGGGCCAGGGTTTGAGGGCACCATCCGGAGGAGACAATGACACAATCACAAACAACAACAATGATTTTCTGGAAAGTTTTATTCCGGCCTCAGGTCCAGGGAGTCGGTTAGGACTTACGGTTCTGCCCTGGCCAGGTTCTGCTTTTTTTGAGCAGCAGCAGATTGAGAAGCGACATCAGCGAAAGACCGGCAGAGGAGGAGCCAAAGTCCCCGAAGTTGACCCTGGAACCAGATCCGACCAGCTAGCAGCTATCATCTCCCGATCTACCGGGTACCGGAATCTACCAGGTCTAGCAGCAACCCAAGTGGTCATGGTTGTGAGCTCTTCATTTTAGGGCTCAGTTAGGATGTTCGGAACACAAAAGCCAGGTATGGTCGAGGGTTCTTAGAATATCATTATCGCAACCCAAAAGCGTTGGAGAATAACTGGAGGCCTTAACTTTTTAGCAGCATACATTAGCACTGCACGGCACTGCGCTACATCGACCTGAGTTCGGGCCTACGGGATAGACAAAGGCTCCTCACTCTCACCCTCTGCGCGAGGGCGCTCATGGGAGCTGAACAGCTCTGCACCTGGTAGTTGATTAAACCGAGCCCTTGCAGACAAACGTTGCTCCAACGGGTGCACATATGTGCGGCTGCGCTTAGTGTCGCTGACACAATCATGATTCTCATGATCAAAGAGCCACGCACAAAGTAATCCGATTGGCCGGCCCTGACCACTACGGCCTGGCAAGCCCGCAGCTCGAACCGTTCGGGATTTTCGGCAGTCAACACCCGTTCCAGCTCCACCATGTCTCTTGCAAAAAGCTTGAAGCACAGAGTTCTTTGCATAAAAATGGATCTCTCCATAATCTTGGATCGCGATCACATCTGGTGCGACCTTTGGACCTCCCAGTCGCCTGCCAGCTGGGGGAACGTCGTCTGCTGTGTCGTCTGGTTCGGCATCTGCTCCTGCAGCAGCGGGACGAGCATCGGAACCAGCAGGCCGCGAGGAGCTGGCTGGCTCCTGCAGAAGAAGCAACACATGCAAGGCACACTTGAACATGGGCAGTGTGAGAGACATCACAAGCTGATGCATAAGTAAATTGAACGGCACTATCAGTAGAGTCACTAGAAACCAGGATCACGACATCCCAACTTTGTCCGGGGCAACAAGTGTGCCTGAAATGTTTGCGGGACTGGTTGGAACCTGTGAATGTGTTTCAGAACTTCCCTCGCTTCCTGGGTCCTGCCTCGGGTCTAGAATTTACATTCGGGCATAAAGAAATGAATGCTGCAGGAAAGTCGGACTTATGAACACAAATGACCGAACCACACACTGAGCACTTAGTACTTCTGGTTTATGACGATCCGATATGAGGTTCCCAAAACAAGCCATGACAGAGAAACCAAGGGCACCGGTCACCAGTGACCAGTGACCATCAGCTTCCGACAGGTGTCCAAACAGTCCAAACTGTCACTTCACTTCATGCTGAAGTCCATGAGTCGAGCTACAGAGCTACTGCTAAGAATGCGTTCAACAACGACACTGGGTTCACATGTGGAGCGGAAAATGCTGCTCAACGCAACCATGGTTGTGTGCCCTCCTGCTTCTCTTCGTCCGGCTGATGCTGCTGCTGCTGCTCCTGAAGGAGAAACTCTTCCTCAAGTTGTTCGTTCACATCATCCTCGGCCTCCGAAATCTCGCAGGGCTCAGAGTCCTCATCACCCTCCGCCATTTCCACTGGGTGCTGCTGTGGCACTGCAGCCGCAGCAAGCTCGTGCGCAAAGTCCTCATCCGGAGACTCCTCGCCTTGATCAGGAACTGCTGCTGCAGGGGCAGCATCCGAGCCGCTGACAGGATCAGGAACTCTGCTGGAACCTGTTTTTGGTTTCTTTGGCCGGAATCGCAACCTGTTGGATGGTGCTTGTGTCGAAGCCTTCCTGCTTCTCTTTACGCCTGGCCTCACCCAATCGATCCTGTGCCTCTCGATCTTGCCCTTTCCAGACCTGCATGGTTGGAATAAAGCTGTATTTGGCCACCTCGACATGCCGTGGTGCCATTTCACGCGAGGTCAAACAAGGCTCAGGGTCTGATTGCAAAAGCCAGAATGTCGCATGGTAGACTTTCCGCAAATCGAGCTGTTCACTGAAGTGTTCCAAACAGCGGCGAAACGTCAGGGGAGACTCCACATTCAATTTCACAGGACGTGGTTGATGCTCATCTTCACCTGCCAGCTGTCCTTGGCTATGGGAAGGAGTATGAGTATGAATACTCCTAGGTCCTAGGTCCTAGGACTGAATAATGAATAATGATCGACGAAAACCAAACGGCTACGACTGCGAGTGGGTAGGATTACGCTTACCTTCTCAAGGCTGATGCTACTCACTACTCGGAAACAAATCCCGCATGACCCAGAATCCTGTGCTGTGTCGACAGCAGCAAAATCTGCTGTCTAGATCCCGGCATCCTTCTCTGGATGGCTCTGTCGCGGCCAAAGGCAGCACGGAAAAAAGCATGGTTTTGAAGTTCATATATCCAATATGCATCCAAGCAGTCGGAGCCTTTCCAACTTGACCTTCGGCAGGCAATCCACTAGCAACTCGGGCCCAAGGACCAAAACGCTCACACAAGGTCTCCACCGCCTCTGCTCGAACCAGCCAGTGTCGAAGGTCTTGCACGGGCTGAGCATCATCAACGCCAGGCAGGGACTCATGCAACTGCAACACCAGGAAACCCTTCATCATTGCAAGGCGTGCTTTCGTTCGCGGCTGTTTCTTGGACTGCTTGGACTTGGACCGAGGGGGAAACAGGTAGGGCCGCAAGAGCTTCGCAAATTTCGCATGAAAGTGATATGCCTGATAGCCTTGGCACCCTTGTTCCCCTTCGGGCCCACCGCAGTGGCAAAAACCCAGTTGCCAGCATCGACTGAGAGAACAGCTGCCGTTAACTGCCTCGTCAGATTCCAAAAGTTGGTGTTTTGCTGACCAAGCATCGTCGAGCAAGCTCAGCAGGCCGTACCCAGGACCCCTGCCTGAGAAACCCATTGGCTTGAGGACTTCCTGTGCTGAGCAGCACACTGGACCGTAAAAAACTTAAACACTCTGACTTACAGGGTTGGTTTCACCTAGCCGATAGCAGTGCAAGCACATGCTGCTGCAATCCACACAAATTTCGAAGATGCGCTCTCAAGAATAAACAAATCACAGATAATGTAAACAAAGATACATACGAACAGTGTTCCTCGTCCTTTAGTCAATGTAAGCACATGCTGTTCATGTACCTAGGTTTTCAGGAACTCATCTTTCAGGAGCCCATGCCCGATTGGTGGGGTGGGACTTACGACTACTTTATGAGTTTTATGACTTTATGACAAGGACATAGATTCCATTGATCGTCATACCGCTGAAGTTTAGTTTAGTGGTACATAATGTTCATGGAAAACTACAGTGGTAACTACAGGATACTGATATAACAGCGACAGTTGCTGACACTGCAAGTCACTACCTCACAAAGCCATGAGTAAGACACCACACGCAGTCACCACGAGCACTAAGCACTAGGTCAGTAGTCACCACTCACTAGTCACTACTCCCTACTCAGCAGAGCCGTTTGATTGAATGCAAAGCCGAGTCACACGCGCAACAACATCTGCTGGCACGAGAAACTGCATAGCCGGAGGAACACGGTGACTGCCAGGGAAGCAAGAAAAAGCGTTGTTGGCATCTGTCGGGGTCCCAGTGGCACTCACGAAGTGCCTAGCCGCTGCAACCCCCCCAACCACAGATCTGGAAATTGATTCTCTGGAAAGATCTGGGGTGGTCATCACAAGTTTCTGCTCAGCTGCAGCTGACGACGAACTCAAAAGTTGCTCCTGATTTGCAGTCTCTTGCTTACACAACTGTGTAGTAGCCCTGCTTCCAGCATTCAGCTCGGCCAACCGTTCCTTCAAGCGTTTCACTTCAGCAGACTGCTGGAACTGGCGAAGTCGAAACAGTGGTCTCCTGAGCGAAGGTTTTCGTTTGAATGCCTTCTTGCCGGCACGGCCAGCAAGGAGCATCACCAAGCCCAAATTCACAAGCTCATCCCACGGAGCTCCACCGGCGGCTTTGATTCGTTGGTACTGAGCAGAAGCCTCCTTGATCTTTGCCGTGTCCAGCTTTTGTCCCCTGCAGTGCAGATGCAGATAAGCTCGCCATGGGCCACCTTTGGAAACTCTTTTCTTCTTCTCCTTCTTTCTCTTCTTCGATGGCACCATGATCTTCTGAGTCTTCGGCTCCCTCAGAATAACCTGCTGTCTCAACAGCCATTCGGCACCCAGAGATTCCAAGTCCATGGTCCACGTCTGGCAGGATCGCAGCATGCTCACCCTTCTGACCGACGCATGTCTGACTTCCAACCCGACGATGTCCGAGTCAATCTGGGAAGCTGCCGCTGCCAGGACATTCTGGCACTCATTCCCCAAGAGGTCCTCGTCCTCCGGGAACTTCTCCAGAATCAAGCTAGTCAGCTCATCTCGCATGCAGACAGGCAGAGATTTGAGCTCCTGCAACTTGCCAGCCAGAGCACCGAAGAGCACGAAGGGTGACATCTTGTGTTGCGCTGCAAAGATCTGGGACACCGCAGCGCCTGCCCTGCTGAGAAGTCGGAACATGAGGCACCGCATGGATTCGCTCCAAGCACCAACCGGAACAGCTGGGGAGCCGTTCTGGAACAAGTCCTCCAAGGCATCCCAAAACTTGTTCAGACTCGTGCCATGGAAGAGCTCCACTACCCGAAAACAGCGTTCTCGGCCGTCTGCGAGAGCAACCTGTTGCTTTCTGTCCCAACTTTCACTCCCCAAAAAAAGAGTTTCTTGCATCAGCTTGAGGACAGGGGTCCACACCACATTAGCGATGATAAACGCATGTGCTGGAGAGGTCGCTGTCCAGGCGCATGCTTTGCCAATCGTCGCCTTGTTGTGCTCTTGCCAGTCGACATCTCCCGTGAGCGGATCACGGGCCACCGGAGCCATGAACTCTTCGTCCTGATCTTGCTCGTGTTCGGGTTGTGGCCTTGCTCCAGAGTCGGCAGGACCGGTGTGCCTTGAAGCTTCTTGGCCAGCAAGTCGAACCCAGGAATCATCCCATTGAAGACCAGTCACCATGCCTGCTGCCACGCTCGCTTCGGCTGCCATGTCTGAGACTGCAGAGTCTGAGATGTGACGCCACTTGCGAATCATGCGTGGCAGCAGGTCGTGATGACTGAGAAGCACACCGGCCCAGCTGAATGCAGCCTCTGCCCCAAGCCACTTGGACCGGTTCAAGACTGGGCAGGGCGAGGGCAGCATTGCCGGGACGAGAAGCTCTTCGATCTCGAGCAGGACTGTTGCTCTGTCTCTCGGCCTGTCCACGTAGTGAACGATTTGAGAGGACTGGAGATCACCATTCAAAAAATGATTGATGATCTGTCGGCGGCGACACCGCGTCAACCACGCAACCTGATGCTTCTTGCTCTGCTCATCACGCTCAGCAGCGGTGCAAGTGTCATCGTGAAGTGGAAGGAAGAGGTCGTGGATGGCCTTGCGATATGTTTCTCCTTGCGGAGGCCCAATCCTCACACACAAGTCCTCTCGAAAGACTGCCATCAAAGCCTTTCGAAGATCCTTCAAGGCCCCTGCATGTCGGGAACACATGCCCAAACTCACGAGACCACCAAGGTGACCTGCGACCAAGTCACTTAGTGCTTTCTCACAGCTGGCCAACTGATGCACATGGCAAAACACATGAGTGAGGCCCCATGTTGGATCCAAGGACTGCAAGTGCCTTTCGGCCGCAAGGTTACCAGTGTACCTGTCAGATGTTACGAAAGAATGTTTCATCTTGAACAAGTTTGCAATGGGCCTCAAATTCCTCAGACTGGCCAACAGCTGCTGCTGCGATTTCGCAATGTGGGGAGCTGTTGTAGACTTCAAACATTGGAGCCAACACGGAACTTTGCCCACGATTTGCAGGAACTGTCCGGAGCCAATACCACCGGCCGCAGATCTATTGTCAGTGTCTGGCACCGGGCCTGGATGCTGCAGCAATGCAGACACCTGCATCTCTGACTGCATGATTTTGCCTACACGCTTGTGGCTTCCTTTGGCCGGGTTATTGGTCGTGCTCGAGAAATCTTGGGAGTCTGATTCTGAAACTCGCACTCCAAGGGGTGTCTCGTCGTAGCGTCTTTTGATTGAAAAAACCGTCTTCCAGCCTTGTTTCTGCAACCGTTCAAGATGCTCAAGCAGTCCTTGCCATAGCCTTGAAGCTGCTTCTGCCACAGCCGAAGCTGTTCTCTTCAGATCGTTCGCATCATGATGTTGACTAGCTTTTGCTGACATAATGCACCGCCGGCCCTGGAAAAGCAATGCCTCCACAGGGTTGACGGTGTCGGGCTGCACAAGACGCTCCTTTTGAGCAACTGCCTGCCGCATGATGAGGTCTTGCAGCGGAGTCGGTGGATACAATCTGGAGCTCAAAAGAAGGCTTTGATGGCCAACATCAGCTGAGGAACAGCCCATGTCAGACCCAGCATTGCCACACCTCTGCTGTCCCGACCCTGCTGACAGGGCATTCTCTTTGGCAGCAGCAACCGCTCTTCTCAACAAACCTGAGCCAAAGGTTCCTGGTGGCCTCCCACGCCCTTTGGCTGGCAGCACAGGCTGTGATGGCTCTGACCCTCCAGATTGTGACGGTTCTGCATCGGCACCAACAAGTTCTTTAGCAACCGATATCCATGACTCCATTGGTACAAAAATGACAGCAACTCAATCTCGAACAGCTCATCGACAGTTCCAGCAAGACTTCGGCTGGCCCTGCGAAGATCCCATCTGCAAACCGCAAAAGCGGGCTGAAATCAAATTTCTGACATACCTTAGCCTTAGCAAGGGTCTGGGCCATTGACAAAGCATATATGACATAGCATTGCATTCTCACCCTGCTAGACTCCTAGAGTCCTAGACTGATAGACCCAAGGTCAAGGGCCTCAAGTTTATGCACGAAGAGAATGTTTGATGCGGCTGTGACTGTCATGTGAGGCTCCTCTCTAGAATGCGAGCCAAGCCCCTGCATTCCAAGCCAAGCAGCATCGTTCGAGAAGCTTGACCCGGACAATCCGGAAACTTAGTCAAAGCCCTGGAAGAAACACAGTGAAGCCGACCCATTCCCCTGACTATGACTATGGCTTTTGTTCCTATAGAATCTCCTGGCTTCAGACCCGGTGCTAGCTGTTGCAAGTCATTCGGATGAAATACCTAGCCGACCTCGCCGCAAGCAATCGACCAACATAGCACAACAACTTCATGCTGCACTGACCATTCTCCGAATGAGTAGTAAAAACGGATGCACTTGCCCACGTCTCACTGACGATTTCTATACTTAACTCCACATTAGTCACATTAAGATACTACTGTTATTACTGGGCATGTGGGCGTGCCTCTCCCGGTTGATGGTGAGCCAAAGCTTCGCATTCGTCTTGACGGTGATGATGTAGTAGCCCCCATGCCGGAAGTGCAAGGTTTGCAAGCCGAGACAGAACCTCCAGGATGTCAGCGTGGCAGCGAGCAAAGTGACACGTGCTGGTGCTAGCTGCTAGGTCCGGCTAAGCCTAAGCTTTGATGGGGGTTGAAATTGTTGCATGCTGAAGCGCACTACCTGGCTCCACTACACAAACAAAGATTGAGACCTTCGCAACCTAGGACCTTGGCCTCAGCAGCCGACGTTTTAGCCCAACAAACCCAAAGTGCAACGAGCCTCTGCTTCGGAGTCTCGGTCACTGAAGTGCTGTATACCGTGTCGAATCCGTCGACTTGCTCCATGACAGCAAGAACCGGTTCAAAACGCTGCAAGAAGTCATAAGCTTCATTGAATGTCACCCTGTAGTCACTGTAGTCCTCATGTTCCTTGACCGAGCCATTGACATAGCGTTTAGGCCTTTGCTTCGAGAAGGGATCACAGGGTGTGCCCATGCAACAGAAGGTGGGGGAGCTTGGCACAGGACATCCCTCACCCTCCGGATGGAGGGTGCACGGCAGGCCACATCTTTGATCGGACATGCAGGAATGAAGATGCTCGACACTGCTGGCATGGTTCGCAAGGATGAAACTCCTGTAGGCCCCCACTGGCTCGGATGCGCTCGAGATCCCAAACGGAATTCCCAGCTCCTGCACACCACGCACACATTTTCCGAAAGCTCCACAAACGCAATCTGTCACAAAGCCTCAAATCATCAGCAACGCAATCACGACTGACTTGCAACACGGTTACAGTATTATGTGGTTCAATAGTGCCGTGTGACCAGTCCTTGAAGACCGTAGCTTCAGGCAGAGCGCCACTGCATGCTGAAAGGCAAGTCACAGCCTCTTTCGGTTGCGGCACTTGCAGCCGGAGTTCGGCTGTGATCTCAAAAAGCAGCCGTGCCCACCAAACCGGTGGAGACCTCTCTGACTCTTCCTCACACACTGGATTGGCATCATCTCCTAGATGGCTCACCATATCATCTGAGGAAGCTTGACTGAGCACAATCTCATCGGCTACCGCTGCCCAGCTTCCCAGCCAATCCATGGCATCAGGTGTCCCTGGAGTCGTCATCACTGCTTAGGCTCAGTATCAGAGACAACACGAGGGCACCACCGTAAAGTCTCGAGGACAACCACAGCAAGGTTGTGTTCTTGCGCAGCGCTCACTACACTGTCACTAGACTGCTGCACAGCTACACAAACAGCTACAACACATGAATACACTGAAGTCTGGGGCTAGACTGGCTAGACTGCTAGAGACATGACCACAACCACCAATCGTCACAAATGTGCATCTCACAATAGATTGCAATGCCGAGCTTCACTAGAGGTCCTCCGAGCTGCAATCCAAAGAAACTAAGCTGGGCAGTAACTGGTGCATGACGAGCATTTCTCCACCTCAATCATGATAACATTGCAAACTGTCCTGCAGTACTGAACGATTTCAACCGAAACACGTCGTTGCAACAAGATGCCCTGCTTCCTCATCTCTGGCTCACAAAGCGAAAATCCCGTGCACACACCGTTGTGAAACACGTCGCAGGGCGCCAGAGCACAAATGATAACATAACGACTGACAATGTACGAGATTTTGGGCTAATGACTCCAGTTTAAAGCTTAATCAGTTGTCACTGCCCTACATTCTTAAACCGGTATTGTTACCGAATCTATCGAATCTATCGCATACAACAAGATGCCCTGCTTCCTCATCTCTGGCTCACAAAGCGAGAATCCCGTGCACACATCGTTGTGAAACATGTTGCAGGGCGCCAGAGCACAAATGATAACATAACGACTGACAATGTACGAGATTTGATGACTCCAGTTTAAAGCTTAATCAGTTGTCACTGCCCTACATTCTTAAACCGGTATTGTTACCGAATCTATCGAATCTATCCGAATCTATCCATACTGTAAGCTGCTCCTTCACGGCGCTAACCGGCCAACTTGTCTCAACACATTCGTTGGTGAGCCGTCCACCCGACCTGTGATGCGACGTGCGGTCTCTTCTCCAAGCATATAATACCCACGTCATGTACCCCACCTCGGCCGATTCTTCCCACAACCAGAAATCGCCCATGACCTTGCGATAAGAGCGGCGCTGGGATCGAGAACCAAAGGAGTCTAGCTAGCTAGCTGGCTTCAGAACCGAGACTGGAGCCGTTCAGGCAACACTCTTCCCAGCTCCTGCACATGACTTTCAATTTCTATCTGGAAAAAGTAAAAAGCAACGACAACCACAGGACCAGCGCAGGCCTCACCAAATCCAGGATCAGAAGCAACTTGACCAGGAACAGCAAAATATCGACCTAGAACAAGCCGGCCAAGCAAGCCCATGACATGTCAAGTTGAAGGCGCGAGCACGAAAGCCAAGGATGTGTCCACAGCACCGCCAGGACTATCAGAGTCAATACCAGCGACCTACCGGGAGTCCATCGGGCGAGTATGTAAGGAAGCACCGACACCAAGGTCCAGGCCGGTGGCTTCGGAGACGAGGCAGCAGCCTATGGGCCTATGTCATCCACGAAACCATAAATACACTCACTAAGTACAACTGCCAACACGTACATCTCAGGAGCACACTGTACGGTCTAGAGTGTAAAGCCTGGCGTCAGGCTTGCAAGTCCAGCAGCGGCTAGCGGGTAGCGGCTAGCGGCTAGCAACAACTGAAATGCAAGGTTCGGGCAACCGGTGATGATGAAGAAGCCACGTCCTGGCAGGTAAGGATATATGATACATTTGTCACAGCCAAAAAAAGCAACATCAAATCGGATGGAGTTCAAGGCGGGCTCAGCTCACGGTGTGATCCGATGTGCTCAAGCCCCATGAAATCTAGCTGAACTAGCTGCCTAGCCTTCCCGGCCTATGGCTATGCCCACGACGTACAACCTAGGACCTAGGACCTATACGACCTATAGCACCTATAGGATGTTCAATGTTGAACTCTGCAATGGGTGGTGTTGCGATGCTTTCTGCCGTGTTGCTGCACTGCTGCTCAGGTAGTGCAATTTGTAGCGTGTTGAGACCCCCTTGCCTGGCAAAGGTGTAGCCAGCAGCCAGCAGAGCACCACAAGGCCTGAAGTGGCGAGGAGTCAACATCTGGGGGCACCGAGGCTCCGAGATCCACGCAGGAGATGTGGTGATAAGCCCTGCGACGACCTGTGCAAAAGTGTGGCCGCACCGTCTGGAATGGCGAGAATCGGTTGCCGAAGCCTCTTTCGAAGGAAGTAGTAGCACGCTATCCTGATGCGAGGTGGCAATCCAAACTGCCGCGGCCTTTTTAAAAGTCAAGAACATAGCCAAGCCCCCGGCACTGATATGAAAACTCGCGATCGAAATGGACACTTCCCCCCTTTTGACGAGTGCTGCGAGAATCGGCTTCACGTGACAAAAAGGCAGAGCGGCACACCGGTGTGACATGCACAACATGTTAACAGTGACATCGCCAGTTGATGCATCTGCTCAAGACTTTTGGCACCTGTCGATTGCTCAGCCTTCGGCCGCCGATGTCATCTGCCACTGTTTGGGGCACCTGTGCAAAAGACGGGCGCAGCTACACCACCGTTCCCTCGACACCGGCAGGATTCGGCTTGCGGTTGCAGTTTTCATGTGTATCTCGAAGCCACGGATGCAATCACAAAGGAACTCCACATATTCCACACGAAAGGATAAGCGCAACATGCTGCAGAAGCAACTCTTGGGTGGCCTCCTGGGCCACAGAAGTCAGCGACTGTTCAGCAGACCTGAGCGGGGCCAGATAAAGCATCAGAACAAAAATCTATGCCAATCTATGCTTGAGGTCGGCACAACATCGAACATGATCCCAGTGGGCCAGAACCTGAAAAACTCGATCACCCGAGCAAGGCTGCACCGACTGCTCCATGTTTGCATCTGGCTGTGGCCCGCCTTGAATGGCCTTGCATCAGTCTCGGGATGAAGTGGGTGAACCTTCCGAGGCCAATGTTGGTTCACATACAATCAAACTTGCAACACATTGAGAGCGCCTGTGCGGGCAGGAGGATTGTTCGGTGGTCCACAGAGCGCATACATCGTCGCGGCAGCAATCTCCATCTGCTCATCATCGAGTTGGCGTGCCAACCGCTCTCTAACAATGGTCCGGATCTCTTCCATGGTCATATACTCGCGAGCCCGGTCAAGATGGCCTTCGAGAGCACGCCCTATCTCAGCCCATCCCTCAAGAGGTCCACTAGCCCTTTGGTGGGCAAAGGAAAGCAGCATTCGCTCCATGATGTTGAGCAAATTCGTCATGGGCACACGCACCTCAGGCGCCAAGGCCGCTAAGGCTCGCAAGGCTTCCTCTTCTGTCGGTTCCACCACGGGCGCACTGTCAGCAGTGGTCTCTGAGGAGTCGCCCTGCTTGGGCGCAGCACTTGCAAACAAAAGCATGAGCCACAGCCACAGCAGCAACAAGCTTCCCACTGGACGAACCATGGTTCCGCAGAACTGCGTCCCGCCCAGAGCCCACAGGATCAAATCACACTCGAGCCGTGATCACGATGTAGCAGTTGCATGAAAAGCTGAGCAAACAATCCATGACGGCAGGTTGAGCAGGTGCGAAAGGATCAAGAGCAATGATGCTGTGCTATGTGTTTCGAACCTGATACCTCTACCTGCATGATACAAAAAAGATAAATCAAACAAACAAACAATGGCGACATGCTAAATCGGTGGTAAATGTTGCATGCCTGATGATTGGAAAGGCCGAGAAGTAGACGTATGTATTTATATGTGTATGTATATTTATCTATACATGTGTAAACAGGAATAATGAATAATGTATCTACCTAAGAATAATGAATAATGTATCTTTTCAATTTTATGTACACACAGATACATTTCTGTAGTTATACAGATCTGCGTTTTTTGTGCGCCCATATCTATGCACGTATATGTGTATACCTGACAAGTCGCATGTGTAGAAAGAGCCACACAGTGTGGCAAATATGTGGGCCGCGGCCTTTTTCTTTTTTCTCTCATTCTCTCCGTTCCGCCGTTCTCCCCCAAATGTGCAGCGTTGTTCAATTGTTCAAATTTGGGAATTTGTTTCAAAAGGTGTTCGTGTTGCATTTGCTTTGAGCATGTAACTTATTTAATCCAAAATAGTTTTCCGTATTTTGACACAATTCCCACAACCTGTCGTAATTTGTACCAACTTACTTTCATATGTCATATTTCCCATATGTTTTCCTTTTGTTTCAGTAAATTTTCGCTATTTTAACCTTGTTTCAGCCAGTCCTTCCAATCGTGTCATAGCTTTTTGTTCATTTTTTGATATGATTTCATACGATTTTGATATATTTTCTAATATATTTTTATATAATTTTCATATTTTTTATGTATTTACAGCGTATTTCTCATACTTATTTGCATAACCGCATCAACTTTTCATATTTTCGACCATATTTTTTCATATTTTGTTTCATATTTTTCATATTGTTTTCATATTGTTTTCATAATGTTTTCATATCCAATTTTCAACCCATATTTTTTTCATATTTGCATTTCATATTTGTTCCATATTGTTTTCATAAAAAAAATAATTTTGCAGGATGGTATTTTTGCAAGCTTCGAAACTCTCAAGGGTATGCTTCATACACCGCGGATGCATAGCCAACGATCTGCACTAAGGATTCAAGAATGGCATCAAGAAAGCTCAAAGTCGCGTCGTCATCATTGGCATCATTGCCATCCTCCGCACCCAAACTTCCTGTCGCCTGCATGGCAGTCAAGATAACACTGAGGATGCGGGCGGTGTTGGCCGTGGCATCACCTTTTGCGATCTTTGACAAATCCTTGCACACATTGCGAATGGCCTGGACATTGTGCTCTGTGTTCAAGATTGCATCACCAACCCTTGCATAACCGTTTCGGGAATCTCAAAACCCAATCAAGCCAAGCAGGAACTCTGTGCGCTGCACCCCAAGGAGCTTCGTGCCAATGTCTGCGACGTTTGTACGCGTAGGTGCCGGTAGCACCTCCAGCAGGCCTTCCGCAACTCTTTGTTGCGTCCACAGCAGCTTCACGTCAAGATGGCGCACGCGCCCGACCCCGGCGCGTTGTAGGATCGCGCGAGCAGCGGCATTGTCTATCATCAAGAGGGGCGGTGTTGTTGGCTCTGGAGACACAAACCGCATCATGCTTGCAACAAGGGTCCCATCTATCGCGGCTGACACCGCAGCACTAAACTCAGATTCCGCACTGGATAGTGCGACCGACTTTTGCGTTTTGGACGCTGCATGGATGAACTTGCTGTTGCAAAGGATCACGGATGAAGAAACAGAGCGTCGGGTGGATCGGCATCCACCCCAGTCAGCATCACTGAACGTCTCGATGACGTTGATCCCTGGGCGATGCACTTGCACGCCGTTTCCGATGCCACCGGCCGTGAGGCATGCACAGTACCCCTCAGTGACACTCAAGTAACCGACCAAATGCCGCAGGATTGCCCATGCCCCAACGGTCGGGGACGACATGAAACCTGACAAGTGGCGAATGCTGCGCACGGCGTGCGGGAGATCTGACTGCAAGTATAGCAGCACTCCAACGGCTGACCGAAAACGGAATGCCTGGTCCTGGGACAATGGTGCATCGTCCTCCTGCTCCGTGGGCAATCGCCCGGACGGGAGAGGTGATTTTCGGTGCTCGGGATGGCCACAAAGCGATTTCAACTTTTCCAAGTGTTTCGGGCTCACTTCAATCAGCAACTCTGTGCTCGACAAAAGATAATGCCGCTTCTTAAGAAAATGAACCTCCTGGCCCGGCACCGAAATCAAATTCACGGTCACTTTGTAATCCCTTGCAAGATGATCGGTCATGCACTTGATCACACTTGCAGGGCCTGTGCCGAGTAAATCATCGACGTGCACAAGTCCCCCGCCTCTGCCATCCTCAGGTTGGAACCGGAACAGCGATGGCACCTCTTGCATCAACTCGATGCGGCTTCCGACTTTCGAGGCATCGGTAAACTGATAGAACCATGTTTGGCTCCCTTCCCGCTGGCCCGGAAGAAGCCTGAGAAGCTTGAAATACAAGCGTTCGCCATTGATCGTGACACTTGTGCATGTGTCCTCTGCCTGCGGGCAATTCAAGTAAGCATCCGTAACATCTAATGATACCAACTGCCAACCCTTATGGTAGTTGTCAATGAAGACACATGGGATGATCTTGCTTTGCAGCGCATTCGATGCAGGGGAAAACAAATCGGTACGGCCTGGGCACAAAAATGCAAAATCACGAGCCACAAGCCTGGCTCGTCTGAGCCAATATGTGCAACCTGAAATGGTCTTGCAACGCCATGTTACCACAAAACGGGTCAAACGCTTGTGCTCTGGCAGGATCTGCGAACAGCGCTCAAGAGCAGGGATCCCAAGGAGACGATCAACCTCAAACTGCATTGCGACTGCATCCACATGTGCAAGCTGCTCAGGGCTCAGCTCGGGCTCATGTTCACTCCAGGGGACCAAGAAGCATTCAGGAATGTTTGACTCCGGCCGCGTGTCATCCTGGGCCCCATCGGCCTCTGCGGCATAATCAAAATCCTCTAAAATCTCACCCTCACATTGTCCTCGTGATTGTGGTACATGTCGACTCCATCAAACGTCACAGCATCAAGACGAAGCCGTTTCCGCGGCTCGTTTGCACTCGGCTCAGCAGCCCTGGTGGGCACACGCACGGCCGCTGGCTCAGGCGAAGGAGCAGGATCGGTTGACCCCGTGGCACGATCAGCATTTGGCGCCTCGGCTTTCTCCTCAGCGTCCGGCACTACAGCCAGAGGCGAGCTAACAACCTCTGCATCGGAAGGTGCTGCCGGCAATGGCGTAACAGGTCCAGTGTCCTCCTGCATGGGCGTCGGTGGCTCTGGCACAAAATCACTTTTGATGGCTGGCGGTGGCACAAGTTCACTCAGCGGTGCACTGTCAGGAAGAACATAGCCAGGATACGGAAATGGATCCGCACCGGCCGGGGCATTCTCATCTGGCTGTGGCTCTTGGGGCGCTTGTTGTGCATCACGTGATTTCTGCGGCCTGCACTGTCCAACTTGGCCCGCAAGAAAAGCAGCCTGGGAATAGGGATGATCACGCAGGCGCTTTGCAAAATCAGCACTCCTCAAGTAAGTCTGCGGTAAGCGACGAATCGACCTGCATGCAAGAAAATGTCCCGAAGCAGTGAAGACTATGTGGCCGTCGCTACACCCAAGTTTTCCCAACCACAAACCTATGCCCCAACGGGGCTGCCCTTTCACAGCACTTTTCACTCTTCCATACACGGCTTCACCAATGCACACAAGCTTGCCCTGGTAGGGTCGCCCACATGCCAGCTCGAACGGAGTCTGGCCTTGCGATCTGGTGAACCTTTGCTGAATGAAGCTTGCATGCCGCCATGCCCACGCGTGCATTGCATCAAACGATGCCACCTTGACACCTGCACGGGACTCGAACTCAGAAAGCAACGTGTTGGTCAGCTGTCGAAGGGTCTCGACCGCAGGTTCGGCCGCATTGGCCGCATGATCATCAGGCTCACTCTGCTCAAGGTGGGTCCGCAATCCAAGTCGAAGACGCTGGGCTTGCGCAAGCTTTTGCAACGACAAACACACCGGCTCTGGGTCACTACGACACTACGAAGCGTGACCTCGCTGTGGCCTAAAGTCGCGATCCACCTCGCAAGCTCTGAAGTCATGTACCTGAGCTGCAGATTGCCGCCCTTGGCAGGGACAGGCCAAGCTTGATTTGCACCGGTAAAATTGCAAGACGCAACTAAGCACACGAGCTTCTGTTCAGGGGTCTCAGGCCGACTCGAGTAAGCAAAATCAAAACAAATTGTCGCATGCTCACGGTCGCCAACAGGGTGCCTCTCATGTCTGTCGGAACGGGCACGATGCTGAACACACTCAGCGCACCATGCTTGGAACGGCATGTGCGTCAGGGAATGCTTGCGCACTTCATCCTGTAATGGCTCTCGCACTGGCGCCTGTTCACGAGGCAGTTGCACATCAGCCGGGAGGTTGGCCCACAGAAAATCGTTCCGCGCAAGAAATTCCTTGATCCTCTTAAGAACCGTCGCCTTACCACCCGACTTGCCTATCCCAAGACTTTGTGCTGCGGCCCGCAACGTGGCGAGGGTGCAATCAAGGGTCAACTCAATGCCATCAACGACAACAGGCTTCTCGCCGGGAGCGTGGCGTTAACCGCTTCACTTCCGGGAGCGTTACCCGCTTCACCGGGAGACTCGCCCTCATCTGCCGCTTCTCCGTTGGCTTCCAAGATAATGCCACCTGCATCAACGTTGACATCCACATCCATGGCAGCATCGAGAGACGGATCATCATCTGACTCCTCTGGCACTGGCACCGGCACAAGTGGGTGATCAGAGTGCTCGGGGAACAACTGGCGAACATCAAGCCGGTACGTGGAACCAATCGTAATGGTCTCATACATCTTGGGCCTTGGAAATGCAGCCTCGAACCTAGCCTCAAAATCATCCAAAGTTGACAGATCCTCATTCAGCGTATGCAACGTCCAGCCATGCGGGCTGTTGTGCAATGTGGTCCTGAAAGCAATCGGCAGGCTAGGGAAAGCCAATGTGCAATCAACGTAGCACAGGCTTGTGCACTTGTTCGCCACCAGACCTGTGTCAATCTGCACAAACGGCGCCTTGAGCGACAACCAAGGGCCACGCAACGCCACAGTCAATGCATTCACGTGAAAATCGCCCTGAGGTGAGCTGGACTGCGATTGTGGTGCATGAAGTACACAGGGACTGGTCTGCGATTGTGGTGCATGAAGTTCACACGGACTGGTCTGCAATTGTGGTGCATGGAGTTCACCGGAACTGGTTTGCGATTGTGGTGCATGACGTTCACTGCGACTAGCTGGCGGATGCCCCGCCTGCCCCGCCTGCGGTGCATCGCTCTGCATGATTCTGATGCTACCCCTGACACACAAGGAGTTGTGCTTCATGAACACGGGGACCCCATAGTCCTCATCTCCCTCACGGAAAAGCTTTAGCTCATTGTTCACACGGCCAACCGTAAACCCTTGGCGGTAAAGCTTGCCTAAGCTCAACAAGGGGGTAGTCACGGGGCCTATCAACCAGGTTTCCGTTATGGTCAAGGGTCCCAAGTCAAGCTTTGCATTGCGCACCGACGTAGGAGAAATCACATTCCCCTGTGCATCACGGAACGTCGCCTGCAATGGCGGCGCTGCGGTCCCAGTGGAACCAAAGGCCGAAGGAAGGCACGAGTGATCGGCCCCACTGTCAAGAATGATCTCAACATCCTGATGGACGGCACACACCTGATGCTCTGGGGCAAAAGTCACAACACTCAAGGATCCACTCGCAAACGTCCATTCCCCATCACTGTCGCTGTAGCTCATGTCATACATTGGGGCAGCTTGCTCAAAGTTGCGCACAAGAGGATCAGGCACGGTCATGGCAGGGAGTGTGGCATGCACAAGATCAATGAATTCACTCGGGAAAGGCTCGAGTGGCACCAAGTCCGGTTTGGGCGCGGACGTCGCCTTGCTCGGGTAGGGCTCGAGCAGCACCTGGTCCGGTCTGGGCGCGGACATCGCCTCACTCGGGTTCGGCTCGAGTAGCACCTCATCGCTCGGGTATGGCTCGAGCAGCACCTGGTCCGGTCTCAGCGCGGACATCGCCTGTGTGATCATGTGAATGCCTCCACTGCCTGTGTCACTGCCAACCACACTCAAATCAATCTCAATGCGACGCACTGCTGCGGTGGCCTGGGAAGCTGCCTGGGACGCCGACGGCCCCACGGTGGCTGGTGCACCCTCCGACGGAGTCGGATTGTTGACAACCTGATGCACATTCGCCTGACCTTTGGTGCGCCAACACTCTGAGGAATAGTGCCCTTAGCCACAGCCGAGCATATGGAGGATGCTGCCTTCTGGCGGCGAGTGGCCCATGCACATGTACGTTTGCTACCGTAGGCCTTGGGCCCATTCCTGGGACGGGCTCTGGCCGTGCGACCATGTGGCGGCGGCCATCCCTACAGTGGTGGACCGCCATCAATGATGAACACATGGAGGATGCAGCCTGTTGGCGGCACCTCTAAATGAAACCGCTGCGTGCTACTGGACCTGGAGCATGCCAGATACACGTTACCTCTGCAGCGTTGCTATGGTCATTCGACCATGCGGCTGTAATGCACCGCTACACTGGCGGGCAGCCACTATGCAGCCTTGCCAGAGCGCAAGCGACATACCATACTCCCATCGGTTTGCACTCTTTTTCTGGGAGTGACTGCGCCCTGACCATTCGGCCATGAAGCTTCTGTGCCATTGGATGGACAGCGTGAGAATGTTCTGAGATCTGACTTCCAGTTGGATTAGTGATTAGTGTGGCCAACCGTGCATCAACGCTCGGAATGCATGGCTCGGCTAGGTTGGCTGCTCAAGCTTGCCGTTGACACGTTGGCCGGCATCCTGGCCGCAAACAATGCTTCTACGAGGCCAATTCTCATGTTTGCCATTGCGCGACCCAGACTTTACGGGGAGCAGGGCCAGTGAACCGTGCGGCCGCGTGCACTTAATTAATGCTGAACGACTTTGCCCGCATGTTGTTTCACTTTGTACATGTATTTGTTTAGTCTTCTTCGTTTATTGTTGCTTTTTGTAGTTCTTACTGGGACCGAGCGCAGCATGCTGCGCTGTCTACGAGGTCCGCCCACGCCAAAAAAAATTCGGTCTCAAAAATGGGTCCGTCAAATCGAACAAGCTCTGTCAGAACAACGTCCATGAGAAGACGTTGTTCGGCAAAACTATGCGGGAAGACGACAGCCGCCACCCCAAGCCCACTTCATATCACCCAGCCCGCCAAGACCCAGTCGTAGGAGTGTTTCCGATGGACTCATCCAACTGATATTTGGTTAAGATCTAAAGTATAGAGTTATCTCGAGAAGGTTCGACTTGCGAGAATTGACGAACTCAGGGCTTAAGCTTCCAGAAGAGAGTTCGGCAAGTCAGTTTTCGGTACGCTCTCTGGAGTGGTTCGGAAAAGCAACGCTTGCTTTTTGGCATTTGGAGATCGCAGTCATTCGTCCGGCGTATGGCGTGCGCCGCTACAGAGTATCGTGCCAGAAACTTTTGTTACTAAGCGTCACCAAAAACCGCATCTGAAGTCGTAGTGGGACTTTCAAACAGGTCGAGGTTCATTCGTTGCATTTTTGCGCTTGGAAGCGACTCGTTTGGCGCTCATTGCATGGATGCGGCAGCAACTCCCCCCCACCCCCCTAGACTCCTAGCATCCGTCTTCCTCTACCCCCTGTTCAATCGTAGTATCTATTTAAAACGGGATAAGTCTTGAATCCCAGTTTTTGCAAGGGAAGGCTTACTCCGCCGTCCGTCCCTGCTTCATGCAGTGTTTTAGGATGTGGTGAAAGAGCTAGACTTTGCGAGGAATTTGCCGCATCTCCTAACAGAGTCGTGCGGAGTAGTGGAGTACGGAGTAGCTGAAACTGTAGCAGTTGCTACGAATTCCTTACTCCGTGCGACGTTTTAGTAACTCCGAATGGCGAGAGCTGTGTTTTAGGATGTGGTGAAAGAGCTAGTATTTGCGAGGCATTTGCCGTACCTTCTGACAGAGTCGCGCGGAGTAGTGGGGCCGGAGTAGCTGAAACTGTAGCAGTTGCTATGAATTCGTTACTCCATGCGACGTTTTAGTAAATCAGACTGGAAAGAGCTGGTATAGTTTGAAGCAAGTCAAAACATCTCAGCGGCCCAGCAGAGTCGCGCGGAGTAGTGGGGTGTGGAGTAGCTGAAACTGTGGCAGTTGCTACGAATTCGTTACTCCATGCGACGTTTTAGTAAATCAGATTAGTCAGAGCTGGTTTAGTTTGAAGCAAGTCAAAACGTCTCAGCGGCCCAGCAGAGTCGCGCGGAGTAGTGGGGTACGGAGTAGCTGAAACTGTAGCAGTTGCTACGAATTCGTGACTCCATGCGACGTTTTAGTACATCTACGAACGATTTTCCGGTATTCGTGAGCATGGTTTTTACACTGATTTATCATGCAATTTTACTTTCGCTCCTTTAGTTATGCACTTGCTGATTTCGTTACGACTGAAGGCTTTGTTGCTCGAGGATAGTGGAAAAGTTCGTATGGTAGCGGAGCCGCGGTACTTCCAGGATTTCTGGAATCTCCTGGTGCCGTGGTTCGGGGACTGGACCCAATCCCCAACACAGAGAGGTAGTGACAAGCAACAACATCACGACACGTCTTTGGTTTCTGGGTTTTGCATTGCGAGATCCGTTCAGGAACTGAAGTCTTTGATTGTGCAACTTTAGGCGTTAAGCGCGGCGGGTAGCCTGCAGACGCCGGCTCTCAAGCCAGGCTGTAGTGCCATGGCTCAGCAAGGTGCACAGGCTGCACATGTGCCTGTGGATGACATAGATGATGGTTTGCCAGAGCTTGAAGCGGCTGCAGGCCCACAGCTTCCCCAGCCGATGCCCGGTAATCCCTTCCTTGCAAGCCCAGCTGCCTCACCTTCCCAAGGTCAGATAGTGTCAGGCCCTGCCCAGCTGAATGCATTGTTTGAACAGTTGGCTGAAGCAACCCGTGCAGCATCAGATGCAGCATCAGCGGCGGCAGCGGCGGCAACGTCCACTCGGGACGGACCGCCAACCTTGACTGGCAAGGACATGCTGCGTGTGTTGCCGAAGCCTGAGGTCTTCGCAGCGAGCACCAGAGAGCATGAGCACACATCTTGGCCAGGTTGGTTTTGGAGTTTTCAGCAATACCTTTCAGCTCTTGATCCGGGCTATGGGCCCGACCTTGAGGCTTTGGAGGCGAACCCTGGTTCAGTGATAGCAAAGGGCCAGGGCACTATTGCACAGCAAGCCAGGTCGCATCAGCTGTATTCGCTTTTAGCTGCCCTCATCCGTGGCAGAGGCTACATGGTTGTGCGGCAAACCGAGACTGGAAACGGTTTGGAAGCTTTGCGTCAGTTGATGGGCCTCTTTGCACCGCGCTCGCAGGGGCGCAGCTTGGGCATCTTGACGGCGATCACACAGGTGCCTTCGTTCAAGCCCTCCGAGGCCTTGCTTCCGCAGATCCTTGATTTGGAGCGAGTTTTCACTTCCTATGAACAGTCAGCTTCGGAAACCCTTCAAGGTAGCGTGACAACTGCACTTCTCCTTCGATGCATGGCTGCAAACACAAAGAATCAGATATATGCCAGCTTGCCTGAGGATGCTACTTACAGTCAGGTGCGAGAGGCAAGCCTGAGGATTGAGCGTCAGCATTTCAAGTGGCAGTCTGTTTCTTACTTTGGGACGGTCCGGGAGGCCACTCAGAGGCATGATGAGGCAGCGCCGATGGAGATTGATGCCGTTCTGTGGGGCAGGCAGAAAGGCAAAGGTGGCAAACCGCCAGGCAAGGACAAAGGCAAGGGCAAAGGCGGTAAGAAGGGTCAGCACTCCCAAACTCCCCATGCAGGCAAGCCTAAGGGTGGCAAAGGCAAAGATCAAGGCAAAGGTGGCAAGCAGCCCGGCAAGGACAAAGGTAAAGGCAAGGGCAAAGGCGATAAGCGAAGGCCTATGATAACTGGGGACCAACCTGTATCCCAAAAACGGATAACGTAGGCCGGCAGCCAGCCCTTCCTGCTCCCGGAAGCATCGGGCCGCCTCGACTCAGTCGTCGAAGTTGAGACCCTCGCCCAAAGTATACAGGTCATAGTGGGCGGGAGCCACCCCGGCACATCAGCGAAATCACGTCGTAGGATTGCAGCATAGCGGCCCTCCAGCTTGCTGTTTGCCGCCTTCTTGTCAATGGGTTTTAAGCCGAACGCCAAAACCTTAGAAATCGAATATTGCATCAATAAAAATCTTCGATCACTCAATGGAATATCTCAAAAGCAGACCAATAAGTATAAATAATCGAGACTTCCGCTCTTTTTCTCCGGATGGTGGTGAATGTTCCCTCGTCGATGGCATAGCACTTCTGGTGCGCGAAGCCTTGCTCCCTTCTGCCTGAGTCACTAACGAGTGCTTTCGTGCTTCCTCTTCGGAATACGAGACTGAAAACAGCTTGCAGACTGCAGCACCTTACGAGACGCATCGAAGTTAAACTTCGATAACCACAACTGATTCAGAAGCTCACTGAAACTGACATTCAAGCGGTGTTCGGGACGGAAAGAACTGAAATCTGATTCGTCAAAGCATCTGCCTACTTGTTTTCATCGCGTAGTTTCCAAGTCAAGCCTCAAACAAGCCTTTCTTAAAGAAGAGAGCTGCTGATAAGCATGAGTGGCCACTTTTTTCAACCGTCACCAGATGAGCTTCTTGCTCACTATGAGGACTGAAAAAGGCAGTACATGAGCTCATAGATGCCTCGGTTTAGCCAAAAGCAGGTCACCCGTGAACAGGCACAGGAGTGGAAGCGCGATATGAAGCCCAGCCCTTTGGGGACGACATCTTAGCGCCGACCTACTCTGCGTGGCTACTCTGCGTGGCTACTCTGCGTGGCTACTCTGTGTGGCTACTCTGTGTGGCTACTCTGTGTGGCTACTCTGTGTGGCTACTCCGCGTGGCTACTCTTTGTGGCTACTCTGTGTGGCTACTCTTTGTGGCTACTCTGTGTGGCTACTCTGTGTGGCTACTCCGCGTGGCTACTCTTTGTGGCTACTCTGTGTGTTGGTGCCTTCACTTGGTGCCTTCACTCTTTCCCGTCGGGAAGCCCAGACATGTGGCTGCATCGCAGTTTTCCTGAGAGCAGCGCCCGAGGAACAAATGCAGAACCTTCAACACTAACAGATCACAGACGCTGCACGGACGATGCAAGCAGCAGCCCTCGTATTTTGCGTCTCCGATGCTTTCGCTCAAAGGACTGCGGGGTAACCGTTAAGAACCACCGTGATAATCTCCGCCGGGCTGCTCGAAATCTCTTCCAGATGAGCCTGATAAACGATTGCTCGCGGAAGCACATTTCGCTCGAAACTTAGTCTTGATGCGGTGTCGAGCAGCCGTATGTCTTTGAGTGCTCTTTGGGAGTATGGTCCCCCTGGGGCGCGCCCTACGCGCTTCGCGCGCTTCGCGCGTTTCGCGCGCCTTCGCGCGCTTCGCGTGGCTTCGCGCGCTTCGCGCGGCCTCGCGCGCTTCGCGCCTCCGCGCGCCTCCGCGCGCCTTCGCGCGCTTCGCGCGCTTCGCGCCTCTCGCGCGCCTCGCGCCTCTTCGCGCCTCTCGCGCGCCTCTTCGCGCCTTCGCGCGCGCGCTTCGCGTGGCTTCGCGCACTTCGCGCGGCCTCGCGCGCTTCGCGCCTCCGCGCGCCTCCGCGCGCCTCCGCGCGCCTCCGCGCGCTTCGCGCCTCTCGCGCGCCTCTGGCGCCTCTTCGCGTGGCTTCGCGCGCTTCGCGCGGCTTCGCGCGCTTCGCGCGCTTCGCGCCGCTTCGCGCCTCTCGCGCGCCTCTGGCGCCCCTCCGCGCCCGCTTCGCGCCTCGTCGCGCGCCTCTGATGGCGCCATGGCCTCTGCCCGCCAAGAAATGAGGAGCCAGGGCCACCCCGGATTCACTGCATCTCGCATGCACTCATCCTCCAGGCTGAGGCTGCCTCCCGAGTTGGGTCGTTTGCATTTCATCAAGGATGCCTTTAAGTAGGCGGTGGTGTGACTGGAACTCACCGTCATGGCTCTTTCCGACCCCAAGACCGGTGACAACAGCCCGTTGGACCTCTCACTCAAGTCCGTGTTCGCCCGGATTTGCTCGTTCCGCTTGTCTTCTAGGGGAGAAAGTTCGATCGCGATCGAGTCCGTGAGCAGCGAAGGTCTGAAACCAAGATCCAAAAGCTTTTGTCCTTTGCTATGGACATCCAGCGGATTGAGCATGCTGCCTCCGCGATTGTGAGGATGAACCAGTAGCTCTGCTGGCCTCAAGGTGGTGGTGTAGGCCAGCTGCGATTCTTTCAAGAAGTTGACAAGCCTGTCGAGCTTTCTGTTGGGCTGGACCTCCGTGTTGTCCATGATTCGGGCGATCTCTGCGGCGAGTTTCTCCTCCATGGCCGGGCCTGGGGTCCTTTGAATTTTTCGCCTTGCAAGGGGCCTCCTGATCTGCAAATATGTGCTTTGGATGCACCTATACACAGCCACACTTGATTCCAAGCACATCAAGCTATGCACCGAGGACCCTCCTGGTTTTCTTTTTCATAAACTGCCCGCATGATGCCCATCTAATCCATGCCGTTCAAATCAACCCCTTGCCCCTGGCCCTGGCCCTGGGAAAGATTCTGCAAGGCCATGCGGTTCTGCCGAACCGTACAGGATGGCTTGTGCACCCCTAGCCCTGACTTGCACCAGCTACAGCACCAATGGTGAGGACTCGTCGTCATCCTGTCGCACTGTGGCGAGCCTTGACAAGGAACGTTCGTGCCAGGTGGCAGCTCGCTACTGCGATGCACTTCAACATCCTCACATCTCCGAGAATGGTTGCCATAGTTCTTGCGACAATTGGAGCAGCAATAATTCTTCGAAGCTCGGCATAATCTCTGGCACCCGGGAGTAGCACAGGCATGCCATCCAACCAAATCCATTATTCACAGGAACAAAGCTGGAAGTCAGGAGGGAACTCGGGCAGAAAACTCTATATAGTCCACACAACATCCATGCAATCAAGACCATGCACGAACAAGAAAACAACAACAAGAAGCCATGGAGGCTGAATGCAAGATTTGCTTAGCCAACAAGCATTGCCATGGAAACCTGCATGCAGGTTGCATGAAAAACACTGCATGACATACATGTTCAAAGCCCCAAGGGCTGCCATGCCAAAAGCCCGGACGGGCTGCATGTCATGCATGAAGCCAGGAAGAAGCATGATTCAAATACATACATTTCCCTTATCAAAAATTAAAAACACAAGCTGCTAAAATTATGCTAAAATTAACATGAAATTAACATGATCCTAATTTTACTCTAACAGTTAGCATTTCATCTATTCATTTAGAACAGTTATAACCCTTTACACTGCACTTAGAACATGGTTACACCATTGTTAGTGTATACTTACTAACAGCGGCAACCTCGCTAAATCAGTAGCTAACCCACAGCCCATCAAAGTTGTGCGTGCATATATATATATATATATGAGCCCACGTGCATGCATCCATGTGCGAAAAGTGTTGTTTCAACGAACGTATTCTTCATGTGAAGCTGCATACTCCGAACTTGGGACGTTTACCGAGGCTGGCCGGCTTGCAAGCACACGTTGGTCTGTAGTCGACTCGAAGTAGTTCCGAAATCCATATGGCGCCGTTGACTTCTAAAAAAATTTTGAACAACCTGAGAACCCTAGGAGGATCATGGGACTTATAAAGTATAAGGTTATAAGTACCTTAATTGGGGTTATAAGTAATTATAATTATCGTTACCTTAACCCAGCCTTGAGTGCTTGGCACCAGCTGCCCAAGCTGGCGAGCACCTCCTCCCGACGCCGGGCAAGTTCCTCTGAGCTGAAGCATGGAAAAGAAGAGCAAGAGCGCTTCATGCACCACGTAGGCCATGCGCTGCCCTTTCTTAGCAGTAGAATCAGCTGCAGTTAGTTGGGCAGGTCTGCGTGATTGCAACATGAGAACTCGCAGCTGCATGTCTGCCCAACCCGACATGGACGAAGCAAATGGTAAATGTGGTAAAGTTACAATCGCTGCTGCTGATGTGTTTTCGACTGCGATTAGACCGTCATCGTTTCATGTTGACGCTTCTACCTTCACTTCACAATAAGCCAACCCCGACTCCACATGACACCTCCTCCACCAGAACCCATGAACCAAGACCCCAAAACCCTCTGAACAAGGAGCCAAGATCAAACATCCCCGTCACTGTCTTCCACGATGATCCGGAGAAATGACGTAATTATGCCAAGGACATGACACCTCCTCCAGCAGGAACCCATGAACCAAGACCCTAAACCCTGCAAAGAGTCCTGATGGGCGGCCTCTGTCGAGACCTCCATCGCCGCGACCTTTCGCAGTAGAACAGGGGGGCAAGATCAAACATCGGCGTTACTGTCTTCCACGACGAAGACCCGACGCTGGGCAAGTTCCTCTGAGCTGGAGCGCGGAAAAGAAGAGCCGGAGCGCTTCATGCACGACGTAAGCCATGTGCTGCGCTTGGATGGGGTGCTCTTAGCAGTAGAATCAACTGCAGTGAGTTGGGCAGATCTGCGTGATTGCAACATGAGAAGTCACCGCTGTATGGCTGCCCAACCCGGGATGGACGAAGCAAATGGTAAATGTGGTAAGGTTACAAGCGCTGCTGATGCTGATGTGTTTTCGAGTGCGATTAGACCGTCATCGTTTCATGTTGACGCTTCTGCCTTCACAGTAAGCCAACCCCGACTCCACATGACACCTCCTCCAGCAGGAACCCATGAACCAAAACCCCAAACCCCTCTGAACAAGGAGCCAAGATCAAACATCCCCGTCACTGTCTTCCGGGATGATGCTGAGAAACGACAGAATTATGCCAAGGACATGACACCTCCTCCAACAGGAACCCATGAACCAAGACCCCTAAACCCTGCAAAGAGTCCTGATAGGCGGCCTCTGCAGAGACCTCCCTCGCCGCGGCCTTTCACAGTACTGTTGTCCTGACTCCAACGTAAGCTAACAAGTAATTAACGTGCAGACCCGATGCAAACGAGGTCGACCCCCACCGCCTCGGAAGTGGCTTC
>CAJNDT010005970.1:127500-433167 GCA_905221615.1 Symbiodinium sp. CCMP2592
ATGTGCAAAACAATTGCAACGATCCATGCAAAGCACAGGCAAGCCACAAAAAGACTGGCAGTCGAGAAGCTGTTTTGAGGCTCCTTGCAAAAACCATGCAATTCGGGCACAGGAGGATCATCGATCCTCCTCGGCCTGGCCCGGGATTTGCTCGATCAGGACAGAATGGCCTTAGCCTTCTTTAGAATCTTGCCAGCAGCATCCTGGTGGACGACTGCTTCAGCAATCATCTCAGCGACCTGGGCCTTATTGTCAGCACTCGGGGCCTGGATCGAGTCAAGGGTGGCCAAAGCGAGGCGAGCATCCTTGAGCCAAGTGTCCAGCTCTTTGGAGTGCGTTGTCCATCTCCGTGGCCGTGGTCCCGGTAACACCGGCATGTGCTCCCCTGGCGGACAAGTCCTTCAGCTGCGTCTCGATTTTTTCCAGCTTGATCTTGCCAGATTGCAAATTGCCGAGCTGACCCTTGAACTCCACCAGCTCGGGGTTCACGACTGTGACGGTGGGGTTCCCTCCGGATCCCGAGGCCTCGTTGAGGAGCATGTTCTGCTTCTCTTTGTCATTGCAGTCGAAACCGGCATGCATGGCGTCCGTCTCCAAAGTCACGGAGTCTGTCTCGGCATGCTTCCTCTTGCCATAGTGATATCGCTTCTCTTTCTGTTTTTTCAATGCCCTCTCCCTCGCTGAGGACTCGTCCCAGTCGTAGTCGAAGGGGGTCTCGTTCAAAATCGCAAGCAGCAGCTTGTCGTCCACATCCATGTTTTCATGCTGAGCGATCTCGAATCCTGAACTTCATGTGTTCAAAAGGAGGCATGCAGACCAAGGTTACGATCGAGTGCATGCATGATCGACTCCTAGGATCCTATAGATATATATATGCATGTATATACATATACTATATATATCTAGTATCGATTTCTACATGCATGCCTGCATAGCAATGCAGAAAAGGTGCGGGTCATGAACCCGGCCAGGGTCCCCTCTGTGGTCTTCGTCTGTGTCTCGAAGGTCTTCGTCTTCTGTGCCCAAGCCTTTCCGAATTTATCCTGGTTCCAGCTGGCCAGCATCATCATTCTCTCGTGGTGCTGGTTCCGGCCGAGATTCCCGTACTCGTTGTAAAACTGAACCTTGGATTCCAAGGTCTCAAGCTCTTTCGGTGATAAGGAGAGTTTGCCCTCCTTGTACTCCTTGAGTTTTTTCAAGTTCGCTTTCCCCTGGGTTGACAAATTGCTCTGCATCTTCTTGACCTCGGCTGGATCCACACCATCCAGCGGGGCCTGCTCTGCCGGCTCAGTTTTCACTGGCATCTGCGGAACGGCCTTCGCCTTCGCCTTAGCCTTGGCCTTGGCTGCTTTCGGAGCCGCCTTTGTTGCCGTAGCTTTCTTAGGCGGCATGAATGCAATCGCCAGGCATGGGAAGCAAGTTGCCAGCCACGAAAGGAACATTGTGGCAACAAGAAGAGAAAACGGGAGCATTGAAATCGACTGGTGCGATCGATATATATCGCTCGAGCAAACTGCACCACGAAAGCAGGATGCAATATCGGTGGACAAAAGTTTGGGGTCGATCTTTAGGTGTGCATGGTTCGAATCTATATACAACAAGCCAAGAAAGACCAGAAGTTAAATTTAAGTTAAATTTAACTTCAATTTAACTTTAATTTAACTTGTTGGTTTTGATTGCGTACAATGTTTTAAGTTAAGTTAAATTCGAGTTAAATTGGAGTTAAATTTAACTCCAATTTAACTTTATATTTTTTCTAACAGCCTCCTATACTTTCGAGGAGGCGGGTAAAAACGAATATTAATGCACTCTACATATTCCATTAACAGTTTTTATAGCCCTTTAGGGGTTCAGGGGTATAGGGTTTAAGGTTTAGATTTCAGGGTTTGGGCCAGGCTGGGTCCAGGGTTTAAGGTTTTATGGGTATATACATATATAATACATATTTTGACATTATATATATATATAGAGATAGACATACATATGTCTTATGTATAGTTATACTATATATCTATATACATATATATACACATATACACTTACATATGCTTCTAGCATAGATGTGTGTATAATTAATTCATATATACAAACTCATAGTTGATTATGATTATACACATACATACATATATTCATACATAGAGACATATACATAATTAACATATACATACCTTACATACAATCATGATAACCTAAAGTAATTCACCTAAATTATATAGTGTATACACATGTACATGTACATGTCATGTGTAATCTCTGTATGCACATATACCTAGCACATACACAATATATACACAGGCATTATATATACATATATATATATATATAGACATACATCATATATGCTTATAGCATCCATGTGTCTATGCATGTATTTTTTATCTTTACAAACTCGATCAGAATCATACATATACATATACATATACATATATCACACATACATACATATGCATACATACATACATACATACACACATATCGATCTATATATATTTATATATGTATATATATATATATATATTACATACAATCATATCTTAAGCAATGTAAACACATATATTATAATGTCTACACATGTACATGTACATGACAATTTTAACATATATCTATAGTGTATATATATATATATATAGACAATATATATATATATATATAGATAGATAGATAGATAGATAGATAGATAGATATATTTGTACATCATGATGCAATCTACATATACATGCATACGTGCACATGTACACACACATATCTATATATATATATATATAGATATGTGTTAATATTGGCGGTCTCGATCCTAGGAAAGCTAGCAGCTAGCATCGAGGCCGGTCCACGACAAAGGAGAGCCACACGTGCAACCCTCCTCGATCGCGTGAGGAGCCCCGGTGGGCTCCTGAAGAACATGAACTGAAAAACAAAATTAATCGCCGTTACACAATTGGAGCCAGGTTGTAAAATAATACGTTGTGAGTCGTTGAACTCATATCACTCGATCTCTTGTGGAGGCTACCGAAAACCTCCAGAAGTACCTAGACAAAGCACATGCAGGAAACAAGTCCTCGATCCTCGCGACAAAATGTGAGCTGTCAGAGGCACCTGCACTGCAAGCCTTGAGGATCGTGATCTCCACGTCGATATCCTGAACAAAAGCACATCCAGAGCACTTCAAGTTTGCACGTGGTTTGGACCCAGGCCTTGCAGAAGTACTTGACATCGATCCTGAAGCCCAGCCTGCAAGCAGAACGAGGGTTTAGGGGTTGAAGGTTTAATTAGTACAGGCCTGCATTCGGGAGAACCACGATCGACTCGATCTTGATGGCCAGCCTGCAAGCACAAGCAGGGTTTAGGGGTTGAAGGTTTAAGGGGTACAGGCCTGCATGCATTCGCGAGAACGACGATCGACTCGATCTTGATGGCCAGCCTGCAAGCAGAACGAGGGTTTAGGGGTTGAAGGTTTAAGGGGTACAGGCCTGCATTCGCGAGAACGATCGATCGACTCGATCGCGATGGAGCCCACGGTACGATCGAGGTCCTGCATGCAAGGAGTTTCACACCGAGATCATGCAATGCAGACACTATATAGATCGAATGGCATGCCTTGCATGCACAATCGATCCATCTTTTTTTCATACTGCCCGGCCCGTGGATCTTCTCGATCTAGGACACAACGATCGGCTGCACGTCTGCACTGCCGGACGGGCCTGCATGATCACCGCCATCCATATCATCATCGTCATCTCCAGGAGGCGGCTTCCACAGGCAGATCGCCGTGCACAAAACCGGGTCCTCCTCGTCCTCCTCCTCCTCTTCGTCGGGTTCCTCGCCACGATTGCGATAGCCCCATGCGTTCCAGGAGGATTTGGTTCGCTTGCAATGTTCTGCCCACCATGCCTTCCTCTTTAATCCCCTGTTCTTCTTCTTCTTTGGGTGCAGGCGATAGTACTCCATGTACTCGGCCGCTTTCTTGGGATTTGAAGGCGGCTGGCCGGCCCAGTTCTTGGCCACGTACGTTCAGGTCCGGCACACCCATGAAGGACAACTGCCAGGGTTTAGGGTTGGAGGTTTAGGGGTTCATAAGGGTTCGGGTTTAGGGTTTTGGGGTTATATAAAACAATGTTAAACTCATCCAAGTGGCCCGGCATCGGACATTGAGACAAATCCGTTCGCGAAAGTAGGCGAGCTCCCCACAAACAGTGCATCTGCGAACGTATGACCCGTATGGAGTCGGCTCTTCTGTGGTTGGTGCCGGCGGTGCCGTCGGTGGCGGCAATGGCGGTGGCGTCGGTGGGAACTCCGGCGTCGGGAGATCGCCGAGCTCCTGGTCACCTTCCTCACGAGGACCATCCGGATTGGCGGCCTCCAAGAACTCGCGGGCCACCGACTGGTGAGCACCCATGATCAAGCGATTGCGATCTTGCAGGATGCTTTTCGTCCCTTAAGCAAGAAGGCTGCGAAAACATGGGTGAGGAGCTGCAGCCTGCGTGATAGCATGCATGCAGCTACCTTGACCGCGATCCATTACTCTCGAATGGTCCTTGCAGAAGGAGAGCACGATGGCCCTCGCTGTTAACGTCGTCAAGGAGAGTATGTACCCTCCTGCGATGCAGAATTTAAAGTGCATCTTATTATATAGAAGGTTATTATTTGTGTATATATATATATATATATATTTGTATGATATTGCCAAAAGAAGCAGTGCCTACAGCACCTCGAAGATGGAGAGCCTGCCCTCGAGGTCGAGGATCTGCCATGGTTGATCCTGCAGGTATACACACGTGAATAGGGTCAAGGTTATTGTCGACTGCAGAATTTAATGCCGGAGTCCTTGTACAAGATCCTGCCATGGCGACGATCGATTATGGACCGATCGGCAACAAAAAGCTCTACGAAACATGTCATGCCTAGCGAGCATGAAAAATCGAGCAGGGCACGGCAAAGTAACATGGATTTGCATTTTAGGCACTCGAAAAAATTGGCATTGCGATTCGCGATCGGGATCCTATCCTGCTATTGCAGCCCCTACTCTGCATGGAGCTCGCTTCGAAGAGCACGGGCTTGCCCATAGGTGAGGCTACCGTCCTGGATCTTCTTGAGATACTCCTGCCCCAAGTCTTTGTAGTTTGCAAAGTTCCTCTGACGGATCTCCAACAACAACTCCCGTTTGTGCTTGCCGGATTTGCAGCGACAGCCCGTGATGTAGACCCTTGGGTTCGTCATGGTCGTAGTAATGCGAACCTGGTGGAGAGGATCGTCGTCTGCAGCTGGTACAACAGCAGGATCATCACCTGGAGCTGCGGGTGCAGCAGGAGCTGTAGGGACAGGATCACTTGCAGGATCATTCGGAAGTGCAGCCGCTTCGTGGGTCTTGGCCTTCGGTTTCGCCTTGGACTTAACCGCCGTCTGCTTCGCCTTCGCCTTGGCCTTGGCCTTGGCCTTCTTGGGCTTTTTCTTCGGTGCCAAACAAGAAGCTGGCTTCTTCATTGCCGCCGCACTGGCCAGAGCATTATGATGCTCAATCACCGTCTTTGGAACAGCACCCTCGGGCAGGTCAGTGGAAATCTCACTGCCATCAGCAAGGATCGTCCGGCTCCTGCAGGCATGCTGATCCGTGTACGTGAAAATGGGCTGCTTCAAGGGCTGATCTAGACGAGCTTCATGGCTGGCCTGCGAAGTTCCAGGATTGGAAGGCTTCGATGCCTCGCCAGAAGACAACTTCATCCTCTTGGCCTTGGACGATGGTCCGGCAGTGCTCGAGTGAGACTTAGCTTTCGAGACGGTCTTTGCATCTGCAGGAGAATGATCATCCTCCTCGACTGCAAAAGCCTCATCACCACTGCTCGAGATCACATCGATCGCCGTCGCATGCCCGATCGGCGCCCGGGGGACCGAAAGCCCATACCTAGCATAGATGTCCGACGAGGAGGATGTGCTCCTCCTAGGCCGCCGTTCTCCATCAGGCTCTGATTCTCGAGGCTCTACGGGCAGAGGCGGCTTGGGATCGGAGTTGCCCTTTGTCAATGTTTTCCTGCCCCTCCACAACTTCGGCTTGGGAGGTGCAATCCCCATCTTGGCTTGTTCCTCTCGGGCTTCTCTTCTGCTTAGGGCTTCAACAATGCGAAGTACAGCAGGATCCGTCCTTTTGCCGCTGGAGATGCTCTTCCTCTTCAAGCGAGCAAACTGCACAACATTCGCGATCTGGCGGCCAAAATGGTCGGCCTCAGCTTGCTCAAGTCCTTCAAAGGCCAAGCAAGCAGCTTTGGAGATCACAGTCTTGACCGGTCGCGAGGAGACGTTGAGGTAATCCAAGATGAAGGCCTCGTAAGCACAGGCTACCTTTGCAGGATGCGACTCTGTATACTGGCTGCCCAATTTCTTGTAGTTCGCATTCAACATCTTCTTCACTTGCTCCACAGTCGCTGTGTTAGCTGCACGGGTCATGATCGATGGGGATCCGGCCAGGAAGCATGAATCGCGAATCTCGATCGACGTCCCAAATCGAGGGATCGAGCCAAAATGATGATCAAGGATCGAGAGTCAAATGCACGTGCAGGCAGCCGATGCATGATCATGCCATGATCGCCATGCAGGAGAGATTGCATGGAACCCCTCCTATAGGTCGCGATCGCACGTCGACAGGAGAGCATTATATCGAACCCCTCCTGGATCGAAGCCGACCGCGAGTGTGTGTGTGTGTGTGTGTGTACGTGTGTACACGTGTGTGTGAGTGTGTGTGTGTGTGTGTGTGTGCATGTGTGTGTGTGTGTGTGTGTGTGTGTGTGTGTGTGTGTGTGTGTGTGTGTGTGTGTGTGTGTGTGTGTGTGTGTGTGTGTGTGTGTGTGTGTGTGTGTGTGTGTGTGTGTGTGTGTGTGTGTGTGTGTGTGTGTGTGTGTGTGTGTGTGTGTGTGTGTGTGTGTGTGTGTGTGTGTGTGTGTGTGTGTGTGTGTGTGTGTGTGTGTGTGTGTGTGTGTGTGTGTGGTGTGTGTGGTGTGTGTGGTGTGTGTGTTGTGTGTGGTGTGTGTGGTGTGTGTGTGGTGTGTGTGGTGTGTGTGGTGTGTGTGGTGTGTGTGGTGTGTGTGGTGTGTGTGGTGTGTGTGGTGTGTGTGGTGTGTGTGGTGTGTGTGTGGTGTGTGTGGTGTGTGTGGTGTGTGTGGTGTGTGTGTGGTGTGTGTGGTGTGTGTGGTGTGTGTGGGTGTGTGTGTGTGTGTGTGGGTGTGTGTGTGTGTGTGTGTGTGTGTGTGTGTGTGTGTGTGTGTGTGTGTGTGTGTGTGTGTGTGTATATATATATATACATGTATACATATACATATACATAATTTGTATATACATATTATATATATATATATATAATGCATGCCACGACATGCATGCAAACCATACAAGAAAAAGCACTTTAAATAAGGCATGTGAAAACACTGAATTTAAGGATTGTTAAAATAGGGTATGTAAACGCTAAACAAAGCGTATTGATTTAAGGGGGAAAGCCAAAATGGACTTTTGGGTTTACTGGGACCTGCGTGCGCGCACCTTCGCGCGCGGCTTCGCACGGCTTCACGCAGCTTCGCGCGCGGGCTGCTTCGCGTGGCTTCGTGCGTGCACCTGCGCGCACTCTGCGTGCGCACACCTGCGCACGCGGCTTCGCGCGGGCTGCTTCGCATGGCTTCGCGCGTGCCCCTGCGCGCGCTCGGTTTCGCGCGGCTTTATAGCGGCTTCGCGCGCTTCGCGTGGCTTCGCGCGGCTTCGCGCAGGCTGCTTCGCGAGGCTTCGTGCGTGTGCGCGCGCCCGGCTTCGCGCCGCTTCGCGCGGCTTCGCACGGCTTCGCGCGCTTCGCGCGGCTTCGCGCGTGCTTCGCGCGCCCGCGCTTCGCGCGCGCTTCGCGCGGCTTCGCGCGCTTCGCGCGCCTCGCGCCTGCTTCGCGCGGCTTCGCACGCCCGCGCTTCGCGTGGCTTCGCGCGTGCTTCGCGCGCCCGCGCTTCGCACGCGCTTCGCGCGGCTTCGCGCGGCTTCGCGCGGCTTCGCGCGCCCGCGCTTCGCGCGCGCGCTTCGCGCGTCTTCGCGCGGGCTAGTCCGGCTAGTCCCGTCCCCAGGGCGGATCATTCTGCTCTTTGGCGAGCAGCGCGCCACCCTACATCTTCGGCTACTTCCAACCACGTTGCCCGCATGAAGTTAACCAAGTACAACGGTTTGTTTCTCAGCAAACCCGAAGCTTCATTACCACACGCTCGCAAGAACGCGCTGTGCAGCGACATGACGAAGCAACTGGCGTTGGCAAAGGGCGACCCGAATTCTTGATTTAAAGCGCGACAGGTGCGCTTGAAGTTCAAGAGATCCAACAGCATGATATGACTCGCGTGAACAAATCGCGACCTGTCTCGCATGCGCACTGCTATCTCCCCAATGACTCCCTCACGTCGACGGTCTTCAGGCGATCCAGGTGAGGGCATCCACCCCTCTGGAAACAGGAACGCCGCTATGCTCGTCAGAATTGCGAGGCTGAGGTCTGCAACACCGGCCATCTCCCTGGGCGGCAAACACACGCACGCACGCACACAGCGCACACGCAAAGCACTCGGTTTAGGATTTAGGGTTCTCGCAGGGACCACGCCGGAATCCCCCAGCCTCGAAGAGCTCCGCGGAAGACCTGGCCAGGAAAACATAGTCTTACAGCGGACTGGCGGGCAACTGCAACGGTGCAAGGTGTTCTCCACTGTGCAACTGGTTTGTCAACGGCTGTACTGTACAAACTGCCCCTTACACTCTGTTGTAGGTGACAGGAGCTGAGGGGTGGGCTGAGTGCACTTCGGTGACTTCTATAAGCCCAATCGGCTGACTATGCACAGGCGAGGGCTCGAGAAGTGCGCGCGCCCGGCAGTGATAAATGCCAGAGGCCTCGAATTGATCGATAACTCGGACTAAACAGTTGCTCAGTTCGCGGGGTTCAACAGCTTTCTGAAAGCCGCTGTGGGCAAGGTCGCCGAGACCCTCCCGATCTCATGAAGCTCAACCGTTCGATCGGGGCAGCGCAGTTGAGTCAAACGGATCGAGCACGTGTCCGCCTCGACTGCGAAGCTTGACTCTGCACCACGCAGCTCGATCGTCAACATCTGGCTGGACTCTGGATGGTTCTTCACTATGAAAATCAAGCTGCGCAAGCTCTCGCCGCAAATGACGCTCGGCCAAAAATTGGCCGTCTCGCACACCACGAACCAACTGCAGCTGACGATCATCAGCTTTTTGCTGTGTCGGAAGTGGAGTTCGGCAGACCCGCGAACCTGGAGGTCGGGCTCCACGACTGGGTCGGGCTCTTCAAAGGCCTCCTCCAAGTCCTCCTCTTCCATGCGCACGTCCCAGTTCGGCCAGTCCACTCCAACGCTTCCTCTGTGATCATGGACTCCTGCAAACCGTCTGCCGCTCGGTTGAATGTGAACCACCTCCCCTCCACCATCTCCCCGCGGGCTCGTCGTTGGGCTCGGGCTCTGCGGCGTGGGAGTCCTCGTTGTTGGGTTTTTTGGCTTGACTGGGCCTCGACGACTACGGCTGTAGCACTCGGTCCCTACAAACAAACAGACAACAAACAAACTAACTACAACAAAGCGGTGAAACAGAAGAAGCTCTACGAATGGGCTGCGGCGCACGGGTTTAACCTGTGTTGGCCGTTCAGCGCTAACTACGGAGCTTCAGCGACCGGTCCGGAGCAACAAAGAGCCGTCGCTCTGTGCCGCCCCAAACAACAGGTGGAGCCAAGACCAAGCTCCGGCAGCCGTTCTAGTCTCGCCAGACAACGGACAGCCCCTGTGTCTTGTGGGAGTCCTCGTTGTTGGGCTCGGCGGTCTCTGCTGCACAGGAGTCGCCGGGCTCGTTGTTGGGCTCGGTGGTCTCTGCCGCGGGAGTCGTTGGACTCGTTGTAGGGCTCTGCGGCGTGGGAGTCCTCGTTGTTGAGCTCTGCCGCGTGGAAGTCGCTGGTCTCTGCGGTGTGGGAGTCGCCGGGCTCGTTGTTGGTCTCTGCGGTGTGGGAGTCGCCGGGCTCGTTGTTGGTCTCTGGCGGTGTGGTAGTCGCAGAACTCGTTCGGTCTCTGCGGTGCGGGAGTCGTCGGGCTCGTTGTTGGGCTCTGCGGTCTCTGCGGTGTGGTAGTCGCAGGGCTCGTTGGGCTCGGTCGTCTGGGTCGTTGGTCTCGGTCTCTGCCATGTGCAAGTTGCCGGGCTCTGTGCTGGGCTCTGACTCTGCCGCGTGGGAGTCGCTGCCGGGATTGGTGGTCTCTGCCGTGAGGGAGTCTTCGGGCTCCTTGTTGGGCTCCATGACGGCCTCCAAGGCTTCATCCGTCGCGGGGGCGACGGCGGTCTCTGCGCTGATGGAGCGCGCCGGCAGGGTCCCTTCAAGGCATGCCACACTCATCCCAAAACGCAGGCTGTAGATAGAGGTCCGCGCGATCTTCTCGATGTCGCTGTACAGCACGGCCTTCTCGGAAGACTTGCGAGACTTGCCATTCCTCTCGATGACCAGGCGGACGCGCTGGTGCTTCACCACAACGGCCGTCTTGCGGGCTCTGGTCCGCAACTCCAGCGACTCAATCACCGAGAAAGGGTGGTCCAGGAGTCTTGCCAAGATCAGAAGCTGACTTGCGTTTCTCTCTTCCAGCAACTGCAGCGTCGCGGCACCATGGATCAGGGCAACCAAGCGGGCGGAGGCCCTTCACCATGAACGGGGCCGAAACATCGCGACTGGCCAGGAAGCTGAGGTTCTGCTCTCCTCGGACGGGCACGCCGCAGAACACTTGGTTCTCGGCCTCCGGTGCGACGCTGAAGGCTTCCTCCTGCTCTTGCTTTGCCCGCTTCGCTTTCTGGGCTTCCCGATTTTGAGCTTCCATGGCCTTCCTTTTGCCCTTGTAAAAGGCCTCATTCGCAGCGGCCTCTTCCACCGACCTAGGACTTCTAGGACTTGAAGTATCGGCGCCGAAAAAGGCCGCTAGAGGGCTGATGCTCTTGATCGCCTCCTTGATTTCCTTCGTGTTGACTGCCATCTGATTCAGTACGCGCTCGTTCTGTCTCTGCGTCACAATCGTAACGTTGTCGACGATGGGTCCCTCCGAAGCTTTCTTGTCATCCAACTCTTGCAACTGAGCCATCAACTCATCACGATGGGTCTCGGTCAGAGGCTTGCCCCTAAGCGATTTCCTGGAATCGATCTGAATGACGAGTTTGCGCCGGTTCTGCCAGTAATGCTCCCCCATGGTCTCAGGAGACGGTCACCGCACTACCAGCGAAACTGAGCAACGTTGAGCAAAATGCTACTGGAATTTGCAAAAGCAGCTCCCCTTGTTGCGCCTCACTCGGTCCTTACTTGCACCCCGGCTGAAGACGTCGGCGAAGGAAAGACCTGAGCGGGGTGCGGGTGTTGGGAGAGGCTCCTACGGCTCCTACCGCACACAGCTCACCTGTTGCTCACCGAAAGCTGAAACCAGCACTCCTACCGCAGCACTCCTACCGCACACAGCTCCTACCGCAGCACTCCTACCGCAAAACACTCCTACCGCATAGCACTCCTACCGCAAAGCACTCCTACCGCATCCTGCCGGGACCCCTGCCGATGGAAGAACAGGAGGAGCCTGCCGTACACTGCTCAGCACTCCTACCGCAAAGCACTCCTACCGCAAGCACTCCTACCGCAAGCACTCCTACCGCAAGCACTCCTACCGCAAAACACTCCGACCGCAAAGCACTCCTACCGCAAAGCACTCCTACCGCAAAACACTCCTACCATCTCCTACCGCATCCTGCCAGGGCCCATGCCGATGGAAGAACAGGAGGAGCCTGCCGTGCACTGCTCAGCACTCCTACCGCAGGCACTCCTACCGCACAAGAACTCCTACCGCACAAGCACTCCTACCGCACACAGCTCCTACCGCACACAGCTCCTACCGCACACTGCTCCTACCGCAAGAGCATGCACACGACTGCACCAGTTTTCAAACTCTGAAAGGTGTGTTTCGCGCTCCTGAGGCCCTGTACACGCCACCAAGCGCACTGTGCATGGATGAGTAAAAGCCGCAAGCATGCTCCCAGCGGATAACAAGCCCAATCGGGGCAAAACCAAGGGGGTCTACCTTCACGGTTCTGAGCCGATCTAGGACCTAGGGATTGCGCCAGACACGAGTCGAGTCGACACCGTCAGGGTCAAAGATGACATCTCTCTGTAGTCAAACAGGTTGTTGCGCATGTCAAGCTGTCAAGCAAGCCCCTCTCTCCCGGCTTCATGCTTGCTGGATCCCATGTGATGTCCTTCTTCGCAGTGTGACAAACCGCCTGCCCAGGACATATCCTGGCGAGGCCCTGGAAGAAATCCTTCTGCCCGCGCTCCGGGATCTCCATCTGCAACTTCGTCATGTCACCGCTGGCATCGAGGACCATGGCGCGGCCAAAGGGGAAGTTGTGCCAGCCCGGGTTCACCAGGTTCGCCGGCTCCACCGAGTTCGCTGGCTTCGCCGGCTTCGGGGGCGTGAGTGCCTGCTGCTCCATCTTTGGCCTCTTGGGTGGCGTCTTGCAGGCCTCCTCGGCCTTCTTCGCCTCCTCGAGCTTCTTCGCCTCCTCGGCCTCCAGCTTGGCGCGCTTGGCCTCCTTGCAACCCTTTTCTGCATCGCGTCCTTCTCGGCTTCGGTAATCGGGTGCCGTCGCTCTTCCGCATCGCGCCGTTGCGGATCTGCCACTGGAGATTGTAGCGCTCCCTCTTGAGATTCACCAGCCCGAACCGGTTCAACGCTCGCTCGAAGCCCACAAATGCTCAACAGACAAGCCCGATTCCCCATGCGCATATCTCTGTGGCAAGCATTCCGCTACCTGACTGGCACTGCGCCTAGTGCGGCGACAAGCCAGTGGAGGCGCCTGAGCACGCACAAAAACCGGAGCGGGGCGGGATGAGGACCCCAATGAGAACCCCAATGAGGACCCAAATGAGGACTCGAATGAGGTCTGGTATCGAGGCCTGGGATAGAAGCCCGAGTGAGGACCCGAATGAGGACCCGAATGAGGACCCGAATGAGGACTGCCTGGCGGGTGGCCCCGGACCGTAAAGCACACCGTAAGCGTGCGCTTAACAAGGGGTGGGTGGGGTGGAGTGGTGGCTCCCAGACACGGGTATCGAGGCCTGGGATAGAAGCCCGAGTGAGAACCCGAATGAGGACCCGAATGAGGACCCGAATGAGGACCCGAATGAGAACCCGAATGAGGACCCGAATGAGGACGGTCTTCCTTGCAAAAAAGACTTCGTGGTAATAATGTCTAACATCATCCATCATCGAAGACTTTCCGAGACTGGTGCCAACCTGAAACCTTGACTCGGAGCCAACTTCCTGCGGCCTCTGCGGAGTTGCGGCGGCTTCCTGCGGCCTCCTTCGCTTTCCAAGGCTCCTGACGCGATTCAAACCATTCAGACAGCCTTCTGCCACCAAGCCGATGCTTTCTTACTCTTCTTGATCTGCGGAAACGAATCTTTCTGCAAAGACTTCGTGTCGTGTGCTGCAGTGTCTGCTGCAGTAAGCTTTCAAATCATGTTGAAGCAGTACACCAAACGAGACTGACAACACATTGACATTCCGAATCACGCTACGGTGACGGATTCTTACGTTACGAGATGTACTGCAGAACAGGTTAAACAATCTGCAACTCGCTTCAAGGTTGGTGCATATGTTTGAACATGCGAAAAAAACACCTTCTCACACCTCTCCAGCAACCAAAGCAATGAGCACTCAAGCAGAAGCTCGGATGGTTTGAGGTCCAATGTTTTGGCAGTCCATGGCCGTGTTGTTAAAGTGCAAAGACACAACATGCTCCTTCCGCCGATTGTGCTGGCGGCTCTTCCTGCGCGGGGGTTTCGGATTGGGTATTGAAAAGTGGGACAAAACGGCAAGCACTTGCGATGGTGTATGCGAGATTCTTGCAGACCGACAAACCCAGTCTTCGAAAACTGTAAACAACAAGGCCGCTGCTGCCTTCCGTTCGACCTTCTTAAAGGCAAAAATCCTTCGGTCCAAAAGCCAAAACTGCCGCGGTCTCGTCTGCTACGACGGTGTCGAAGAAGCAGCGAAAACCACGGGCGAGAATCTGAAAGCAAGAAAAAAGAGCCCGAGGTTCCCGGAAGGGGGTGGAAGAGAGGCAGAGGAATCTAGAGTTACAGCGGAGAAGGGAGGAAGGGCAGCAAAGCACTTCTGGACGCAAACTACCTCGCAGTAAGAAACCTCCTGCCTGCGTTGGCGCCCGGCTCGCAGCGAAAGACAAAGTCGAAGATGCACCTGGACCGTAAGAAGGGGACGGGGCAAGGACAGCGCGGGGCACTCCTGCACGCACACGGCCACTTACACCCGAAATAAACCCTTCTGAGGAGCGGGCTAACGCCAAGATCTGAAAGGCAGTCTGGAAGCAGCGGGCACTCTAGCAGTCGACCTACTGTGGAGAGTCGACCTTGCGAAGCCAGAATTGCTTTTGCGGACTTTAAAAATGGGTCGTCTGACAGCCCCATTGAGATCGTACAGTTCCACACGCACCATGTGGTCAGCGGATTTGGTACCGAACTTCATCGCCCCATATCCCTCTGGCGTCTAAACAGCGTGCAATCTCGGGTATGGAGCACTTTCACCTTCAAGTGTACGGGGGCACCTTTTGGTGCAGGTTCTCCCCGGCACGGACGTGCGTGACTTCACCGAATTCCCGGCAACTTGGCGTCTTTCAGGAAGGTGCCCCTTTGCACACGGACGACTCCCCTTTTCCGTTGCGGGCTACCTTGCGACGGTTGCGGAAGCCTTTGACTTTATGGCACTGTGTGGCAGCTTGCCCGTACTTGTCTACTCGCACGACCGACTAGGGCACGGCTTTGTGGGCATACTGGTCACCCGACTGAATACTCGGGCGGAAGGCACACGACGTGCACCAGTCGAAGGACAGCAGCGATGCCGTTGACTCCATCTACGGTTTCCAGGAGCTACCGATCAGTGCTGACTTGCTTCCCTTTGGCCAAATTCCGACGACCCCGTGCGAGTGTGAGCCAACCATACCAGTAAATTTCTCTAGCGCGCTATGCGGTTGGCTTTGCACAGATCCCGCGGTTGTGCATTGCCACACCTTTGTGGCTGTTCACGGACACGGACTCGTTAGAGGAGTATGACCAAACGCGCCACACCCTACCACATATCCTCAACAGGTGTTGCTGGATCGGTCGGCATAACGAGCGGCACACCTGTGTCTTCTTTTCACTCCGCCAAGCCACAGGCTTGCGTCGAGCTGGTCGGGTGGGGCAAGGTCCACGCGCTATGGGTTCTTAGGGTTCTGCTCCCAGGCAACTACATCATTCTGTCAGATCACGATGCAGCGCCGACGGCGCTCTTTGAGGTCGCTGACCTCCAAGATCTATGCCTTGACACGCAGGAGTTCCAGGCCTCCGCTGGAGTTGGGATGCCGGCCCCAGACGATACGGTTTGGTCTTTCGCGCTTCCACTCCTTTTGTCGAAGCTCGCACACCTGTCAACGCTGCCGCGTTGCAGACCTCGGGAGCGTCGGACTGCCGAGCTATTGGCAGGTACGGCGCGGTACAGCGGCGATGTTGTCACCACTTGGGTGTATCTGGGAGTGGTCCTGCAGCAGCCTTACTGGCACCCCGATGCACAGGGCTGCTTTAACGCCAGCATTAAAACACCCGACCCGGATGACTCCTTGCGGGAGACCTTGCAGCACATGAGGATGGGATGGGCTAGAGGAGCCCCTGAACAGTGTACTAATTCCACCCTCTTCGCCTTGAGCTCCGACCACTGTGCCCTTCCTCTTCATGGCCAAAAACGTTTTCTCCGGACAGCAAATGTATTGGCCCGGCCTTCGTGCACGGATACGGTGCCAATGGCAAGGCCCTTCTGGCGCAGCTGGGCCGCCTCCGCTCATTGCCCACCCTCGCAGAGACACTTTGGGGTGGCGTGACGCCCCACCCTGGTGGGCAGTCTCTAGCTTAGGTTTGATGGGAGCCTCTGGCTTTAGCGTGATAGCACCCGAGCACTTTCCTGGACCCGGGGCGAGGCGGGTCCTCCCATTTCGGCGTGTCACACGGCATCGTTTTTCGCAGTATATGCGCACGTGGGCGCGCTGGCGGATATGTGCCCTCCTGCCCGCGACTGAGCTGGAGCAAGTCGCGGCTGTGTTTGCGCCTTCCTCCGCAGGGGAGCAAATGCTCCGGAGCCAGCACGTTTTGCGCCCCGGCACGCAGTGATGCCTGGCAGCTCATGTGCTCTGTCCAGTGCTGTGGCCCAACCGGCTGCCACGCCGAGACTTGTGACAAGCTGTCGGCGACGGCATTGGCGCGTCTTAGTGCCACTGGCCGTTTCACTAGCATCCTGCTCTCACCATTGCCGGTCATCAAGTTAGCGCATGCCATGTTGGGGGTGAGGTTTTCTGTGACGGGTCCGGAGACCCGAGCGGTTACGGTGCAGCTCCAGCGAGCTCGCCGCAGCTCTCACTTGCAGGACCCACACTCTGCATGTCTTGCAGCACTGTGCATTGCCTTTTCTGGTATCAGCCCTGCGCGGCCTGCTGTCAGGGGCTTCTCGGCAGGTAGCTACACGGCAAGCCTGGTTGGCGTGCTTCTCCGCAAACTGTGGGGCGACTGCGCCTTCCCGCCAATAGAGTGCCCTCCCGCCTCTGACCAGGCCGCAACTACTCCGTCGACACTTGCTGCCGTCGAGATCGGGGCAGTGGGCATGCCTGACTGGCTCTTTGCGGAACTTCTGAGCCTCCCGTGTCGGTTAAAGCTCATCCACGTCAGGGAAGACTTTCTGTGCCCATGGGTGCCCACTGAGTTTGCGTGGGCCGCAATACGAGGTGCCCCAGGCATACGCGCTGGAGGCCTACATTGGTTGACCAACGTGCCAGCAGAGTTCTTTGGGCTCCAGTGCCATAACTATTCCCACCTCCTTCTCCGCGCTGGTCTCGCACTGCCTGCCCGAGTGGATGTTACTGCCGCACGCGCCTATCTCCCCCTGCGTAGTATGGACAAGGAACTGGAATGGGCTTTCCATGCTCTGCACTTCTACCGTAGTCGGGGACTGGTAGATAGTGAGGTTGGGGGGGTCATGACTGCCCTTTTCCCTCACCGTGTTACCGTGGCATTACTCAAAAAGCTAGGCACGGTAGCTTCCTTGCCGCAACCCCTTTGCGACGCGGTTCGCTCTGTAACCACAGCCTCCCTGCCACACTGCATTACTGCGCTGCGGACATGGATCATTCAGGAAGTGCGGTTGCGGTGCTATGAGGAGAATACTCCAGTCAGCTTGCCTCTGCCGGCACCAGTGCAAACGTCCCTCAATGGGCTGTCGCTCGAGCGAGTCGTGGATTTCCTGCACTTCCATGTCTATAGCCAAGGCGCCGCACTCGAGGACACTGGGCAGGAGAACCGTCGGATGTCGCACCATGACACAACCAGGCTTTTTGCACGGGGTCTACCCGTGGTGCTGAAGGTTGAAGACTGCCTCAGCTTTGGCACATACGTGCTTGGCTTATCGTGTCCCCACGGCTACACGCCTACGGAGGACACTGGCTGGTTCTCGCATCGACAAAGCGCTAACCGGCCTCCCACTGAGGGATGCCTTTTGCAGCTTACCTTCCAGCGAGGGCAACTGATGGCGGTATTTGTGGATTTGATCGTTCCTGACCGGTTGAAAGGCAAAACACGCGAACAACGCAAAGCCGAGCGTCGTCACAACCGCCTCAACCCGACTGCTGCGCTCTTGCTCACCCGGCGGTGGCCATCCTTTCTCGGGGCCGCCCCTCAACCTGGCCAGGACTGCAGCTGGGGCTCCCTCCAAAGTATGTCTTGCATTAAGGTTGGTGGCGCTCTCGATGTGTTCCTGCAAGTACTCAAAATGCCTGAGGCACGTGTCCCACTGGCCATTGGCATGCCCGTGCGCCCGTGCACCTTACCTGCGCCACGGCCTCGGAGCCACTTCGCCTCGGAAGTGCATCTCGCGCTGTCCTTCTTGCAGGCAGTGGAATCGGCTGCCAGAGCCCCTCAATTCCCACCTGCCCCTGACCTTACGCCGGCCGACTTTGTGCGGCTCAAACAGCGCATCATTGCCCTCCACCCAGTAGCCAGGCGCCACAACCCTCGGGAGCCGTTCTGCAGCAATTGGCGTCTCCCGGCATCGCTGATCCCAGAAGAGCTGCACGCGTTGGCTGCCCTGATGGGACAGTCCTTTTGTCGCCACATTGCTGAGCTTCTGAACAGCCCGGATGGCCTCCTGAGCGGACACATCACAGCCATTCTAGCCGCCCGGGCACAAGGACGCAGCTCTCTCAGCATCCTGGGCTGTGCTGGCTCATCCAAAACTTTCTCTCTGTGGTGCGCCCTAGTCTGTCTGGATGCTGTTCTGGAGCAAACGGTATTCTGGACGGCGCAGCAGCATTCTGCGCTCATTGCTGTTGTCCGTATTGCCTCCAACCTGTTGGTCGATGCCCCACAATGGCTGCGCCCACTTGTCGTTGTGCGTAGGGTGTCTGGCGATGCCGAAATGATCGACCCATCCTTTGATCATGTGCCTTTCACCGACGCTGCTGAACACAAAGCGGCAGGCTTAGGAGAGATTGCCACGACTCAGCTAGGATCCACGGGGCGCAACGCCCGTCTCACATCCCCCTCAGTTGGCAGTGCTCACATGTTGCTGCTCACGCAGGGTTCTGCCGCGCTGCAACTTCGTTATGAGGTGAAAACCTACCTTGCCAGCGCACATGTCATTGTTATTGACGAGGGGCAACAGGAGGGACAGCCCGCCTCGGCGGCCATCCTTGCGAACACTGCCGGCCAGCTCGTCATCCGCACCGGGGACCCACGCCAACCCGCGGGTGGCGGTAAAGGCGAGGTCCAAGTACGCACCCTGGCACGACTCATTGCCAAGCCAGTCGGCATCCGCGGCGTCGCCCAACTAGCCCCGCAGCCTGTCTCCCCGGGACGCCTTGCCGCGGCACTGAGAGGTTTGGTTCAGTCTACACCGCAGGGGCCGCTTCACACTATCCGGTGGACTAGCTTAGGACACCGGCATGACGGCCATCAGGGCGCTGAGCCGCCGACGGGAGCCACCATAACCGTGTGTCGAGAGTTGTCCGAGTGCCTCTTTGGCATTGAGGAAGAGGTTGGAGTCAGCCTCGATGAGGATCTGCAGGAGCTACGAGGATGTCGGGTCACCCGACAAGGGATGAAATACTTCATTCCTTATTCAGGCATCACCAGCATAGGTGACCGAGTGTGCCCTCACCCCGACCGGCTCACGCCAGCGGCTATTGCGGTGGACTTCCTCCACCAGTCGGAGTCCCATAGCGAGGCGATGTTGTGCTATCTCAATCGTCTGTCAGCTGTCGGTGCAATACTGGCGCCGGCCAATACCGCTATGCAAGCTGAAGGCTTGGCCCCCATCAATGGGGTTTGCCTGAATCTAGCCCTGGTCGCCTCCACCAGGCTGCTGGCTGACCTTTATCTACTAATCACGGCCGTTCGTTACCCTCAATCCATCAGTATGCACAGGGTTTCCGATACCACTCCGTGCCCGATCACCATTGGTGAGCTAGCTGCGGACACCGCGGCGAGGCGGCTTCAACGGGTAGCGGCGGACGGCACTCACCAGCCAGGAGTGTACTTCGTCCGATTACCGCGGCATACATCTTCGGACATGCACCCAGATGGCTTGATGGAATTGCTCTGTGTCCTCCTGGTATTCGCCTACAACGTCTGCGGGCATCGTTTCGCAGTGCAGGCGGGACGGAAAGTCACGGTAGTCACACCCACAACCCGGGTTTTTGACGCCCTCAAGCATGGTCTTGGCCTCAGCAATGCTCGCCCCGCCAACGCGGACACGGGTAACGCGCACCGAGTGGTGGCCGAAGGTACATCCCTCGCGGAGTTTATCTCGGATTGGCTGCCAGAGCTCCCCCCGCCGGGACACCTTACCACGGAGGCGCAGGCTGCATCCCTCTTCTCCTTCTTCTATGACCATCACAATGAATTGGGGGCATTTGTGGACCTCTTCACCCCTATACAGTCTGCGCTGGCACTACCGGTGCGGTCGACATCTGCATTATCGACAGGGCTGGCCGCTTTACCATGACCGGAGAGGATGCTCATCAGCGGCTCACGGCGGGCAGCACGCGACCCACGGGCCCATTGATCATCGCCTCCCCCACTCATTGGTGGGGTATTCCGGCGGCATTGGAGCTCCACTCTGTCCTCCATCACACCCACGTGCGATGGGAGGAGCTGTACAGCGCCTATGGGCTGGCCAAGCTTGGGATATCAAGCCCTCCCCACGAGGACAAGAAGACTGCCCAGGAGTTTTACGAACGATGGTCCGTGAATCGCGTCCCCTCGCTCTGTAAGGCTACAGCGGTCAGCTCACAGTGGCATAGAGGGCTACCCGGTACAGCTCCTCCTTCGGGGGGTGGACTTTGAGCACAGTGGACCGCGCGGTCAGTCCATCACGGCACGGCCGTTTTACCCTGTCATCGATACCGAGTTTCCTGTGTTTGGACTACTGGAGTTCACTAACCCGCCGAGGTTCGGGCTCCATCGCCACAGAGGAGGCGGTGTCCCTCTCCCCAAGAGGCTCTTCAGTGCCCTCCGCTCCACCCATCACAGATCGCTGATAGGGTCTCACATGCCTTGCGCGGAACCTGCCACTGAGTGCCGCGGCGTTGCTGGTGTGTCGGAGTCAACAGTGATGGCCGTGCCCGGCGCATTCTACTTCTACGCTATTTCCTCTGACACAGTCAACACCAGGCTGCTAGGGAGGTTGCAGCGCTATGTGTCGTCGCGCCTACGACATTCTTCCCCTCAGGCAACATTGCTCCCGCCGGTGGCTACTACTGGACTGCCAAGAGCCCTACAGTATATGATCCGACAGGTGCGGTGCGCCCGGACGCGGAGATCGGAGAGCCTGCCAAGGAAGATCCGACGCTGACAGCCGAGCTGCGCAGCCAAAGCTGTGCGGCCTCTCACCCAGTTGCACCTACCGCTACATGGACTCAACGTGTGGAGGACCTACTGGGCGCGGTCGAATCCCCGCCTGATCGCCTTGTGCCAGGGGTCACCTCAATTGCCAGCAGGTGTGTACCAGCAGATGATGAGGATGAATTCGCGGAGCAGCATGACACCCTTCGCCGTTACTGTTCAAGAACACCAGTTAGCATATGCGTTTTTTTGGGAGTGCAGTTAGCATGTGATGCTGTTTGGAATCCCGGATGAAATTAGACAAATTTTGAACCGCAGTTAGCATATGGAGGGGGTCCAAAATATGCTATCTTCTCGTGTGGGGACACGAAAAGCACCAGCATACCGAGGCGAAATGCAGTTAGCATGTCAAGAAAACTGCAGTTAGCATATGCCATCCTCGATGCAAAGATGGGCATCCGAAAGGGCAAAAACTGCAGGGAATATCAACAAAATAAGTGCAGTTAGCATATTCGTGCCTCCTAAACCGACGAAATGACCTGATATGACACATATACTGTATGATAAGAATCGAGCTGCAGTAAACACTTACTGTACTTGGTTTAGGGTTCACTGTAGGGCTTACTGCACAGTACTGTTGGGGTTTCTGCTAGCTTTCTCCTCTTCGAACAGTGAACAGTGAAAGCACATGCCGGCTTTCTCTTCTTTGATCAGTACAGTACTGCACAACACGGTTCTGTACTGTACCGCACTGTAGTGTACTCTACAATACAATACTGTACAGCACGCTCCCCATTTGCCCTCGCCCCTGTCACTCTCAAAGTCGTGTTCATGGCAGCCTGCAGCAGGAACCCATCCCACCCAGTGGCACAGCAATGAATGTGACAGGCAATTACGAGGCATGGAAACACGGAAGGAACCATTCGAAGGCGGCTGGCCCGGAATATATGCTATCTGCGGTTCTCTGCAGGGTTTGGACAACAGAAATTATACAAGAAGGGTTGCCATCCACTTTGCCCGTTGGGCTTCATGTACAGTAAGAGAAGTCGTAACATTTGCTGTTTCGCCCAAGTAACCGCACCTGACACAAAACATGGTTTCCACACAGACACACCGCATCTGAAACTTTCTACCGAACCGTGGGCTTGCAAGCGACAAGAGGCACTTCCAGGGCTAAAGTTGTACTGCGACCAAGCACAATCTAGCCAGGACGCCAAACGAGGCATTTCCAGTACTAAAGTTGTACTACAACCAAGCACAATCCAGCCAGGACGCCAAACGAGGCATTTCCAGTACTAAAGTTATACTACAACCAAGCACAATCCAGCCAGGACGCCAAACGAGGCATTTCCAGTACCAAAGTTGTGCTACAACCAAGCACAATCCAGCCAGGACGCCAAACATTTCCAGTACTGAAGTTGTACTACAACCAATCACAATCCAGCCAGGACGCCGAACGAGGCATTTCCAGTACTAAAGTTGTAATACAACCAAGCACAATCCAGCCAGGACGCCAAACGATGCATTTCCAGTACTAAAGTTGTACTACAACCAAGCGCAATCCAGCCAGGACGCCAAACGAGGCATTTCCACTAGTATAGTTGTACTACAACCAAGCACAATCCAGCAGGACGCCAAACGAGGCATTTCCAGCACAAAAGCTGCACTACATACAACCAAGCACAATCCAGCCAGGACGCCAAACGAGACACTTCCAGTATCAAAGTTGTGCTACAACCAAGCACAATCCAGCCAGGACGCCAAACGAGGCATTTCCAGCACTAAAGTTGTACTACAACCACGCACAGTCCAGCCAGGACGCCAAGCGAGGCAATTCCAGTACTAAAGTTGTACTACAACCAAGCGCAATCCAGCCAGGACGCCAAACGAGGCATTTCCACTACTAAAGTTGTACTACAACCACGCACAATCCAGCCAGGACGCCAAACGAGGCATTTCCAGTACTAAAGTTGTATTAGAACCAAGCACAATCCAGCCAGGACGCCAAACGAGGCATTTCCAGCACTAAAGTTGTACTACAACCAAGCGCAATCCAGCCAGGACGCCAAACGAGGCATTTCCACTACTAAAGTTGTACTACAACCAAGCACAATCCAGCCAGGACGCCAAACGACGTATTTCCAGTACCAAATTTTCGTACTAAAAGGACTTTTGCAAGCAACCCGTATCACCAACTACACCGCGGAACGTTACGACCCAGCGTTTTTTCGCTTCTGCGAAGGTCTGCCCTGATCTGCTGACATGCGTTACGACTTCGGTAGTTCCCTGTCGCATAACTGCAGTGAATATCAACAAAATAAGTGCAGTTAGCATATTCGTGCCTCCTAAAGCCGACGAAATGACCTGATATGACACATACTGTATGATAAGAATCGAGCTGCAGTAAACACTTACTGTACTTGGTTTAGGGTTCACTGTAAGGCTTACTGTACAGTACTGTTGGGGTTTCTGCTAGCTTTCTCCTCTTCGAACAGTGAGCAGTGAAAGCACATGCTGGCTTTCTCTTCTTTGATCAGTACAGTACTGCACAACACGGTTCTGTACTGTACCGCACTGTAGTGTGCTCTACAATACAATACTGTACAGCACGCTCCCCATTTGCCCTCGCCCCTGTCACTCTCAAAGTCGTGTTCATGGCAGCCTGCAGCAGGAACCCATCCCACCCAGTGGCACAGCAATGCAATTACGAGGCATGGAAACACGGAAGGAACCATTCGAAGGCGGCTGGCCCGGAATATATGCTATCTGCGGTTCTCTGCAATGTTTGGACAACAGAAATTATATGCCATCCACTTTGCCCGTTGGGCTTCATGTACAGTAAGGGAAGTCGTAACATTTGCTGTTTCCCCCAAGTAACCGCGCCTGACACAAAACATGGTTTCCACACACCGCCTCTGAAACTTTCTACCGAACCGTGGGCTTGCAAGCGACAAGAGGCACTTCCAGTACTAAAGTTGTAGTGCAACCAAGCACAATCTAGCCAGGACGCCAAACGAGGCATTTCCAGTACTAAAGTTGCACTACAACCAAGCACAATCCAGCCAGGACGCCAAACGAGGCATTTCCAGCACTAAAGTTGTACTACAACCACGCACAATCCAGCCAGGACGCCAAACGAGGCAATTCCAGTACCAAAGTTATACTACAACCAAGCACAATCCAGCCAGGACGCCAAACGAGTCATTTCCAGCACTAAAGTTGTACTACAACCACGCACAATCCAGCCAGGACGCCAAACGAGGCAATTCCAGTACCAAAGTTGTACTACAACCAAGCGCAATCCAGCAGGACGCCAAACGAGGCATTTCCAGTACAAAAGCTGCACTACATACAACCAAGCACAATCCAGCCAGGACGCCAAACGAGGCACTTCCAGTATCAAAGTTGTGCTACAACCAAGCACAATCCAGCCAGGACGCCAAACGAGGCATTTCCAGCACAGCACTAAAGTTGTACTACAACCACGCACAATCCAGCCAGGACGCCGAACGAGGCAATTCCAGTACCAAAGTTGTACTACAACCAAGCGCAATCCAGCCAGGACGCCAAACGAGGCATTTCGAGTACCAAAACTGTACTACAACCATGCACAATCCAGCCAGGACGCCAAACGAGGCAATTCCAGTACTAAAGTTGTACTACAACCAAGCGCAATCCAGCCAGGACGCCAAACGAGGCATTTCCAGTACAAAAGCTGCACTACATACAACCAAGCACAATCCAGCCAGGACGCCAAACGAGACACTTCCAGTATCAAAGTTGTGCTACAACCAAGCACAATCCAGCCAGGACGCCAAACGAGGCATTTCCAGCACTAAAGTTGTACTACAACCAAGCACAGTCCAGCCAAGACGCGAGACGAGGCATTTTCAGTACCAAAGTTATACTACAACCAAGCACAATCCAGCCAGGACGCCAAGCGAGGCATTTCCAGTACTGAAGTTGTACTACAGCCAAGCACAATCCAGCCAGGACGCCAAACGAGGCATTTCCAGTACCAAAGTTGTGCTACAACCAAGATCAACCAAGCACAATCCAGCCAGGACGCCAAACGAGGCATTTCCAGCACTAAAGTTGTACCCAAACGAGGCATTTCCAGCACTAAAGTTGTACTACAACCAAGCACAATCCAGCCAGGACGCCACACGAGGCATTTCCAGTACCAAAGCTGTACTACAACCATGCACAATCCAGCCAGGACGCCAAACGAGGCAATTCCAGTAATAAAGTTGTAGTACAACCAAGCACAATCCAGCCAGGACGCCGCACGAGGCACTTCCAGTACTAAAGTTGTATTAGAACCAAGCACAATCCAGCCAGGACGCCAAACGAGGCAGTTCCAGCACTAAAGTTGTACTACAACCAAGCGCAATCCAGCCAGGACGCCAAACGAGGCATTTCCACTACTAAAGTTGTACTACAACCAAGCACAATCCAGCCAGGACGCCAAACGACGTATTTCCAGTACCAAATTTTCGTACTAAAAGGACTTTTCCAAGCAACCCGTATCACCAACTACACTGCGGAACGTTACGACCCAGCGTTTTTTCGCTTCCGCGAAGGTCTGCCCTGATCTGCTGACATGCGTTACGACTTCGGTAGTTCCCTGTCGCATAACTGCAGTGAATATCAATAAAACAAGTGCAGTTAGCATATTCGTGCCTCCACAAACCGACGAAATTACATGACATGACAAATATACTGTATGACATGATATGACATACAAAGACAGTACAGTACTGCAAACAAAACTATTACTGTAATCCATTTGGTGTTTGATGTTTATGGACATTCAATTTTAAAAGCAACTTCCGCATTTTTTACTGTACAGTACAGTAACATCGATAAGAATCACACTGCAGTAAACACCTACTTTACTTCGTTTAGGGTTCACTGTACTGTAGGGCTTACTGTACAGCACCGTAGGTTCGAAGGCAGTTGGTGGTTGGCCTGGAATATATGCTATCTGCAGTTCTTTGCAGGTTTGGACAACAGAAATTATACAAGAAACGTTGAAAGCTTTTCTGCTGCCTCTACTGTACTGCACAGGGCATCCAATACACCTTGTTAAACGGTTCTGGGGGGGGGCTCAGCTACACCTGTCTAAAGGGGTAGGCGGTTGGGGTTGGCCTGGAATATATATGCTATCTGCAGTTCTTTGCAGGTTTGGACAACAGAAATTATACAAGAAGCGTTGAGGTTTTTCTGCTGCCTCTACTGTACAGGGGTCCTGGGGGCATCCAATACACCTTCATTTCGTCGCCTGCACAAAGATGGTAGGACGATACACCTGCCTATGTACTGTAAAGCGGTTTCGGGGCATCCGATACACAATGTTAAAGGTTGTAGTACAGTACAGTACTGTACTATTGTACCATACGCCACAGTACAGTGCAGTAGCCCTTTACCCTCTGCTGTCTCACTCTCCTCTTCTGCCCCCCTCATCTCCAACACAAACACAGGCGCAAGTTCCATCAACTCGTCTGAATTTGCCCCCGCTCATGCAAAACCTCCGGAATTACCAGAACTTCCTCCGACTCACGCCCTCCTACTCAAAAAAAAAGCCCACATTCCTGGCAAGAACCATATGCTAACTGCGGTTCGGATATGCCCATACTGTACAGTACTGTACAGTTGCACAACACAAACAGAGGCGCAAGTTCCATCAACTCTTCTGAATTTGTCCCCCGCTCATGCAAAACCTCCGGAATTACCAGAACTTCCTCCGACTCGCGCCCTCCCACCACCAAAAAAAGGCCCACATCCCTGGCAAGAACCATATGCTAACTGCGGTGCGGGAAATGCTAACTGCGGTTGTTGGGACCCGGGAAACGTGTATGCTATCTGCGTTGTTTTTGGACCCGGGATGAAATTAGACAAGTGACCCGGGATCCCGGGTCATTTGTCTAATTGTCTAATTTTCCCCGGGTCCATATGCTAACTGGTGTGCCGGGAGTGTACCAAGCTAGGGGCAGACTTCAACAACCGGTTCAAGGACTTGACTGCGCTGGGGCACTTCAGCAATTACTCCCCAGCTCTCCGGACTGCCTTACCCTGCTTTCCCTCCCCTTGTCGTTGCCGGCTTGTGAACTCAAACTCAGTCCACAGAACTTTGGGGTGAAAGTTGTGGATTTTGCGGACCGAGCCCTCATGTTGCGACGCTGCACTGAGGGCGAAGCCTTTCGCGTCTGCTTAACACCACTGCTTGCTGTGTCCGTGGCATTGGCCCAGTTTTGTGATCCAGTCCTGCGCTTAGCGGAAGGACAGGTTTTCGACCTGTCCTGGTACGAGCTGGCCCGGCCAGAGATTTGGTGGTGGCTGCTCCTTGACGAACTGTCGGGGCTCAAAAGCTCTCTCCCACGGGCTCTCGCAGGACGGAAATCCCCTGTACGCGATGGCAGCCTTATCCAGATGTCTCTGGCTCCCAAGCGCGACCCTACTGCAACACCAGACCCTTTGCCGACCAATAGCCGACGGGGGGAGAACTCCAGCCAGCGGCGTACCACCGGGGGAGGCAGCACTGTTGCCGAGGACAACAAGGGTACTCCGCTTCTGCATTGTGGAGTACTGCTGCCGCTGCAACTACTCTTTTTCCTTACCCGTTCGTTGGCCGACGACCCATCGTCCGCCCCACTCCTGCAACTCGCCAGTGTAACACCTGGGCGAGATGGCCAGCATATTCAGGTCCGAATCACATGCAAGGTTCCTGTTGACTTGATAGGCCGTCCGCAGATTGCCATCGCGGGCCGCGTGATGGAGGGCTTCGAGAATGGACTCCTCCCAGCCAGACGCGGAGAGTTCGAACCGCGCATGTTTGCGTATCCTGGCTCCTATCGTGGCACCTTTCGACTGCTTTTCCCGCTGGCGGATGTTCCGCTGGGGCTACGTGCTCAGCCGTCGCTGGCGATCCAGGCTGCAGGCCTACTCCACAGTGCCCTGTGGCGCCTCCGTGCAGTGACAACCTCTGGAGGCTGGGATCTCCGTGCGGTAGTTGCCTACTGGATCCGTGGGCCGCAGAAAAAGTAATTCTATTTTCCGACCCGCCTGTGGCGCTTTGCACACTTCGACGCAACGGAGGCCAAAGCGTTGGTCCTCCTTCAAAGGTTGGTCGCCCAGGAGGAAGGCCGCACACAAACTCTGCCTGATGGCACGCGCCCAAGGTTCCGGCTAGGGCACCCTCGGGCGCAGGAACGTTGGAAGGCGGCGGCAGATGAGTTCCTCAGAGAAGGGGGTCTCGGGCCCGGCCTCCAACTTCCCTGCATTTCCACAGAGCTCATGCCACACCTTCATAGTGAGGACCACGATACCCACCAGTATGCCTTTTCACGTTTGAAGGAAATGTACACTGCCCGAAATTACCAGATGCTTTACCTATTGAACGAGAGTCACTTCCCCTCGAATGGGCGCGACATGCAACGCCTGCTAGACAGCTGGCCGTCCGATGAGGCGTCCGGCTCTGCCCGGTGATTTCTGCTCACCCCGATTGTGACAGACGACATACGTCGTTATGTCTTGTTTTGGCCTTCGGTGATCCCTTGCCGGAGCAACACGGGACTAATGAAACGGGCAGGCGACCGCGGCGTCCCGACCAGTCACGCCGTGTGGAGCCACCGGGACGCCGACATACGTCGATGTTCGTTCTCAGTGACACCGGATTGGTTTTCCTCCTTGCCGGCCGTATGCCCGGGGGGGGGACACCAGCCAGCGTGGCGGTGTCCATGCTGGGTCCTCAATGCGGCGGGTTGCATTAAGCTGCCGGCATGTCGCCGTACATCGATCTGCGCTGTGCTCTTCTCCCCTCGGGACTCCTCACCTTGCCGGCACGTCGACATACGTCGATGTCCGTTATTGACATGGTTTGGCCTTCCCTCTTGCCTTGGTAAGTGCGTAGAGCAAGGATCCGGCCAACGCCATTTCTCGGGCTTCGACATGCTCAACGGCAGGCATGGGCAGAACCCCGCACCTTCCCTCTATTGCACTCAGCAGGGTGCATTTTGCTACCTGGTGGATCCCTTGTTTGGGCCTTGTTGCACTCGCCAAGCAGCCTGGGACGCGTGGATGCTGGCCTCAGCACGGCCAGACTCTTACCATGACCTCGGCTGTCTGGGGCGACCCAATTGGCTTCCCCCATGCATGGCATCGGCGACACACACCGTGTGCGCTCAGTCTGCACACCTGCCGATTTTGACTTTGCGCATTGTAGAGGAAGGGGGGGGGAACCTTGGCCGCCCTGTTTCGTAGTTGCGGCACACCGCAAGTTGTCCTTGAACACAGTTGGTGCAGCTGTCATCAAGCGGGTTCTCTTCCTCACCCGCCTCCCGGTCGAAGCCGCTTCTCAACCGCGTCTTCATATCTAATTGCTGGACCTTGGCTGCAATTGCTGCAGTGAACAAGTCCTCGTCCGAACCAGTTAGGATGCCCACGGCCCTGAGGCAAGGCCCCTTTTTCGGATCAGGCCCAGAAAAGCCTATGACAATGATCTCTGTGCCGTCATAGTCTTCGCTGTCGTTACGAATCCAAATATCTCCGAGACTAGGTGCAGCTTCCTTCATGGCATCGGCAACCTGCTTTGCAGCTGCGGACGCGTCGTCCATGTTGCCCAGCTTCCCTGCGCGCCTCGAGTCCAGCCGCCATGCCGAGCGGACACCTGGGCAAACGGCAGGGCCAAAAACAACAAGGGTCGGAATGGAATGAGCCACTGCACGGAGGATTGCGCCGGGTGCAAGCTCGAAGCCACCAGCATCAGGTCGCGGCAGGGGCCCGTCCCATCTGAGCAGCCGCACCGCCTTGCCTTGGCCCAAGCCTCGTCATGGGCGACCCGTTGCCGTTCTCGGAACGTTCTTGAGTTGCGCTGTGCTGGGTCTCGACGCACAACAAGTTTTCCCTACGGTCCGCATCCTGGCCTGGCCACACGCATTGTGGGCGATTGGCGGCGTTGGACGCCAACATCCAATTCGCCACTGTTGCACACCGTGGATCGATTGTTTTCGTCCTCGGGGTGCGGTCGCATCTGGCCGGCTTTGAGTCGCAAAGACTCTGGCTCCGCATCATGTCTAGAAGCCGCTCGCCACGGTGGGCGTTGGACTTTTGGATTTTGGTGTGCTCGATCGTGATGAAACAAAGCACAGGGGCTGTCCGTTGTCTGTCGAGACTAGAACGGCTGCCGGAGCTTGGATTTGGCTCCACCTGCTGCTTTGGGCGGCTCAGAGCGTCGGCTCTTTGTTGCTTCGGATCGGTCGCTGTGGCTTCGTAGTTTGCTGAACGGCTTCCACCGGCAAAGCCTACATCGATCTGCGCTGTGCTCTTCTCCCCTCGGGACTCCTAACATTGCCGGCACGTCGACATACGTCGATGTCCGTTATTAACATGGTTCGGCCTTCCCTCTTGCCTTGGTAAGTGCGTAGAGCGAGGATCCGGCCAACGTCATTTCTCGGGCTTCGACATGCTCAACGGCAGGCATGGGCAGAACCCCGCACCTTCCCTCTATTGCACTCAGCAGGGTGCATTTTGCTACCTGGTGGATCCCTTGTTTGGGCCTTGTTGCACTCGCCAAGCAGCCTGGGCCGCGTGGATGCTGGCCTCAGCACGGCCAGACTCTTACCATGACCTCGGCTGTCTGGGGCGACCCAATCGGCTTCCCCCATGCATTGCATCGGCGACACACACCGTGTGCGCTCAGTCTGCACACCTGCCGATTTTGACTTTGCGCATTGTAGAGGAAGGGGGGGGGAACCTTGGCCGCCCTGTTCCGTAGTTGCGGCACACCGCAAGTTGTCCTTGAACACAGTTGGTGCAGCTGTCATCCAGCGGGTTCTCTCCTCACCCGCCTCCCGGTCGAAGCCGCTTCTCAACCGCGTCGTCATATCTAATTGCTGGACCTTGGCTGCAGTTGCTGCAGTGAACAAGCCCTCGTCCGAACCAGTTAGGATGCCCAAGGCCCTGAGGCAGGCCCTTTTTCGGATCAGGCCCAGAAAAGCCTATGACAATGATCTCTGTGCCGTCATAGTCTTCGCTGTCGTTACGAATCCAAATATCTCCGAGACTAGGTGCAGCTTCCTTCATGGCATCGGCAACCTGCTTTGCAGCTGCGGACGCGTCGTCCATGTTGCCCAGCTTCCTCGAGTCCAGCCGCTATGCCGAGCGGACACCTGGGCAAACGAGCAGGGCCAAAAACAACAAGGGTTGGAATGGAATGAGCCACTGCGCGGAGGATTGCGCCGGGTGCAAGCTCGCAAGCCACCAGCATCAGGTCGCGGCAGGGGGGCCCGTCCCATCTGAGCAGCCGCACCGTCTTGCCTTGGCCCAAGCCTCGTCATGGGCGACCAGTTGCCGTTCTTGGAACTTTCCTGAGTTGCGCTGTGCTGGGTCTCGACGCACAACAAGTTTTTCCCTACGGTCCGCATCCTTGCCTGGCCACACGCATTGTGGGCGGCGATTGGCGGCGTTGGACGCCAGCATCCAATTCGCCACTGTTGCACACCGTGGATCGATTGTTTTCGTTCTCGGGGTGCGGTCGCATCTGGCCGGCTTTGAGTCGCAAAGACTCTGGCTCCGCATCATGTCTAGAAGCCGCTCGCCACGGTGGGCGTTGGACTTTTGGAATTTGGTGTGCTCGATCGTGATGAAACAAAGCACAGGGGCTGTCCGTTGTCTGTCGAGACTAGAACGGCTGCCGGAGCTTGGATTTGGCTCCACCTGCTGCTTTGGGCGGCTCAGAGCGACGGCTCTTTGTTGCTTCGGATCGGTCGCTGAGGCTTCGTAGTTGCTGAACGGCTTCCACCGGCAAAGCCTGTGCGCCGCAGCTTGCAGAGCTTCGCTATTGTCTCACTGTTTTGTAGTTCTGTGCTTAGTTGTTTGTTAGTTTGCTTGTAGGGACCGAGTGCTACAGCCGTAGTCGACGAGGCCCATTCACGCCAAAAAAACTTAACTCCAAAACCTCTCATGCACGACATGGGCTCACCTGGCTCTCGCCAGATTTTTTTTGCTCTTTTAACAGAGACCCATTTGCAACATTCTTTGCCTCTACCTTGCTTCTGATTGCATTTGCTGTTGCTAGACCAGTGGTTGCGTTCCCTCAAAAGACCGAACTGCACTTTTCGCCGTTCTCGGAGATTGCACCTCTGCTTCAATTTCTTTTTGCTCTCTGAGTCAGTTCCATCGTCAAATCGGGTCTTTTTTGCTTGCGTGTGTCTTTGCGCAGGATGGTTGCATCCGCTGTCACAAACCGACAAAAAAAAGATCGCTCGCAGCAGGCGCTCCAAGCGACTTTGTTGCTCAGCAAATCCACATTTCTGCGCAACACAGACCCGTGCCGCTGCCGCCCCCGCAACACAGGTTTTTCGGTCTGCCTCAAATGGAAGAACTGCTTTTGAATCAGGTTAGTGACCGCGCTCGTTTTGTCTCGTTTCGTTTTGCTTCGAATGTTTTTTTTTAGCTCAAGAAAAAGATCGAGTGCTGCGCACTCTGTTTTTCTTGTTAGTGGACTCCTGAGAGCTGTGAAGCGCCACGGCCTCGCCTGTGCAAGGTTGGAGTTGAGAGTTCTCCCAGAAGGTACCTGTGCCTGAGAAAGCATCGACTTTGACCGGTTTGGACCAGATCCTGTTTGTCCCATGAGTCCGCCTGCAGCTCAAAGGTGGAAGTGTTCTGGCTGCTGTGTCTGGAACGTGTTCGGCCACCAGTGCCGCCGACGTCCACTTTCGGTGCGGACCATCTGCAGCAAATTTTGGCTTCGCTTGAGTGGCCCCCCTCTGTTCTCTCATGTCTATCACTTCCACAGGCAAGCTGTCTGTTGGAAATTCTTGTTGGGCAACGATTTTTCCACACTGGATGCCTGCCTGTGGGCGAGTCGCCTTGATGTAGCAGTGTGGAACGCACGGGCTTGGGCTTGGGCCCCAAAATGAGGAATTCGCGACCCCAAAATAGGGGCCGCCAAGCGGCCCCGATTTTGGGGTCCTCTGGTTGCCAGTCAAAATATGTTGAAGGAGGTTGACTGGATTTCGCGGCTCCTTTTCTGGGGCCGCGAGACGGCCCCATTTTTGGGGTCGCAAGTTTGATTCCTGCACCCACAGCGGCTGAATCTCGTCAGCTGCGCATGTCATTGATTGTATTGACTTTGGGGAGCGTCTGGTGGAGGACCGTTTGGAAGGTCGGAACTTGTCCAAAGCAGCTGTGTTGCTCGCCCTTAATAGTGCTGCAGCCAGCGGAATGCAACTGTGGAGGGCCGACCTCGCGAAGCCAGAATTGCTTGTGTTTTGCGGGCCTTAAAATGGGGTCGCCCGACAGCCCCATAACTGTGCAGCTTTGAGATCGTACAAAGACAGGGAATTTTTGCCAGAGGTGACTCTAGCATTTCTGAACAGAGCAGATCAAGCCATGCAGAGTTATGGTATCGAGAAGGTGGGCCGGAACAGATCATACAAGAGCGGCGGAATTTTCTGGAAGGTATCTCCACCAGATCTGAACAGGACTTCTTGAGCTGTGTAGAGTTATGGTATCGAGAGGTGTGGCTGACGGTTCGGAATTTGTGCACGGTGCTTAACTCCAAAACCCCTCATGCACGACATGGGCTCACCTGGCTCTCGCCAGATTTTTTTTGCTCTTTTAGCAGAGACCCATTTGCAACATTCTTTGCCTCTGCCTTGCTTCTGATTGCATTTGCTGTTGCTAGACCAGTGGTTGCGTTCCCTCAAAAGACCGAACTGCACTTTTCGCTGTTCTCGGAGATTGCACCTCTGCTTCAATTTCTTTTTGCTCTCTGAGTCAGTTCCATCGTCAAATCGGGTCTTTTTTGCTTCATGGTTGCGTGTGTCTTTGCGCAGGATGGTTGCATCCGCTGTCACAAACCGACAAAAAAAAGATCGCTCGCAGCAGGCGCTCCAACCGACTTTGTTGCTCAGCAAATCCACATCTCTGCGCAACACAGACCCGTGCCGCTGCCGCCCCCGCAACACAGGTTTTTCGGTCTGCCTCAAATGGAAGAACTGCTTTTGAATCAGGTTAGTGACCGCACTCGTTTTGTCTCGTTTCGTTTTGCTTCGAATGTTTTTTTTAGCTCAAGAAAAAGATCGAGTGCTGCGCACTCTGTTTTTCTTGTTAGTGGACTCCTGAGAGCTGTGAAGCGCCACGGCCTCGCCTGTGCAAGGTTGGAGTTGAGAGTTCTCCCAGAAGGTACCTGTGCCTGAGAAAGCATCGACTTTGACCTGTTTGGACCAGATCCTGTTTGTCCCATGAGTCCGCCTGCAGCTCAAAGGTGGAAGTGTTCTGGCTGCTGTGTCTGGAACGTGTTCGGCCACCAGTGCCGCCGACGTCCACTTTCGGTGCGGACCAACTGCAGCACACGCGGCTCCAAATGTGGGGTCGAACAAGCTTAGCAATTTTGGCTTCGCTTGAGTGGCCCCCCTCTGTACTACCCGAACCTGCGACGGCTCCACAGGCCCACAACTGCTGCACTCCGTGGCCCAGGCGTTCGGCGCTCTGTAAAAGCCGGCCCGCCCGACACCAGCTACCCTACAGTTCCCTTGAGGCGCGGCGCGGGTTCAAAAAAGGCTCCGAGCAACAAAATCAAGCACGCCCCTAGCCATTTGAAGGACCAGCGGCCCCTTTGTAAAACAAAATCAAATGCGCATGAAGGAGTTCTTTATATTGGGTTTAGGGACTATATAGAGGGGGGTTTAAGGGTTTTTCGAAGCACGCCGCGGAGCCCGCGGGGCTTGAGCCAACTGTACAAGGAGCCCCTGTCGGGCTTGAGCCAAACTGTACACGGAGCCTAGCTGTACACGGAGCCTAACTGTACACGGAGCCTAGTGGTACACGGACCCTAACTGCACACGGAGGCTACAACTGTACAAGCATCGTTGTCGTGTCGTCGTCTATCCTACCCTACTCTACCCTAGTGGGGCACGCTGAGCTGGGGCCTAGAGTCGATGATCCACCCTTGTGGGGAGAGGCTCTAGGTTGTGGCACGGCGGTCCCAGCGGAGACGAGGGGGTTGCCCGACTGTTTTAGGGCTAACCACCGCCACTTGTCAGGTTCGCCGTAACTCTCCGCGCCGGTCCGTGAGGCACCGGGGAGCTCTCCAGGAAATGGGGGAGCTCCGAAGCCGCCCCCGCCAGGCCTGTGTGCCTGGGCGGGATACCCTCTCAGTCCCCCTCCGAGGGGGGCTGTCGGGGAACGAAATGCTGGCCTCGTTCATTCGCCCAGCATCTTGCCGGCCGCTGTTGAAAAAGAGACCCGGCGTGAGGCAGTGCAGCTTTGTGAAGCAGACCAGCCATTCTCGGGACTTTTAGGGTTTAGGATGAAGCGCAACGCGTTCTTCGAGGAGCTCGCGCCGTCGAAGCGCCTGCGCGCCGCGGGGGGGTTCGAGGCCCATGCCCGACGGGGTGCTGGGGACGGTCGTGGACTTCCTCGTGCCGGTCGCCGAGCGCGACGACCAGTTCTGCCAGCGCCGCCGCATGGCCGAGCGCTGTTCGAGGCACGAATTCATGCCGCTGGCGCTGGACGCACTCGCGCTGTTGGGGTCCTGCCGGCTGCTCCGCTACGGTCCCCTGTTGCGCGCACTGCGGTGTTCCACCACATGCTCCACCAACCAGAACTTCCTGGAGCTCTGTTTTGAAAAGCTCGCCGAGGGCTGCCGCTTGCCGCAGCACGAGCTCCGGGCCCTGCAGATCACGTGGAGAGGATGTCTCCCGCCCAGGCGTGTCGCCACGGTGTGGAGCAGTCGCTTCTGCGCCTCGCCGTCCGGTGCACGACGGCCCGCTACCGCTGCAACCGCCACCTGGCGCGCGGCGCCGGCCTCGACCGGCTCACCGGCCGGCCCCTCCGGAGCAAGCTGGAGGACGTCGAGGACGAGGGCATGGTCAAGCGGCTGCTAGTCTAGGCTTTGTGGCTACTCTTTGTGGCTACTCTTTGTGGCTACTCTTTGTGGCTACTCTTTTGGCTACTCTTGCTTCGAGCCTCCGGGCCTCGTTCATCCGCCGGCTTCCCGCCCTAGAAAACTCACACCATGTCCAGTTGGGCACAGCAACGAGAAGCCATCCGCCGAGCGGCCCAGGGTGGCGTCAGAGCGAGAACGAACGCCCAGGACTCGCAGCGGCTCCCCCTCACGAACAACCGCGAAGTCCTGCTGTCCCGCCCCAACGGCGAGCTCACCAGGGCGGACCAATTCTACTACGGCCTCGTGGGAGGCCGCCCGCCCTCCAGGCAGTTCGACGAGGAGCAACCCTTAATGAAGAAGCCCGTGCGCTCCCTGCAGCCCGACGGCAACTACCACCTAACCAAGCTGTGGCCGAGCTGCTGCAGCTCCCCTTGCCCGAGGTCCTCTCCGACTTCGACGCCATCTGCGACAGGGACTGGAAGCAGCGGGGCATCACCGCCCTGGAGATCCGGGAGTTCTGCGCCTGGCGCGGCGCACCCATGTTCTTCGTGAGCTGCTGCGGGGAGCTCCTGGACGCCTACCAGCCCCCGGTCAAGGAGAACCAGGCCGTGGCCTTCACGTGTTATGAGGCCCACGCCTACTTCTACAATACAAGTCGGCCCGAGCGGTTTTCCCGCCAAGAAGGGCCTCTACCGCGGCACTCGCAGTCCACGGTGCCTCCCTTCTCCGAGTGGCGCCTCTGGGCCGGGCTGGCGGGCCCTGCGCCTCCACGTCACAGAGACAGCTCCAACTGCGTCGTCACGCAATCTTCCAAGAACGCGGAGATTCTTAAGGCCTGAATGCAGAAGCTGGACCTGGCGGACAGCGTCTGGCTGGCGCCGCCGAGGCCTACCACCTCCTGAAGGCCAAACGCCTGGACCCTCCCCATCGAGCTGGGCTCCTACGAGCTCGACCACGTCGTGCCGGTGCACCAGGCCCTGGCGATGTGTAAGACCAAAACGGGCTGGAGGGGAGCCGAAAATTCCAATTTATATATTTAAATTGGAATTTCCGAAAAAAAATCCAATTTATATATATATATATATATATATAAATTAGTAATTTCCGAAAAAAATTCCAATTTATATATATAGATTGGAATGTCAGAAAAATAAAATTCCAATTTATACAAATAAATTGGCATTTTCGGCTCCCTCCCAGCCCCACGCCCCCATTTCCCGCCACGCCTCGCCCCACCCCGCCCGCTCCGCCTCTTTCGCCCCCACCGCCCCAACGCCCCCCCACCTCCCCCCCACGTCCCCGAAGCCCGCCCAAGGGGAGAGCGGATGGGTGGGTGGCACTCTTTTTTTTGCAGGCCTGAAGCGTCACGCTCCGCTTTGCTCTGCCGTCGCGGCACACACTTGCAGCTGTATTTTAGATTATAATATAGTATACCTATGTGCTTCGTATTAATCTGGCTATATATATATATATATATATATAAAGCCCGTAAACCCAGGCCGCAAGTGTGCGCTGCTGGCAGCCCACGACCCATCCTCAATCCGCGTCGTGCGCGCACTTAAAGCGTCTTGGAAGCGCTCTGCCATGTCGAGCAAGTCTGCGCTCAAGCCATCGCGTTCAAACGCGCCCAGCAGCACCGCGACCTTCGTGACGGCGCCCCCTCGGCGGCGATCCAACGGAGTTCCATGCGGAGCTTCGTGTTCGCGCCCCACGTAGCTTTCGTATCGCGGCCGGCGCGCTCCTCCTTTGCCGCCACCACGGGCGCCCTTCCCGCCACGAAGGTCGCTGCTGCTGCTCGCTCCTCCAGAGCGCCCTGTGCCACCATACCACGAGTCCTGAGATGGCTATATAGGGTTGTGCGTTTATGGGTTTTGGGGTTTGGGGTTCAAGGTTGATATCAGGGTTTATGTATATAGTTTTGGGCTTATAAGGTTTTAGGCTGAAGCTGAAACGTTGCATAAGGTTTTCGCATTATAAGGTTTATATGCAGGATCAGGATAAATAAATAAATATATATATATGTATATCTATCTATAGTAGCTTATAAACAAACCCGAAAACAGAAAACGAAGAAAAACCAAGCATCGTCCGTGTCATCATCGCCATAGCGGGTCGCAATGGCCGCGCCTGTCGTCTCGGCGATCACGCCCATCACCCCGGCGATCATCGCGCCTGTCGTCTCGGCGATAACTCCCATCATCCCAGCGATCATCACTCCTGTCCTCTCGCCGGTCCCAGCGCCCTCGGTTGCGACGGTCCTCCTCCTCCTCCTCATCACGGCGACGGCGCGCCCTCTCCTCCTGCGCCTCGCGCCACCAGCGATCTTGCGTGTCGCTCCACTCGCGAAGCCGGTCCGCAAATAGTTGCGCTTCCGCCTCTCGCTGGCGCTGGATGCTCTCACTCAACTCGATCTCCCGTTCAAAGCGTCTGCTGCGCTCCCGGTCTTCTTCCTCCCGCCGGCATCGGTGCTCCTCGGACTCCGCCCTCCGCTCGGCCCTACGGCGCTCCTTCTTCAGCTTCTGACTCGTCGGCTGGTCCTGGCATGCAGGCTTTGCTGGTTTTTTAAGATTATATAGGTTTAAGGTTCAGGGCTTCGCGATATTTTGTATTGCGGGCATCGAACCGACATATATATATATATATATGCTCACCCCCCCCCGTTGACAGACCATGCCCTTGTGATAGTGTACTCTCGGTCGGTGACTAGGCTGAGATATTGCATCTAAACACACCACACATGACGACAATCTGTAAAGCAATTCCTTTACAGTACATATACCAAGTATACTTTTAACATGCCATGTACTGAGGACGCATGGACCAGATGCGCGACACGTGAGTTATGAGTTTTGTGGTAGCACTGATATAGGATGAGTATGAGTATTAATATTGGTGTTAGTATTAGTATCAGCAATAGTATTAGTGTTTACTGTAAGTATGTATATATATATATATGTATATATCGACAGTAGTAAGTATACATTAATGTTAGTGCTCATCTTCGTTTTAGTCTTAGTGTTAGTGCCAGTGTCAATGAAAGTAATAGTACCACTGCTAGTATTAGTATCAGTCTTCATGCTGGGTTTAATATCAGTTAATAATGGCAGAGGTGCTAGTATTGGTATCAAAATTAGAGTTAGTTTCGATATGTTGCTATTCTGATAGTTTCGTATATCAGCAGGTTAGTATATCAACACATTGATGTGTTCGAGAGGCAACATATTTGTATACTTGCATATTCGTAGATTTAATACTTTAGTACAACTGATGCATGAGTAAACTAGTATATTGCTGTATTAATATATTAGTATATTAACATACCAGTATATTCGTACATTAGTGTATTAGTATACTAGTATATGCAATATACGTGTATTGTCTAAAGATTTATAAGTGTATCAGTATGTTGTGATATTAGTACACTAACCTGCCACGTCGGTATACTTGCATATTACAGTAGTGTATTGTTACATTGGTATATGGGTATATGCTTGTCCTAAAACATCAGTACATGAATGCATGGATACATATCGGCATTTTAAGTTAATGGTATGTGTTCTGGTGTGCATTAGCATATGCACGTGTCTTTTGTAATGGTATTAGTCTTCACATCAATATGAATATGACTATTGGTATTCGTAGGAGTATTAATGTTAATATTCGTATTAGGATTATCCATAGTCGCATTAGCCTTAGCATAAGTGTTAATAATGGTATTAATACTGGCATTATCTTGAATATTCAGCAACTTATCAATGTCAGTATTAGTATTGGTGACAGCATTACTGTTAACAGCATAAGAGTATACGCAGTAGTATCCGTAGGAGTATCAATACTTATGTAAATCTTGGTGTTGGTATAAACAGTGTGATTGGTATTAGTAATAGTGCTAGTGCGAGTGCTAATATTAAAATGAGGTTATGTATTCGCATGAACGTTTGTCTTATATTAGTATTACTCCTGATTACATGAAAATACTAACAGATAAATACATGCATGAGCTAATGTATTTGTACTTTAATATAGTGGTATGTATATTTATGTACATTGGTATATGCAGGTGTGTATTAGTATTGGAATTAAAATACACTACTACCAATATGGGCATAATTATTGATATGCGTAGGAGTATGAACGTCAGTATTAATCATTATTAGTATTTGTTATTTGTATGGTGCCTGTTCGTATTGGCTTAAAAAAGTGTAAATATTAGTGTTAATGCTGGTACTAGCGTGGGCAGTCAGCAAATGATCAATGTCAGAATGAGTATTGGTAATAGTATTCGTAGGAGTACCAATTTAGAAAAATAGATAAACACTGACAGTCGTCTAAACAGACCTTGCCTTTGCAAGTGAGTCGTAGTGCATGGTCTGTCATCCGATGGGTCACAATCAGCCCATTGAAAATCAATTCCAGAAGTTCCAAAATTTCCAAAATTTCCAAAATCTCCGAAATCTCCGAAATTTCCGAAATTTCCAAAATTTCCAAAATTTCCAAAATTTCCAAAACGGCCCGACCTAGCCGACAGGATTTTTCCAAAACATAAGGGCGGACTGGTTGGAAATTTTGGAATTTTTGGAATTTTTGGAAATTTTGGAAATCCGGAAAGTTAGGGGAGAGAATTTTGGAAATTTTGGAAATTTTGGAATTGAGTTTTTGAAAGCTGAGTGCCACCTCCCCCCGATCACAGACCATGCGCTACGACTGAGTTGAAAGGGCATGGTCTGTCAACGGGTCTCAGTCTTTTGGTGGTTCCACAGATACGTTCGGAGGGCTCAAAGCACGAACACGCCGGTGGGAGCGATGTTTTGAAGGGGATGGTCTGTCATGGGGGGGGGGGTGACCATATATATATATATATATACATATTAACCCTACATGCTTTAAATTTGTTAGGTGGTTTATAGGGTTAGTTTAAGGTAACCTTATATATGTATTTAAAAACCTGAAATGACTTGAGCAGGTTTATAGAAGTGAGCTCTATATTTTGTATGAGGATTTCCAGCTTCAAGTTTCGATATTTATACAGCGATATATATATATATATATATATATATATACATATACATACTATAGAAAAAGCACCCACCCTGGGCTCCTCGGAAAGTGTCTCGTCCTCCTTCGCCTCTGAGGGCGCACTTCTTCCCTTCTTCCTGGCAGCTTGTGCCCTCACTTCCTGGTGGTACTCGCTAATGAAGCGCTCTTCGTTCTCGGTCAAGGTTCGCGTTGCACGCGCCTCCTCAAGGGAGTCCACCATGCCCTTCACGACATTCTTGTCCATGGCTCCGCGAGGCCACGGTCCTATGGGCGTTACAGGTCTTAGAGTGCAGTGAAGTTGCCTAAGGCGTTACAGGTTGAAGTGTGTGCGTCACAGGTTACAAGCCTCAGACTGCAGGGACCTGCCAGGGCCTAGGGACCGAAGTGTTCTAAGTGCAGTAAACTCCCAAGGCGTTACAGTCTTCAGAGTGCTGTGAAGCGACTGTTTGAGGTATAACTGCTCCATGCTTGCTGTGCTGCTCTGCATGCTGCTGTGCTTGCTGCTGTGCTTGCTGCTGTGCTTGCCGCTGTGCTTGCTGCTGTGCATGCGTGCTGCTGCGTGTGTGAAGGCATGCATGCAACTACGTCAGCTACCCTCTCTTGATGGAGCGGCGTGGAAGCATGCGTTCTTTCCCGCACTGGCACATGCAGAATGCCCTTCTCCACTTCAACCTTCAAACATGGAGCCCTTCTCCAATCAAGCTCAATTGAACTTCCACAGGCGTTGTAGCCTCTGGGCTCTATGCAGCTCCACATGAACAATTGAACATTTGCTGCTACCGGCAAGATTTATGCGATTGCGCGGCTTTCAATTGTCTTCCTGCATATATGCATATACATATATATATATATATAACAATAAAATTCATTTCAGATAAAACCTTAAATCTTCTTCTTTTCCTCTCTGGACGCAGAAGCATCCCGCACAGCTTTCGCGATCCATGCGCTATGTACAAAACTGCACAGAAGAACTGTGCATGCATGCATGCCCGCTGGATATCAGCGCTCGTTCCCCTCCGGGGCAGTTCATGGTCCTCCTCCTCATCTTCATTCATCCTCTGCATGTCCAGTCCGCTGTGCCACGCGTGCACTGCCTCCAATGCACTTGGCTCGAGCTGCACCTGCATATATGCACGAACCGTACAACGCCGCCATGGGCACGTGAAACTTGATCTCAACTTTAAATGGCCTTGAACAGCCATTGCAACTTTTTGAAAGATGTCCCCGGAGCACACCGGCTCAATGCAAGCTTGGTGTAGCATTGTGCGGTTGTGCTTCGCATGCTTTCGGGGTTTCGAGCCCTTGTCTTGATGCAGGCAGCAAATGGGATGCAATGGTAAAGCGGATTCAGAAACACAATCCCGCCATGTCAAGGGAAAAACTGGTTCCAATCGCACACCAACTTGCCTCTGGGCCTATATCAACCATGAAATATATAGACTGCATGACCCAGTAAAATGGCAGTAGTGTGTGTCTGATAAGTGGTTATGTAATCCCGATTATAACCATTATAGGACTTACATTCTTTATGCTTAACCACTTAGATAACCTATCATAACCTCTTGTATAAACTCCTTAAAAACTATAACTTCTATATATTCCCACATAACTTCAATAACCGTTTATCACACTTATAACAGTTTACTACTGGGTTATAATTAGGTTACTGCTCGGTTACTACCAGCTTGTCAAACTCTATAATCCTTTTAAATCATTAGTTAAAACCGGGTCCATTAAAGTACGATCAACTGGAAGTTGGTCGCGACCCAGACTCCACCGAAAGTGCGCTGCGCCAAGAAGGCAGAGACTCGGCTCTGGTACCCAGCAAACTGCTGTCGAAGAGCCAGGCCAGCTGCCCGTCGCTCATGCGTCATGCGGGTCAGTTGCGGAGAGCAACTGCCGAGTGGCATCCGATGGTGGGGCACAGAAGAGCACCTGCAGCGAACGCCCAGAGACGTATTGGACAATCTGGGCCACAAGATTCTCAGAAGCGTGGCCATGGCTCGTGACCTAACCTGTGCTCCGAGAACCGATGCGGCTGCGAGGATGCAACACGCGTACCCAAGATGAGCGCATGCACAGGCGCAGCTTCATCCACCAAACACCACCAGACCTGTGGACGAGACACCTTCCAGTATTGACCTGCCGTGAGGGACATCGGTAGGGACCAAAGTCACAGGCCGCCCGAGAAGGGAGGATGCCACGCAGATAGTCCACGTGTTCGCTCACTGCTTGCTTGGGGGGCGCCCCGGCCTTGGAACGCCATTCCCGTAAAATTCTCGTTGTAGAGCAAGTGGCGGGATCATCCGTGGGCGCCACGTTACCAGTGAGCCTTGTCAGGGTGGGGTGGTGCCGGGTGGGATGAGCATCCAGAGCTTTGAGCAACCGTCTAAATCCTCCTGCCGTGACTTGGTTTGGAAAATGCAGGGGCAGCCCGCGCTGTACAGCTCATCCACAAAGGCGGGGTCTTCCATGCTGACTGTTCGCTAAAGGATCGCAGGCCGTGCTGTCATACCCGGCAGCTGACAACTCCGCCGAGAGGGTGCCATCGTCGAGGTTCCGCACTGTATTGAGCAAAAAAAAACCAGATAACTGTAATGTAGCGAAGCGGCAGTGTCAAAAACACGGCGAAAGAACTACTCCAACAATGCACTCTTGTTGGAACTGCCAAAATTCACGCGGATGGACTTGAGGCCACGAGAATGCCTTAAGGCCTTCTCTGAGATGGAAACTCATCGAGATAGCTTCTGATGTCGGAGCAATGCAAATGTTCAGAAGGGTAAGATGTCTGGGCATCCGGATGGAGGCCAAGTGGAAAAAACTGGCAACGCCTTCTGTGGATTTTGAGAATTTGGCTGCCGGAGTGCCATTGACAGTGCCAGAACACGCCACTTATGAAGTGCAGATGGATTTGGAACGCCATCGGATGCTGTCGAGCTTTACGGATTCGGAATGTCATTGCGACGCTCCCTAACCCCAAGTTTGGGAACGTATTCCGAACTTCGAGGCTGGCACTCGAACTCGGAGTTCGAACACGTGTTCCAACCTCGGGTTCGAACACTTGTGTTTGAACTCCGGGTTCGAACACTGGTGTTCGAACACCAGTATTTGAATTTGAGGTTTTCGAATACTGGTGTTCGAACTTAATTAGGGTTCGAATGCCAGTGTTTGAACTCAGGTTCAATCACTGGTGAATATTCCTTCTCTTTTTCTTTTCTTCGCAAAAAGCCCCATAAAGCGATTCGTGTGGCTCAGTGTTCCAACACCAGTGTTCGAACTCGAGGTTCGAGCGTTCGAACACCAGTGTTTGAACTCTGGCTTCGAATACCAGTGTTTGAACTCAAGGCTCGAACACTGTGTTTGAACTTGGAGTTCGAATACCTGTGTTCGAACTGCAGTTCGAACACCGTTTGAACTCGGGGTTCAAACACTGGTAAATGTTCCTTCTCTCTTTTTCTTTTCTTTGAAAAAAGCCCCTATAAAGTGATTTCGTGTGGCTTCTCCTCTTTTGTGTCGTAAAAGCGTTTCATAGACCAGTGCTCGAACCTGGAAATCGAACACCAGTGTTCGAACTCAAGATTGACACTGGTGCTAGGTTCGAACTCGAAGTTGAACACTGTGTTCGAACCTGGAGTTCAACTCCGGTTCCAGGTGTTCGAACTTGGGGTTCAACCTGAGTTCTCGTGTTATGTTCTCCGCCCCCTCTCCTCGGACCCTCCCAAGTGTTCGAACCCAGCGTTCCGAAACACTGCAAAAACCTGTGCTTGACACTGCCAGTGCGCCTGTGCAGTTCCTCTGAGCTTGACGGATTCAGTTTTGCTCAAGAAACTCCACGCGCGTCGTACGTGTTTTGAATCTGTCAAGACGCATTCAGTCCAAGATGAGAATCATGCCGGTTTCCGCAGGCTTCGAGTTGACGAAAGACGGTCAAGGCAGCCATACATGCCAAAGTGCACATCTAGAGCATTTTCTTGCAGTGCACTGCTACGAGTGCGCGCGGCATCTGCCGAGGACGGCCTTTTCGAACCGCAGAAAGCTGCGCCATGGTCCCGATGACTATCTTGGAGGCACATGCGTCGGTTTCAAGCAGCATCCGGGGGCCCTTCACAAGGGGGAGACTTCAGTTGCTGAAGGCTTCGAAGCCTTCGAACGTGAACGTCGAAGGGGAATTTCGAAGCCCCTTCGCACCGAAGAGTCTGAAGCCCCTTCAGCTTCGAAAAGACGAAGGCTTCGAAGGCTTCGAAGGACAGAACGAAGCCGCTTCCTTTGAAGACTCTGTCAGAGAGATTGAACAGCCTTTGCTGCCAGCCTTTCTCAGCAGGAGCATTGCATTGTCGCCGCAGAGCCAGACTCGCATCGCAAGTCGACTCCTTTGGCTCGCTCGGATCTCCTCAATACGGGCCTACGAGCTTGCATCCCTTGGCTACCAGGTGTCACGAACATGTATTATCCAGTTCCAGCAGCTGAAGCGGTCAAACTAAGAATGGAGAACCCACAAGGGCTTTCCAGCAGGCTGAAGTGGGCGAAATGCACAGAAGGCATGTTCTGAATCCATCAAGTCTGGCGGCGACGCGTCTCGACAAACTGAACTGAACACGCGTTGCGCGTGTTTTTTTGAATTTGTCAAGCTAGACGAACTGCAAGTTGCGGTTTTTCGAGGCTTCATTTTCAGACACAGTTGTTGAAGTCCACTTGCACACTTCCACTCGGTTGAAAGTGGAAAATGTATTGGAAACTTCTCAAAAAGTTTGAGACAGTTGTATTTTGCGTGAAATGGTTTGATACTTTCTGTGATGGAACAACAGAAAAAAACTAAATTTTTCTGGATGATCCCAGTTTCCGGCACATACAGTGCAGGTTCCGGCACAATGCGACATTTTGCACAGTTCGAAGATGAGGACGACACCTTTCATTTTCCTTGCCACGGCCACACCTTACAAAAGCCTGCAAGACAAAAAACCCAAATCCGAAAAAAGTGCCCCTTCATTCATTGCCTTCCAACCGATTCTTGAGCCCAGTTCAAGCCGTGTGATGGCAGTCAGCATGGAAGTTAGCTTCCATACAACGAAAACAGCCATTGTCCGAATGTGAGCTGTTGTGGATGTTGCAGGAAAGTTGTATTGGATTCCGCGGTGCAAGTCAGGAATAATTTCTTCATGTTCGATGATTTCTTGTCAACGTTTTAGCTATGCAGGTTCAAATGTCTTCAGCTTTTATTGTGTGCATTGACATTGCAACTGGTGGCACTATGTGTGTGTTGCATGTTTGTGTTTCATGGATGTTTTATGAAGCTGGTGTTTCGCTTGTGCTGCCAGACGTGCAACTTTGCAAATCGTGCCATGGTTCAAGAAGTTGCATGAAATGGTTAGCATGTTCGCTGTTGTTGCAAACGATTTGTATTGTTGACACCTCGCGCTTGCCGCTTGTCGAGGCGAAGCAGCGTCGCAGCACTTTCCGTTTTCCTTGCGGTTTGTTTTGCCAGACCTTGTCGTCAGATGCTGCTAAGCTTGGAAGAATGGTTTCATGACAGTGCCTTTGCTTTGTTGTTGCGAAGGCCGCACAATGGGCGCTGCAAGCAGGTGCACAGAGAGCAATTGTTGTTGGTGTGGAAAGGGTTTTGCAGGTGCATGCTATGTTGACGGGACATTCGGGCAAAATGGTCGCGATGGTTTGATTTGCGGGCCGAGGGCTCTACGAGCAAAGCGAACTTGACGAAACGCATGTTGCCAGGTGATTCCTTCGGTTGCGCCGTGGCGAAGCGTTTCCAGGCTATGCTGCTGTGCTCATTAGTCTCGGCCCCGTGTGCATCCAATTGGTTCCGCCATGGTTAAGTGTCTTTAACTTGTATGCGTGCCGTGTTATGGAAAGGCAGCCTTGATTGTCAAGCCAGCGATTGCCGTTCGGCAGGATTGTGCGCAACCATGGGCAGCTGTGGAGGCGAAAGCAGAGTTTAAGTTCTGTCGAGAAGCCCGTGGTGTCCAGGTCGACCGAAGGTTAGACGCGACAGTCCGTTCAAACTAGAGAAGTTGTGACACACAATGCCGTGCTGTTGGGCTTCTTGCAAGATGTCTTGTGCCTTGAGGCTTGGCGCTATGCCGTAGCAAATCTGCTGGCAGCGGGGAAGTTCACAGGAGGTGCGGATGCACTTGGAAGTTGCTAAGCGACCTTCATCTTGGAGCTGCATATCGCAGAGTGTTTTCCGCCGTTCTTTGTGTACATGCTGACTCAAATACCCAGCCAAATCGAATGCTTAGTTCACATGTCTTGACTTTTCTTGAAGCTTCTGCGTGGCTGCTACATTCCGGTACATGTATTCTGTGGCGTACTCGGGCCAGGCCAACACTTCGAGCTCGCAGAAAGGCCAACATACGAGTCAGTTTCAAGCCGGAATGTGCTGTGAAGTGTTGCAGGACAGCAGCTGCCATCGGCAGCTTTTTCGCGACACCCGATGCTCTTAAATTTGCCGAGGTGCACTTGCTCTTATCTGATGGGTTGCTCGAAGGTGGTACCTTGGATCCTGGCCAAATCCAAGGGAGTGATACAGTACAAGTGCGGATAGGAAACGCTTTCCGTCCATGTCCATATTTTTTCGATACAATACATTCAACGGCCTGAAATCATACATTTCTTTGTTTGAGGATCTTCGGCCAGGTCGTAACAAGGCTTTCGGAAGGCTTGCCAGGCCGTGGACCTGGAAGTTCCGTGCAAGTCCCGCCAGTTTCTTTCTTCACCCCCTCCGAAGTAAGATGTCCAGCTGCTCAAGTCTTCAAGTTGGGAAGTTGTGGTTTGTGGTCGGGACTTCGAAGCTTCCGGTGCGAGATTAGCTTGCTGTCATTTATGTGACCAGGCTGAGGGTACTTCGATCTCGTTTCTGCTTCACAGCCGAGCGGCTGAGGGATGTCTTTGAGTTTGCTAGCATTGTGCATTTCTGATGTCCTGCAGGCTGCCGACAAGGTGTCGGAGCTGAGAAGGCGAGTGTGTTGTTCTTTCTCTTCTTATTATACAGCGGTAGGGCGGCAAGATGCAGATAGTTGCTGCATGCACGCTGCCGGTCAGTGCCGATGATTTGAGGCAGTTGTCGCTGCAGGCTTCTCTTTTGTCTGCTTCTTGGTTGCTGCCTTTCGCATGGGACCGCAACAGATCGCGTCTCGGTGGGGTAAGGTCTGCTCACCCAATGCTGGACGAGGCTGAGATTCGCAACCCTATGCCCCATGCGAGTAGAAGAGACGTCGCTTAGCCTTTTGTGCCAAGTTGGAGGCATCCATTGACCCCGCTGGGCTTGGAGTTCCCTTTCCCCTTGTGGCCGCCCGAGCGGTCATGCATTGCATTGCATTGCAGGCAAATTGCATGTGACGAAGCGCTCTGAGCAATGAGCCCTGGCCGAGGCTGTCGTCCAAATCTCCGCAGAGACCGAGGTCTGCTGACATGGGATGCTACAGAATTTTGAAAACTCGGAGTCGAGCTTTTGTGTCTTCATGAGTGGGGTTGTTCAGTGGAGCCCGTCATGTATCCGTGCAGGCAGCAACCCTGCAACTGAAGGGCGGTGTGTCGATGCCGCGCGGATCTTACCATTGAGTGAATGCGGTCTGGCACGGGGTGAAGTTATCGATCTGCTTCTTGCAATGCTGCAGCACGATCATTCCTTTGCCAGGCCAGCCTGTACGCAGCATTTTCAGACAAACTGCTGTCCATGCAAGATCAGCCGAAACGTTTGGATGTAGCGCTCTTTGGACATGGAACGCTTGGCGACTCCGGCCATCGTGGTGCAATCGCATATCAGCTAAGCAGTTAGCACAATGCAAGAACTTATAAACCATGATCCTCTTACTTCCGCATCTTACAAGGCTGCTTGCCCTCTCGATCTCCGGACGTGGTGTCGCTCTTGGACCAGCGGGATGTTGTGAATGTTTCCATCTACATGAGAAGCTGACAGGCAGACCTTCGCTTTCCAGCGTGGCAGAAGCTTTGCAGTTGGGAGTCAGAGACCGAGCTTCAGAAGACTTTGCAGTCACAGCAAAAGCCGCCAAGTGCTCCAAGGTCCGGCACTTGCAGGCACTGGAAATTTTCAGGGCATGGCATGGGAGACATTGGCCTGCTGCATCAGAAGTGAAGAAGTTGTAGAGTTCTGGATCTCCGGGCCCGCTTCCATGTTTTTGCATGGTTCAGGTCTCGCCAAGCGTCGCTGAAGTCGTAGGTGGGGAGCACCCGTGACCTTCGGTTGATTGCATAGACTTTTAGACGATTTTGGATGCCGCCATGACCCTTCATGCTGCTGCAAGCCGTTTGAATGCCGTCTGCGTTCATTTCTCTCGACAGAATGTTCTGAAGTCCATGGTTTGATGCGGGAACAGGGATTTGCCAAGACAGAAATGAAGCTCGAGTGCAATGTCAAGCCACAATTTAAGATCACGGTTGCTTGGCCTCACTGAGACCTCTCGTGGGGATCAACTTGAACCACTCCCACCCTGACTTTGGCATTTGGCTTGGCCTATGACCCACCCGTCGAAGTGCAATTGTTTTTGTCAAGCAGAAGTGGCTTGCGCATACAGTTCGTGGAGTTCTAATACTAGTGGTCGGGCAGAAAGAGACTATGTCCGCCTCTGGCGACAGCAGGCCAAGCGATCTGGAGCAGCAAGGCTCGTGTCTCGTCCAACTCCTGGCAGCTCGAGAATTTTGCAGCCCAGTGAGAGGTGAACAAGGCGGATTTGTTCGTCTCCGTGCTGTGGGAAGGATTCCTCAACTCTGCTGTGCCACGCTGAGCAGTCTATAGTCTCATGCTATGAGGTATGGGGTAGCTGTGAGCTCTGTTGGTGATCGGTTCTCGGAGCTGCCAAGGCCCAGCTCGAGTCAGTGGCAGCGAAGCGCCTTTGCAAGAAGGCTGTGCCGAGGGCAACGCATTGCTCATGGCACTGCAGGTTGGGGAAGCCGGTGGACATGCTCATCCTGCCCAAAGGAGAGGAGGCCCGGCGAAAGCACCGCAGACAGGAAATGGTTGGACGAAGCCCATGTCTCAGTTCAATCTAGCACAAGCTGAAAAAACGGACCTGAAAGTCCTGTAACATCAAGAACAATACAAAACGACCAGAATGACCGCTATCACGGTATCACTGCCGGTCGTACTGTGAGTCAGTATCCTTATCGGTATCTGCTGATCAATCTTTTTGAAAACGGAAGCAGCAGAAACAACCAAAACACTAGAACTTACGGTCATGGTGCTGATGATGGCGGTGATGGTAGTAGTGGTGGTGCTAGTGGGGTTTCGGCGGTGGTGGTCTTAGTGGTAAGAGCAGTCGCAGAGGCAGTGGACGGAATATGTATAAGCATGTACGGGTATGTACGAATACATATATATATATATATATATATATATATTTATGATATGTATGTGTATATATATATATGTATATGTACACATAGATAGCCTGTAGTGTGTCATTTTCTATATATATATATATATATATGTATATATATATATATATATATATCTGCACAGTAACCCCTTGATGAATTGTCAACCCTCGTTTTGTATCGTACCGTGTCAAACCAGCTATTTCGGCAGGTCCGGATTCAAATATCTGTCAAAAAATGCCCAAACCCAAACCATACTTCAAAGAACATGCCAGGCAGCGAGGTGAGCACGGACTCAACGACAACACTGTGCTCTTTCAATAAAAACAGCTTTCCCCAGGGAAAACTAAAAAAGTAAGAACAACCATATGGTTTTGGACAGAAACACCAACTTTTGGCTTTGGTGCAAACACGAACTTTCTTTGCAAAGCAAAAAAGCAATCTGATAGAATACAGTACGGGCAGACTCCGAGAACATTTCTGGTTTTTCGATTTTGCACAGGATATAATTAGTTGGCTTTTCTGCACAAAGGAATTTTTTTGCTGAAAAAGAGTGGGCTTTCACGCCCAGGCCATCTTTTCCTGTGAAAAAGTTCGTTGTTCTGCTCAAGACCATCTTTTCCTTGGAACTGGGTTTTTCTCACAAAGCGTTTTGCCCAGCAAAAATTGGTTTTCCCGTCCAAAACCAACCTTGGCCTAGGAAAAATTGTATTCCACTCCAAGACCAAGATTTTCCTGGCAAGGAGTTTGTATTTCATTTGTTGCTTGTTTGCGTGACGAATTAGTGTTGCCAGTAAGGTTCCAGTAGCATTACTATTGGGATTTGAATCCGCTTAGCCTTATACTACAAATGTACTAAATAGTCGCCAAGCCATGATTTGGATCAGTTTTACGAACATGCAGAGCACTATTGCAGGTTTAACACAGCAATAATCTAGGATATCAGGGTTGTCGCAGCTACCGCTACGATTTCCTCTAGTTCTGACTCAGGTTGTAAATTAACGACGAGAAACACCTGGGTCTCAGTATCGGTGGTACTAAGGGCATGTTGGATGGTCTTAGGGTTGCTGTCAGGGCGAGAAGGTCACGTCGCCATTGACACATATAGGGGCGAATGGCAAGGATAGGGTTAGGGTTGATGTTGTTTGGAATCAGGAGTCAGTCGACGATCATGGTCAGAATGTTGGCCGCCAGCACAGACTTTCAGTACAGGCTTAACCTTAGGGCTAGTATGTGCATATACACACTATTAAATGTACGTACACGCATATACGGGAGCCCGACAACAAGTCCGAAATGATGAAGTGGGTGCCGTATTATGTGTTGAACCCTAAATCTAAGGGCCACCAGAACAAAGACAGCTAAGGGCCATGGTTCATAATATGATAGCTTTGTGTAGTTTAAAATTAGCACAAATATGACGGCTGCCGTTGAGGTAATGTTTGGGTAGCAGTTAGGTTGCTTGTATTAATAGTGACAGTAACTCGTATTAGGGATGCTTGACCTGTAACTTCGTCGTGTTGAATGATCATGCTAGGGATACCACAGCCACATCCGCATTCATTGAACTGTTGGCGAGGCCAATGGGCGGGGTTTTCCTGAGGCCATCATTTGTGGTGCGGCTGGTGCGGTTGAGGGAAGTATTCGGTACAACACGCAGGCTAACATAGCAAATGGGTGGAATGAAATTTGCGAGTAAGGTCCATCTAGGAGTCAGATCCAAGACTAGGGTTGCCAGGGGGACCGCAGTACCTTTACTATCAGATTGCCAATCAAATTAATGTAAGTTAGTATTTTGACTTTCAGGTCGATATGGGAGTAAAAATGGCATGTAGAGAGGGGTTTCCAGTCGGCGCATTTTCATCATACGAACTTTGGCATTGAGCTATATGGCGTCTTTCTTGGGTGAACATGAAACAGAATACTACTGCTAATGCAAGGCTTAGACTAGGCTAGGGTTAGGCTTGCTAATCAGATGAACATAGCGCGTGCACTCCAAGTTAACTAGCATCAGACTCTTGGAAACGAAGTTTGGAACAGCATTATTGCTAGTCTTGGGGTTGAGTCTTAGATTGTATCCGCAAGCCATTCTCAGGGCTAATGTTAGGGTCACCATTGGGGCCGTAAAAGCATGTAATTCATGTGCGCATGCATGGTAGAGCTTTTTGACATTGCTTCATGGCTCAAAGTCGACTTGCGTCTGTTTCCAGGGAGCAGAGTCTCAAAAGCTTGGAGCCAAGAATGTGTGGTGAGCGACTTTTGCTGCGAGGATTGCGGCAAAAAACTAAGGTGGCGGCACCTGGAAAGGCCGGTGCTTTACATGTTTTGCACGCTCTGTTTTCAAATTGGTAAAGAAACTTCAAGAATCCTTTTGGTTTGGTTCCTCCGTGCCTGGTCGCAATTTTCTGCGGAGATAAAGACGGTTCGGATCTGAAAGGGGGACGAAGTTCGAGCGAACTACGCAATGATTTACATGCTGTATTGGATTCTCAGTGGATCCACATTGAAGTTTCCGTTTGTTTTCCACAATCTGGCCTCATGACTTTCCCTACGCAGCCGTACACGGTCCGGTTTTCCACAGAACTGGCTGCATGCAGGTTGAAGAGCAAACATAGAGTCGGCATGCTCGGCGTGAAGGACTTCAGTCCGCAGGAGGCACGCCACAGGCACAAGTCAGTGGTTCTGTACAAGTGGTGCGGCAGCAGGTGGATGCCTTGCCAAACCGTGGGGAGGGTGTCGAGTTTGCTCAGTGTGTGCGTGGCTTGGGACCTTCAGCTTGCATGCCAGTTTGTGTTGCCGAATGCAGTGGCAAAAACTGTCAACTTTCTATTGCTGTGACATAGGCGCCAAGAGTGAGTGTAATAACTTGTCTTTGCTCGAACCAAGACCGGAGGGGGCCCTTGGACACAACCAGACTGAGATGATGACGTTTTATCCAGCCGCGACTTCTCCCGCTGCATCGTTATCGCCTCGACTGCATCGAAGCTTTTACTCACACCAACATCCGTTCTCTCGCGATCCACGTTACAACTGCTCAGGCGACAAAGAGGCACTGGCAAAACGTAGCGGTAGCAGGATAGAGAGATGCAAGATGTTGATCTTCATGGATTCGCTTCACAGATTGCTACAAAGACATACCGGTGTCATATTCATTGGTTTAGACACGCACAAGCCAGGTGCATTCATGTCCTCAGTGTATGTAGCATCTGCCAGAGTCCGCCAGAGCAGAGATCCACCAGCAATGCATGCGCATCACATGACCACAGAAGTATCGGATGGCTCGCTCGGCGAGGATTTCGAAATGTAGTAGCTGGGAAGTCGGCCCATGGCAGCGGACTTGGTGAAACGGAACAGCCACCACTGTCTTTTGCTCATCGGGATCTAACGTCGCAGGGCGTGAATCATGCAACATGCATCCGGTTATACCCTGAAGCTCGCGGCCGACCAAGTAGGTAAGGTTGCTGCAAGATGTGACGCGATTTGCGTCTTAAATCTCAGCCTGGCGTGTCACAATTACTGCTTGGCTGAATCTTCTCTGCCGATCTTCGTAAACATCCGAAAGCCAGGATACCCTGCGTGTGCAGCACTCTGTGCAGTCTGAAGCACGGCCACGGTATGGCTGCACAAGAATTCTCAAAGCATTAGCGGCGAGGCAGCAAGCCACGCTTTGTTGGCTCAGGTCTTTACTCCGTATCGTCGTAGCCCGAGTTTATTTAGTCTTAGTGAGGCTTGTGTTGCTGCGGCTTGTGCAACATGCTCGATATTGCTCGGTCTTGAACACGAAATCACGAAGACAGCTATGCATTGGGGAACTCATGCGGGGTTGTCCTCCGTCACACGTGACTCTTTCGACCCAGGTCCCGGGCCGTCGCGCAACACGTGGAGGTGCCATTACCACACGCCATTTCTCCACCGGCAGCGGCCCGTGCAGCTTCTGAGGAAATTCCGAGTTCCTGGGTAAGCGAGTTCTTCGATGTGCATGGGAACCGAGCATGAAACTCAAGAAAGCAGCCGAAACGAGCCACGCGACATAGATGCCACTTAAGACCTAGATCAAAGAGCCAACGTTGCATATGCAGCTCGCAGTAGGGAGCAGAGTCGAAATTTGAAGCGAACTTGTCTGATGTGTGGTGGAGCGCCACAGCACAGGGACTTCGGCCAACGCTCTGTCGCACTGGCTGCAACTGGGCCAGAGGCTCTGCATGGACGGCCGCAAAACGGGGTGGTTTTTCTCAACTTCTCTGGTTTAGGTCTGCTCTCCAGGCTTTTGTCAGACTGGCCACGGCCACTCCGTCCGACTGATGATCCTCACGTGCCCGCATGTCCTTGGATCGTAAGGCCCGGAAATCCGTATTGCAACGGCAGCGTTGCAGGCCGGAGTTCCCCAACCGTTTGTGGTTGAGGTACTTGCGATCGCGCAGCGGACCGGCCGAAGCAGCGCGCAGGCAGTCGCGTAGCAGTGGGCTGGATTGCATTTTTCTGTCCGCTGCGAGGTTCTGATACGCTGGGCTCTTCAGCTCGGGCTGGCTGTGGTGTTTCATGCTGACAGGCGGGGGCGTGCCGGGCAGGGCCAGGAGATGTCTCTCGTGTGTTTCTGTTCCGTCAGGGTCCAGCATGTCCGCGAGAATCTGGGAGCATTGGGCTTCGAATTGCCTCCGAGGGAGATGCAGCTGATCAGCGGGTCGCAAGCTGAGCGGCCTTTCGCTGTTTTCGCGAGTTTGAGTCTGAAGCGGAGGTTTGCAGTTATCCGTGGCAGTGCAGAGAAAAAGTTCGCTAACCAAGCTCTCGGTGGACTGCTTCATTGAACAGTATCGTTGACTTAGGTTGGTCACCTTGGCAGATCCCGTTCCTCCAGGTGATGGCTTCGTGCCTTGTCCTAATCTTGACCCCATCTCCGGACAGGTGCGACATCATGTCAGTCCTGCAGAATTGTGAATCATATCCCGCCTATTTGGCCTATTTCCTGACAGCCCCAATCCTCCGGATCAATGCTCCACCTGTTCGTTCACTGCTTGTTTATCGTGCTTTTTCCTCTCCCGTCATCCAAGGGGCATCCTTACGCTCCACGTCCTGTTCCTGTGGTGGGCGAGCTTTGACTCAGGGGACGTATCTCACCATTTCACAAATCGGGGGCTTCCTGGATGCCGTACGACCCCAGCTCTGTGGACAAAAGTCGTACGATGCTGGGCAGTCCACAAGCAGATGCCGTCTTTGCATCTGCTCTTGCAAGTTCGTGGTGGAAGATCACTGGCTCGAAGCACGGTCTTGCAGTTGCACGATGCCCGTTGAGTCTTCAGTGCGTTAGTGGATTGTCCTTGCGACATCTGTACCAAGCAACGACTGCACAAAGCCTGTTGAAGTGCCTAGCCTACAGCTTTTGCTGCCGATGTCATGGGTTGACAGCCATGCGCTGAGCTGACAGACGGCATATGGTCAGCCTCTGCTCGGCGTTGTTCAGCCCAAACGCCCGAACAAAATAAGCATCGAGCAAGGGAATGGGATGAGGCCGGGATGTCGGAGATTTTGTGATTTAAGCTATGGGCGGTGTGGAAGGGGATTCCTCTATGGGTGCTGCAGCATTTCCGCCTGGCTTCGGGCCAGGCGATTCCTTGTCCAGTAGCTTTGCATGCTCCCTGGTCTCAGTATGGTAGCTTTCCGAGCCATGCTACACGCAAGACAACTCATGGTCCGAAGGGTGAACTTTTGGCGACAGCAACTTTATCTGACGATCCGCTTTGAGACTGCACGGGCAAAATGGGTCATGTGATGACAGGGATCCAGGCTGTGGCTTCTAGGACCTTCCAGCTGCATGTGCATGACTACATGTCTCCAAGTTTGCAAGCAGCTTCGCCCAGCAGACTGCTTTGTAGACTTTTCTTGCCGAGATCTGGGGTGGGGAGGGTGGGAGGGATCCAGGGGGGGTGCTGGCAGGCATGAGAGGCGCTGTGCATGCGTTCTGCTAGTAGACCGCTTCCTGACAGAAGTCGCAATGAAGATCTTGGCAGTAGGCTGCTGTGGAGACCGCTTATGAGCATGTAAGACCGTCGTTGCATCGGCGTGACAGGGGCACAATGGCCAGCAACAAGGAAAAGGCCCGTCCAGGCAGGCAGCCGTGCTTTTACTTTGGTGGTTGGTCTGTATCGATTGCTTGCGTGCATGGCATGCACGTGAGGCGACTGGAATTGCCCAACCTGCAATGACTTGCAGTTTGCACGCAACAGCAGCTGCCGCCGGCGCATTGCTCGGACGCGAATGCGCAGACTCAATCAGTGGGCTCGCATTATGTGCACCACCACCTGGATCAGCCGGGCCGTAAACCGGATCCATTGTATCTGAATATCTCATGTGTCAGAACTTGCAGCTTATGTGTGTGGCATGTTGCTGAGGTGTGGAGGTCCGAAGCCAACGCTGCAGAATATGGGGCCGGGCTGACCGAGCTTTTGCTAGTGGACCGGCTGACCCGTCGGCCGTAGGAAAAGCGCTTCGTGTGGACAGGCCGGCAGCTCTTGCCTTTTATCCATGCGGAGGCCGGGGGGGTGCTGTCGAACGATGGTACGATGGGATAGATTCGGCAGTGGTCGCAAAGGTTGTGCATGTTTGCTAGCCACCTTGCTCACAGCTCCAGTTCTTACGGTGGTTTCATTCAACTTACCAGAATAGTGCCATGCAAGAGCACATTTCGCGGAATCTCTGGAGCACTTGCCATGGTGTTGCGCTGTGTGGTGGTTGACTGCGGTGGAGTCACCCATCCCGACTCGGGTCTGAAGGAGGTGCTTGGCTGGGATGTGCATGCGCTGCTGTCCTTTGGTAATCTCAGTAGCGGAATAGCACACATCTTCGCATATGAACATGACTGGGGTGTGTAGCCATTAACTCTAGCTTCAGCTGGAGCGTCGACCTACCACATGCGGTGGGTCAGCAGGAGATCCGCAAAGAGATCGGTGTTCGGTACAGTATGACGATCTTCAGAAGCGGTTTCGGTTAGTCACCAAAGCCTCACTTATTCAGGAACCGGTTCAAATCGTTCCAGCCGAAGCTGAGTGATCACTACTCGGGGAGTGTTGGGGCCTTTCAACTTTGTTTGGCAACGGATGGTTCAGGATTTTGTTTTGAGCTTGGTTGAGGATGTAAGGCTGAAGGCTATGTGTCTGTGGTGCCTGGGGCTCCTAGACCCCTCAAACATTGAGACTTTTCAGCACTTTCGCACTCCCAGGGCCACGGAACTATGAGAGGTCCCAATGTTTTGGGCCCCCCACATCCGCAGAACATCGGGACCTCTCAGCACTTTCGCATGCCCCTATGAGGGCAAAACGTCGGGACCTCACCTTGCACTTGTTCTCTCCGATATAACAGCTCATGCATGTGCAAAAATTCGCTTAATACCTAGTTGATGTTCAGTACGGCATTCTGTGACTATGACGAATTAGTTGCTGCTTTGACACACAGGCAAAGCTGTTGATTGATTGGTGTTCATTCAACATTCGATGTTCGCATGAAGCAACGTTTTATGTTCACATAGACATGGCTGAATTTTTCCTGGTACCAAAATCTTGTCAATGTTCAATTGTATTCGAGCACGCGTCAATGCTGAAATACCCTGTCTGTGATGCCCATTAAGTCAATAGGCAGTTTGGGTATGTCGCACATTGAAAATCCAACACGATTGTTGTTTAGCAGGTGATATTGGCCGTATACAGTTTTAAGGCTGTGATTCTCCATATTACTGGTTATACAATAGTTAAAGCTCACCTAGAGGGTCTAAATGCTTTCTTTGTACCTGATTGATGTTCCATGCCGAGTTTTCACCCTAGATGTAAGCATCAGTCTACCGAAAATTGAGATGAGTGAAGTTAAGAATGCGCGGTTCCTTGACAACTGCAACAACCCAGATGACACAGGCGACTCAAAAAGGCGGAAAGGAGAATGAAAGAACCCTCCAGCAACTGTGACGTCTCTTGCTGTCCGACGGCACCCTTTGACTGGCTGTTACTGCCTCAGGCAGTTCGTCGTCGAGTGCCTTCGGAAATCTCAGACGATGCTGCAAAGGTCGGCAGTGTAAAACTTGCATGGAGTGGGCCACTGGCATGTCGATCTGCAGCTCTTGCAGCCATTGATTGTCCAAGGGTTGATTCGAGCCTGGCAAGTCCAGTCCTCACGTAACACTATGTTAAGAGAGCCTGGCCACCGACGAGGGCTGGACACCTTCTGCTTCTAATTAATCAACAAGAGATCCCTGCATGCAGGGTTGCTTGTGCTGTTTAGCTGCAAAATTTCACGTCCATCCAAAGTGTTAGGCGAGGCAGTGCTGAGAGCCTGGATCGCAGACGGCTTGGGAATTTCGGTGGCCTTAAGTATAAAGTGTGGGCGGTAAGGCCATCGAGATAGGGAATTTGGTTGGGGTGTAGGGCTTCTAGGTTTCTCTTTGTTTTAATGCAACGGCTATCCCAGACTGCCGTGGGTCTTGAATACATTCCCGGACATAAAGTTTATGAGAGGCACACAAGAATCAGGCTGCTACCGGTTTAAAGTGGCACCGTTGTGAATCCTAGGAAGCGCAGAGATCCCGAAATCCTAATCCCTGCCGATACCAAGCAGGGAACCAATGTCACTGGGTCTGCAGGCTGCCAAAGCAGCTTGGAATGCTGTCAAGGAGAACCCAGCAGTCACGAAGGACAAGGTCTAATCAATGCTGGAAGCGAGGGCTTGCACTAGTGCCAAGAGTTATTCCTCAACCTGGGTTGTCGAGTTGACAGCTGCATTCTTTGTGTGCAGTGTACATGGAAAAGATCGAACCGATGGAAGGACACCTTCTGGCAGATGGTTTGTGAATCAAGCGGTCTGGACCCGTCTTCCGCAAAAGAAGCTGGGGCATGAAAGGTCTTGCGAGTCTCTGGGGGGAAGAAACAGTCCCAGGTCGCCTGAGTGCAAACAATCCGGCACACTTTCTGAGGAAGTAGACGCTATCCAAGGTCAAGCAATGTGCGGCTGTTGTGCATCGGTTAGATTCATCGCTCAAGCTCAAGTGATGAGAGTTAAATACAAAGGAAGCTGATGCTGACATATGTGGCACCCTGCGAAGATCCACGGCTGCAGCAAATACGCCTGTGTGTTTGTGTTGCCGCTTGTCTTCGCGCAGTTTAAGTTATTGATTGGCAACAGCATGCTTCATAGTGCACCAGCGATCAGAACCCTCTCAGAACCTCGATTGTTTCGCTAGGTCACTATTCCGAGACGTTGGAGGTGTTGAAAAATGCCCGCGATCAGGGCATCGTGCTCGGCGTCATTTCGAACCACTTGGGCTTCTGGTTTCATGAGGACGGAGTTTGGCCAAAAGGCTTCGTTGGGCTGTGTTTTGTTGTTTGCTGCGTGCTAGCCTTTTGAGGAGTGCGCGACTCCTTGTGGGCTTCGAGACCTAGTCTCTCCAGAGCTCGTCCTGGTGAGTTCCGAGGCTGAGATGCGTGAGGTACCGCCTCCACATTCTGAACTTAGCAGCTAAGCAGGTGGGCTGTTCCAAGCCTGGCAATCGGATCTTCGAGCTTTTCCTGGAGCGTTTGCACGCACAGCATCCAGGCTGTTATCTAGTTGTGCGATTGAGCTGAAACCGAGGGTTTCAGTATGATCGGTGCAGGGTTGACGGCGGCTGATTGTATCTTTGTGGACGACAAGGACCACTTGGGCACCGCTGTCGTGCTTGTTAGAGTCGTCGACAGCGCCGTGGTGTGTGCTCCGAGGTGGACAACGTGACGGCCGCACAGGCCCTGGGGTTTCAGGGCCTTTGCTTCAATGCCAAAACCGCTGCGCCTGGAGCCTTGGCAGAGGAGCACTCAGAGCTGTCAGAATTCAGAGGCATTGCGGCTAAGTCCGACAGCTAGAGCGGTGAGAGTAGTGTGTAGAATGTAGCATTCCCGCTGCGAAGCTTCAGCGGCAGCTCCGTTTCCAATATCTCCGACACGATAAAACAGCAGGCCACCCGGATCAACTCTGATATGACGCATCAACCAATCATTCCTGCAGGCTTGGAACAAGATGTCCGATGAAATGGTAGAATGAACAGCTCGTTCAAGATCTTTAGTTTTGCAGCTTTGCGTGAATTGAAACCTTGCTGTACGAAACAGCTTCCTCTTTCTTGTGCTCTCTCTGGTTCTGCTTGGACCGTGACATTGACCAAGACTGCTCTTACCATGTCGCTGCGTCGTGTTCCTTGATCGTCGCGTGTTGACAAGTTATCAGAGGTAGCAGAATGACTGAGTAACCTGAGTGAGGGCTCGTCCTTGCTGCAATCGAAGTTGTACGCATGTGTTGCAGGACTTGAAAAAGGCGGGCGTGCCTTTGCCTTAGTTACCTCGACAAGCCTTGGTGGAGTGAAGTGACATGGTACCGTGCTTGGACTTCGTGGCTGCAATCGTCGACCCGGCGGATCTGAGTTGCGCGCAGTGCTGGCAGTTGCTGGATCTCTGCTGCAAATTCGCAGCGTTTCACTTCAAGTACATGTAGAGAATCCCGACGGAGAAGTCGGAGAAGCAGCGTATGGGCAGATGGTGTCGGCAAGAATAGTGGGTGTGGCGGCGTATGTTTGAGAGCGCTTCCGCGGAGACCGGCCCTCCCTGTGAGGTGTGGGTTCTGGCACCTCTCCAAATGGTCAGGCCCTGCAGCTGGAGCTGGGGAGTTCTTGACGAGTGCTTCTTGCATCGCTTTTCCTCTGCCTTGCTTCCTGCCATCTGTTCAAGGATCCGCGAAGCGAACACCCATCGCTGTCCTGCATTCCATGCTTTGAAGATATTATCCGCTCATTTGGATGCCATTCCAGAACGCATCTATGACAACCTAGTTTTGGAAAGCGAGGCTAGCAGTTGTGCAGCATCAGCATCTCATAAACATCTTATGCACCCGGGGCATCGTGCAAGCCGCAGAAATGGTAATTCGATTTGCTGTCATTGCCATCGACGCATGGCAGCAGTGGATGGGCAAGAGAAACCGTTCTCTTGGTGGCCGGTGGCATATTGCTTTTGAAGTTCCACTGAGGTACTAAGTCTTCTACACGAGAGTGTTTGCGACGAGCATATCGTGCAGCTTCCGCTTGGCCGGAGGCCTAGTAAGCGGGACAAATTTTTGATGCTCACGTTCGAAGACAGCAGCTGTCAAGTTCGATCTTCACCTACATGACCTACAACGAGCGTTTTGGCTCTCAGGTGGACGGCTTGGCCTTTCCACGAGAGGAACGTCTTCGTTTCGAGTTCGTTTTCTTTATGATGGTGCTGATCCGCAAGAGACATGGGAGGCAGGGAAGCGAGCTCCGAAGCGGCTGCGAGTTGTGAGCCTTGCAGCGATTTGTAGGTACAGCCAGAAGAAGCTGATGCTCCCTTTTCTCTGCGAATCCTCTCGGAGGAGACGGTTTCCTCGGCTGCACTGGCGCCACTTATGCCAGTTCTCTTGCCCGCCTCTGCGATGGTGCATGGCACATCCACTTGCTCTGTGCAAGATGATGTGATCGGTATCAGCAAAGGGAGATCGATGTTTTTGGAAGCGAAAGTGCAAAGCATGCCTGTCACAAGCATGGTGTGAGAAGTGTCGCTGAGGGCATTGATGCTCCTGGCCTGGGTTCGATCACTGTGAGTAGCGAAGGCGCGCTTCTTCGATGAAAGCTGGTGCTTTCTTTCAGGTCCACTTGAGAGCCTTTCTGAAGTCTTTCGGCGGTCTTCCTCACGTCGACCAGGAAAGCTTCGCCTCCGCAGCCCCAGTGGTGTCATGATTACTGAGTCGCTGCCACTGGGCCAGCTCAGCTGCGCAGCAGTTGACGGCCGTCCACAGGCGGGTAGGGCACCAGCACGAAGCTCGAAGTGGGTGCCTCTTCCTCTGATTGATGTTGGGAGTGGGGAGCGATACTCTGCGTCATAGGGCTTTGCTGATCCATCCACACTGTTGGCTCTTAGATCACTGCGGGGGTCATGAGTCAGGGTGGCCAGCAGATTGCAGAGCTGCCTGCGGCAAACGCAGGAGAGGTTTGTTGTGGTATGTTGTCAGAGCTGCGCGATGGACACTGTCAGGAGCCTGCTGCCATGTCTGCCATGCTCGATCCAACTGCACCGACTGGGCTTTTGACGGCACGAAATGCCACCCGGCTCAGGAGTCAGGAACATTAGTTGGCCGCCGGCTCAGACGAAACAATCCGGAACAAGCAGCAACTAGCGAATGCCTCAGCTGGGCAGCTCCAGCAGTGTTCAGAGTCATGCCCACATATCTCGCAAAATTGAAGCAGATGATAGCCGAAAAGGTTAGTACAAGTTCTCATTCGCATGTCTCATGGTTCATGTCATGAGTGCTGGTGAGCTTTCATAGCTGTGCATGTCGAGGGGGAGGGCCATATAAGATCTGAGACGGAGTGTTGCGGTGAAAACAGGGCAGTACGAGCCCTTTCTCCTTGTGTGTGTGTGTGTGTGTGTGTGCCACTTTCATGGTCGCGTGAGCACCTGACGAGGGTCGGGGCCGCGGCGCGTTTTCCTCCTTTGTGGCAGCGCCGATTCAGAAGTTGCCCTTTTAACCTTGTCTCTGCATCGAGGGTGTTGTTGCCTTAGAAGTGCCAGGGGCCGTCTGCGGGCTCCATGGAGCTGTGGATCTGGAGCACAAGTGCTTGGCAAGGAATGGCGCAGAACACCTGAGAAGGCGAGATACTGAGCTGGGAACACGTTCGAGCGCTTGGCATTGCAAAAATCCGTGGTGAGAAAGTCTAGTTCCGATGTTTATGCCGCCACAAATGGACTCGACAAGCTCCTGGTTGTTCTTCGGGTCTCCGTTGCAGCGATATCTTGCGCCATGGTCGAACCTACATCGTCGACGGGTGAGTCCGTTCAAAAATTGAGGGTGCGCGAGGAAGAGCTGGACACGGAGTTTCCCCCGCGGAGTTTGGCCCTGAAACGCCGGCCGAGAAGATGAGGATGGCGATGGCATGCGATGGCGACAAGAGGGAAGAAAAGAAGGACTAAGGAGGCTTGTCCCAAAGGAAGCCAATGGGATCCATCGTCTCCCATGTCCTCTGCCCGCTCTAAGACCGCGGCCAGAAGCCCTTCCATGATCGACTACTTCGAGGACGAGCTGGGCTATTGAAAGCCAGCGAGCTGCAGAACTCAGAACCGTAACAGAAATTGAGTTTGCGACAGTGAGGCAGGCTCTGAGGACCATGTTTGACAAAGGTTGGCGGGACCAACAAGGACGACCACGGCCGACGGCATGGTGGCTCCTACTACAACGATGATAGTTGGAGCTGGGGGCACGACAATGACAAGTCCAGAGCCTACTGGCACGAGGATCTACATGATTGGTACCATGACTCTGGTGATTAGTGGGCTCGGTACAACGAGTGGGCCCAGGACAACTGCTGCTCCTGAAGAGCTTCCCGAAGTTCCCACTTACGAGGATGAGAAAGCTCCTCTTGAAGAAGAAGAAGCCGAAGCCTTCGTGTTCGTGGAAGAAGCCAAAAGACTTCAAAAAACAGGCTCGCGACGCCGTGCAGAAAACTCGAGAAACACTAGGGCATTTTCCTTTAGGCGGAAGGGCTCTTCGGCACCATCTTCGAAAAGCCGACCCGGTGGACAAGGGCTTGCCACAACCAAAGGAGCACCTGGTGTCTGTAGTTCGTTCCGCCGCCCAGGCCATTGGTTAGTTGACTGCCCCAACCCGGGCGAGCCTGGGCGGCTATGGCCAGGAGATGGTGCCACCGCCGGAGCCCCCATCAGTCGCCAGAGCGGTCTCCAAGAAATTGGACGTCGAGGGCGACGTCGGCCAGCTGCCCCAAAGGCGAGCTAAGTCCAGCTCCTACAGGCGAGGGATCGCGGTCATGGAGGATAAGGCTCAAACACATCGGCAAGAGCCGGTGCTGTCTCTGCGCTGGCGTCTTTGAACGAATAGAAAGACGAATCCGAGGCGCTGTCGTCTGTTTCGAAGCCTTGGCAGACTCCTGTGTATAGTTACAGGAGCCTGCTCGGTTATCCGCACAAGCCTGAAGGCTCGGCGTTGACGCTGTTGCACGGCTGGCGGCTGGCCCTTCCGTGCAGTGAAAACCAAGTCCCCGGACAAAACGATAGCTCCTACTCTTGGCCTTTTGGCCCCTGTCTCTAGCAGCCTCCGAAGCTTTTCGCTCCCGTACAAGTTTGCAGACCTACCTCGGCACTTGGAAGATAGGCAAGACAGCGTTTTCGAGATTGCAAGGTTTTGTAGGAAAGCCATGTTCAACTTGAGCAACATGTTTGACGGCTGGACCTGTCTTTCGAACCCTCTTGCCCTCCGTGCGAAACAAGGTTCGGATGTTTGCTGCGAGTTGTACCGGGTTGGGATACAAGTGCCTTGTGTTCGAGTCAAAAGCACACCCACGCGTGTGGACACTGAGGTACTCTGGTAAAGGATGCATCAGGCCTGTGACATGGGCCTATGTCAGCATGTGGCATCTTGCGCTTGTCGACGAAGCAGTTGCGCATGTTGCTAGGGCATGCAACCATGTCATATAGTACATGGATGTAAGTTGTATAAACCTGAAACTTGGAATGGCGTGTTTTGTTTTATTGCAGCAGGCTGAGATGCATAATTATGTTGACTACACGTCAAGATAACGCGTGCGTGAGCAAGGTCCCCCCGCGTTCTGTTGCACTGCATGCGCTAGCCGACGTCCGAAAGCGACAGACGACTTTGTAGAGCGTTGCCAGGCTGGGAGGCTGCTTCTGGTACCACCTGGGGGAGGCATACGAATCGACAGTCAATTCACCATCTTCCATGCAGTTGACTTGAGGTGTCCAGGTCTCCTTGCATTCAACTCCAGCTCGGCATCTGTGTTTGGTGGCGGGGCTGGCCCAAAAGTGGCCACTTCACTACAGCACAGCGGTGCCACTGGTCAGGTTGCATCCTGCATGCGCTTAGCGGGCTCGATTTTTAGACAAGATGACAGTCCAGTGTCTGCCGGAGCTGCCACAGGCAAATCGCGAGACATTCGTACCGTATTACTACACAGCGGATGGTTATGCAGCCCTAGGGCACACGGCGGCCACCCGCTTCGACCGTTTGCTGGTCAGGCCAGGGTTTGCCTGGGGCTTCAAACTTGCTTGTTAAGAGCAGCTTTAGCAGGTACCAAGTCACTGGCGACTACCTTTCATGGCTTTTCTCTGCAGACTTCCAAGTATATCTTATGCCGGCTCCCTCGCTGCTCGAAGGACCGCCGTTCAGGAACTGTTCTCGTAGGTTTGATTTGTGAGATTCGTGAGGTGTGGATTCGAAGCTGCCGACTGAGGAAGCCGGCACTACTTGTCTTTGATAGGTCGACCACCAGTCCCGCCGATGCTTCTTGCTTGCAGATGCTCGCAGATGTTTGCAGTTAAATTCGGGCATACTCTTCCGGCGTGCTCTGGTGCTTCGCATAGGCATGCCTTTGGTTTCCTGGCTTCTCGATGGGGCTGGGAAGATGGGGCCTATGTCGAGGAGACCCTGAAGTCGTTTCGTGCCGGCGGCTTTCCCCTTGCAGCTCGGCACCTGACAGAAGGGATCCGAGATCATCGGAGGCTCCATGCTTTTGTCACTGGACTCAGGATTCTATCATCGTCGATTTCGAGTGGTTTGCCAACACCTCCGACTACGACTTTTCGCAAGAGGGCCAGCCCTGGTACGATGACTTCGGATGGAATCCCGAGCTGTTTCCATCTCCTGCTCGTCAGCTCGAGAAGTACAGATCAGACGGCATCTCAGAAACTCCAGATCGGCAGCAGTAGGACCCAGTGATCCATCTCGTCGAAGTCCTCGCGCGAAGGATTTCCATGTGCGTGTGGCTGGCATTCGGAAGCCTCGCCTGGGCAATCAGGAGCCTCGAGCCGAAGAGCCTGAATGTAACCCGCGGGTTCTCGGTTCTCGCGTAGAATCGCTCTCATTTACATAGCATTCGTCGCTGCGCGCCCTTGCAGGAAGAACCCAGGCAGGTCTGTCTGCTTCGCACGCCTGGCCACCAAAGCAAATCTCCGGAAGCCCACACGTCCCGAGCGCCCACCCCCCCACCCCAACGAGAGTGGTATCTCACCTCAAGACTTGCGACTGAGCACACCTCACTTATCCAGCCTCGCCTAGAAGGGCCTAGCCAGCGACCGAGACATGTTGACACCGTCTTCAGTGTTGTATTCGTATTTTTGGTGCAGCCTTGTTTCTGCTGATCTGTCATCGAATCCAAAAGTTCGGGGTCTGAGAGTGCGGTCAAGCTGTTGCATGTCGGAAGCTTTGAAAGGGAGATCAATCAGGAGCTGTTGCAAAAGATGCGCGAGAATCAATGGATCTTGCCTGAAGGCACGAGCTGCGTGTAAGTCGTCGAACAGCCCTAGATTATGCTGCACGGTCATGGGAATAGATATCTACAGCTGCCTGACTGTCCGAGCCGTCATGGATACTCCCTGGGATCTTCCTAGTGGTTGTCGGAACTCCTTGTGTTGTTCGGGTTTCCTAGTTACAGGTGTCCTAGAATTTTTTATGTAGCAATAGTGTTAGTGGCAGAGGCATCGTTTCACCAGACAAGCAGCAGGGAATCCGAGCCTGGGATATGTCAACTTCTGTCACAGCTCTTGGGCCAAGACCAGCAAGTCTGCAGGTTGTGAGTCGTGATCAGGTGGTCCAGAGACCTACGCGCATGGACGTTGGCTACTGTTTTCGAACCCCGACCTGCGCAGCTGGTACAAAACGCAGCTGCGGCTTCTGGCCTCAAGCGGCAGTTGCACCTGTTTCCCCAGTTGTTTCTTGTTTCGCGACGATGTGTCAGCAAGGCATTACTTGCAAGCCGGCATCGCCTACTGGTGGAATGACGTGCCTTGCTTCGCAGGCAGACCGGCTGTTGCAAGTTTGATCGCTTGATGTCAGCAAGGAAGGGGAGAATTCGTATTACACGTACCACGAATGGAACGCTGCAGAGAAGGATATCCTGGAAGAGACGAAGGTGTGAGCTTTGACGAGAGTGTAACCTTCGTTTTTCCCATCACGCCGCGACCCCAGCCTGGGCAGCGCTTCTTCTCCTTGAACCGCGCTGGCCTCGGAGTGGGGTCTCCTCGGTGTTCAAGATTTTGGGTCAGAAAGCGCGGCAGATTCCGGAGGTGCCTTCACTCCAGGCCTCGCGCGGCTTGGAGCTGGCGTGTGGACAGGTGACATCGACTCTTCATGGCAGGCGATCGTGTGGAGAGTGTGTGGAGCTGTGGGGGGAGTCAGAGAGACCTTCTTGTATGTAGAGAGGACGGAAGTGACGTAAGTACAGTACTTAGCAGAAATGCAGGATCGCCTCAAACACATGTCATTGGTGCAACCTTAGCTCTGGAGCTGTTGGTCGTCTGGTTCACTTCGCAGGATCTTGCTCGTACCCCCGGCATGGTTCTGTGCCTTGCCGAGAAGAGTGGTGATGAAGCGCGCCAGCACAGGGTCGCTTGGAGTACTCTTAAATCCTCAGGAACTGGGGCCTGGCCGGAGCACCGCATCAAAGCTGAACCTGGAAGGAATGTAACACAGTTTGTGGTTAGCCCGCGAGTCCGTGAACTCCAATCGAGGTACGTGGCCTGCGATATTGGAGGTACGGCCATTGTGATAGCATGACATGTACGCAGTCCATTAGCGGGCTAGACACAAGCAGGTTTCACTGGAGAGCCGACACCAGAGCTCTTGGTCAGATGGTACCAGGCCGCGGCCAGTTGTTTTTTGGCTTTTGACGTTCTCAGTGTCAGGTGGGAGTCTTTATGCCCATTATGCGAGTGCACTCCGCGATCTGGGTCAAGCCACACTGGCCGTGGCTCTTTGGAGACCGTGCCGCGGAGGTGATGCGGCATCCCCAGACTCGGTAGGATCTCTGCGACTTCCGAGTGCTTTTCGCTTGAGGCGGGAGGCGCTCCATCTTCGCTACCGCAACTTGACCAAATGGAGCAGCCTGTTCTGTGAAGACTTGCAAGTGTTGTTAAATGTTGTTAAGTTTTGCTGCTAGGACGTCGTCGATTGAATTGCGATTCTGCCCCAAAACCGTGGCCAACGTAATGCCAGGAAGCCTTGTCTCGCGGGGTCTCTTTGTAAGCTGCAGCTGCACTGCTGCATGCAAGGATTGATACCGTATCATTATTCCCTGGCGCACCGTGCCGGCCTCAGCCTGCGAGCCTGCGGAGCCCTGCGCAGCCCAGACGAATGGGCTGTTCCCGCAGGTCTGCACTCGCTTGGCATTCTGTGGATTCGACCACTGGCTGCCGTCTTCCCCGAGGATCCCAAGGTGCGAAGCAATCAGAGTGTGTGCAGGATGTAAGATCTGAACCATGCAAACAAGGCTATGCTCCTGTTGGCCTCTCGTTCTTCGGGTCACCTTTGCCAGCCGAATGTGTCAGGTTGCCAACCTCACATCTCAGTGGATGGACGGAGAAATATTAGTGTGCTCAGCTCAGAACGACAAGTTGCTCTTTGGCGTTGCGAGGCTTCGCGTCAGGGAATACAGTATTACGAAATCTTGCTTCGCGATGCAGGGGTGCGGCTGCATGCTTCTGCATGCTGATGCTGTCGATGCTGCTGTCATCTCCGCTTTGTGAGTTGCTCAGGTCGCCCATTTTGAACGAGGCGTCGAAATCTGAAGTCTATCTTCCCAAGGGTCAGTGGCACCCGTTCAATCGACCGGGCGAAGTCATCACGGGACCACGAAGTGCTGTCCAGGAGGCAAGCATTTCATATTTTCTTTGCGGACCCTCGTAGTAGCACGAGACTTTCTTGCAGGTGCCACTCGACAACGTTCCAGCTTACGTGAGACTTGGAACTGCCGCTCGCCTTGGTTACGCGTGTGAGCTGTGCTGGACAGTCGCGCTGTGCGACTAGGTAATTCCCTTGGCTCCACAAGTACAGTCCACAGACGACCTCCCTGGGGGTCCGCTTGAGGTGCAGGCGGGTTCGCAAGTGCTTGTGTGGAGCAGACTGATTCAATTTATGCACTGTCTGCCAGATGTTGACTGCCGACGTGCTGGAAATGTAGAAGGGATTTTCCAGTGTCTTCAAAAACTTCACTGCTTCCGTGGCGTTGTGGAAGGTATATGCTGGTGCAGATGGCAACTTCACTCTAGTAGAGGAGCAGCCTCCTTGGCAAGCATTCGATACTCAGACGTCGTTGCGCCAGTTGGAAGCCCTTTGAAGCTTGGGTTCTCAGGACATGGAACAGTAAGAGAATGCAGGGTAAAGCCGTCGATGAAGACGTCGATCCTCTTGCTTGGTCTTCCCACCGTCCGGTGAACATTCCCCTGTAGCAAGGCGCTATATCGCAGCGGAATCTCTTACCTCAAACGACAAGTGTCAGCGATGGAACCAACATTTCCAACGCATGAAGTGGAGTTGCGCCAGCTCGATGCTGAAATCTTGAATTATTCAGAAGGCTCCGAGAGCAGGATTGGCTCTAAGGACAGAGAACTTCGTTAAGTGACCCTGCCCCGCAGGATGATGGAGAGACAACGTCCTACAAGACAGGGTCGTTGCGCAAAACTACCTTTGCATCTAAGCTGCAACAGCATGCGTTGGCTAGTGGATGCCATGTGTGATTATGCCCGATGGTTTGCCCCATTGCTATGTCACCTCGTCTGTTTCCAGCGGCAGCTACGACGCAGTTCAATGGGATTGAGGTCACGCTTCTATTGTGGCTGTGCAAGCTTTGATGCAAAGGTTTGGAATGATGAGGAGAAGCAGCTGACGTGGAGCACAGCAGGTGCAAACACTCAGGCAAGAGCACGTTGTACCGACCCTGTGCTTTATAGAGTGTCGATCACAGCGCAGGCCCGTTATTTCTCTTCGATTCGCTGCACCCTTTTCGCGGGTGGCAGCGTGGTACAGGGAGAGGCGATGGAACTTCGCAAGGTCCTCAGCGCAGGAGATGGCCCTTTTGCACGTGCAGCCGCATGGCCCGCAGACGAGAAACTTTAACGCCCTCGACAGGCCATGGATCGGGCACGCTCCGCATGGCTCCACGAAGGCTCAGGGCGCCGAAGCTTCTTCAGGTGCCCGGTGTGCCCTGAGGCGCCAGGTTTTGCCGGTCGTGGCATTTCGTGAAATGATCCAGGTTCGGACTGAAAAATCTGTGAGCGCTCTTGGCTTCGACGACTGAGTTCTGCGGCACGCATGCAAAAAAGCCGCGGTGCCGATTCGTAGCTAAGAGTTGTGCTTACAGAGCCTCCATGGTTGTCTGCGCTCGACATGTTTTCCATGTTAAAGTGCAGATGTTCGATTTTAGGCCTTGGTTCCGCAGCTCTGTACCACATGGCTAGCGCATGGTTTCAGTTTCACGATGCGCCTGGGCAGGCAATGATGTCTGGCGACTGGGTTTGTCCCAACTGCCAAGACCTTGTCTTTGCAAGGACGCGGTGGGGCTTTTGACTTTTGCGTTCCGTTGGAGTAGAACATGGGGGTAGGAGCTGGACAGTGCAACATGTGGTCTGAAAAATGATGTGCAGAAAGGACCATCCCCACCTTAGTGCCAGTGTTGCGATACTCTTGATCAGCTCGCGGATTGGTCTCTCTCTCTCTCTCTCTCTCTCTCTCTCTCTCTTTCTCTCTCTCTCCCTCTCCACATGCAGTGTCAGCTAAGCATGGCATCCGCTCAGAGCCCACTTCTGTGTCCGATTGCCTACAGACGTAGGGAGCAGGGCCGGACAATGTAGCTTCGGACTCACGACTCTCAGTGCCCCGGTGTAGGGTGCGTGTGTGAAGTTTGGCTCTCCCCTTTTCAGGAACAGTCACTGTCGGCGATGCAGTACACCCAGGCCGGAGCAGCCATGCGCTTGGAGGCTTCCGACTTGTGCAGCCAAGAGATCCCGGAAATTTGGGCTGGGGGGCAGAAGGCGATGCGTGATGCTTTTGGTTTTGCAAGCCTGCTTCCAGCCAACACCCCTCCGCTTGTGCGCGTGGCCCGAAATGGCTCGAAGTCCCAACATCGGATGCGCGAAACCGGGACTGCATGGACTGCCATTTCTTGATGAAGAAAGAGTCAAACAAGGGCTTCAAGCCTAGAGATCAAGATGACTTTTAAGGCCACTGACGGATTCGTCGCAAAGCGATTTGAATGTGCTCCACTGCGCGGCACGGCAACACAAAGGTGTCGTCTGTGCGCATGCTGGGCGAGACGGATGCAAAATCCCCACTTACAGGCCCTCAAAGATTGGAGTACTCAATCCCTACAATAGGTGCCCAGTCTGCATCCGGGACTTGATGACGTGTTTCTGCTTTGTGTCGTGGTGACTCCCGCTCGATCTCGCGGCGCTTGGACAACACACGAAGAGTCGAGGAGCGATTGCGGTTTCATGAGGAAGGAAAGTTCTGCGAGCAGTGTGTGCATGTTCGACGTTGTACTGCAAGCTAGAGCCCTTTTGCATCATCATGTATGCAATGGGCGGTGGAACTCGACATGTGAGTGTAAAGGGGAGCGAGAAAGGGCAGATAGGACCACATGGGCCCCGTCTTGACCTGTGTGGCTGCATCTGGTGCTGATCGACTTTGTTCTAGCCCTGTGCTTTGCCCAGGCCTTTCGTCCCACCAGGTGCGGGGACGCTGCTCAAGACGGACATGATTGATGTTGCATCGTGTTGCATGCGCGTCCGTGCTGAAAAGTGGATTCTTCAAAGCGTCGGTGCTTGATGCACCGGTTGGTTGCTTCGGCTATTGATTGAGTGCATTGATTTGCTGATGGGCGAGCTAGTTGAAGGGGCAACAGGAATTTTGTTTTGTGAAATTTGAGCCTTCAGCTGTGTGATAGCATTGACCTGCCACCACTTCCACTGTGGCCCTTTCCTCTCGAGGTGGTCCCGATTGAGCAGACTTTTTTGCCTGTTGTGCGAAAATATGTTGCGTTTGACTTCACGAACGAGGAGCTGGGCAACTGCAACATCAGTCGAGCTACATAGTTCCTTCATCTCTGCTCGCGTTGACAAGCTTGACTTTCCGTGGGACCTACGTCAAAGATTTGTTCCTTGTGTCTCTTACCACTCCTCCCAGCAGTATTGCGCTGCTTGCAGCAAAAGACCGGTCCAGGCTTCCCTGGCTACCCTGGCTACCCCGGTGTGCTTCTCGGGAAACTGTCAGGCAACTGCATCATTCCGCGGGGCTGCAAGGTAGCATACTGCATTCCACAGCAAGTGCTGCTCAGCTGAGGCTACTCCGGATACTTCCCGTGGTGGGGCCCGGCCACTCAGAGTAAACACTTCTACAGAGGCAATGGCTGACAGACGGTTGCCCAAGTTGTCCAATGTCGGCTTCGATACTGTAGGAGGGAGTCTGTTCTTGCAAGGTTATCCGCCACCGCTCATGAAGAGGGCCAGCTTGGACTCATGCCATTCCTGCCTGGCGTCGCATGAAGCAGTGTTTGACCGCTCGAAGGACAGCAGCAGTTCCGACAGCGACTCTTCTGTCCCGGTCCAAGCTTGCAAGCCTTTGGTTGATTCCCGACCGACAAGCTGTGCAGGAGGATTCCACATCCGACTCGAGCGAGGAGGTTCTGATAAGTCGTTAGGCTCCAAAACGCTCTCTGTGTAAAATGATGCAGGATGCAAGGAAAGCAGCAGCTTCAAAAGCGCGGCTGAAGGCGCGCGAGAAGGTCGCCGACTTTGGTAGAGCGGACGTCTCTTCTCTTAGCTTCTTTGAAACGGCCTCTGCCTTTGAGGTCGAGGAGGAGCGAGCGGAGCGAAGAGCCAAGGAGGGGCTCTTCCAGTGCTGCGGGCTCTTGAGCGCCGGGGGCGTGAGGTGACCATAATATGAAGCACAACAGTGTGAGATCTCAGCCTTGAGCAGTGCTCCAGGAAGGATTCTCGTTTTTGGCTTTGTCAGAAACTGTTTCACAGTTCAAGAATGTGTCTCCGTCTCCCTGTATGCTACCAAAAGTGGGGTACTAGTACCTGAGGTATGTGGTGTGTGCCATCTATACATTTGCTTTCTATATACAGGTAGGCATCTGTCTTGCATGGCTTCGCGGCGTTTCATGCATCTAAGGGTGATAATTCCGCTCCATACAGGACTGGAGATGTTCCGCGAAAGGGTATACCAGAAGCATCACGACAATCAAGAGAAAAGCTCTTGGCATAGAGAGCCGTGTACGTGTTTGCGAAGACATCTTCTTCTTGGAATGGTGATCGCAACGCGAAGAGTTTAGCATCACCACCCTCAGCTGCAGCTTTGATGATACTTGCTCGCAAGTTGACATTGTTGACAAAGCTGTGCGCTTTTGTGTTTGTCTGCGCCCGACCATTTGGTGATGTGCGTGGTTGCCTGCACGGTGTTGTGCAGAAGCAACGAAACACGTAAACCTCACGAATGTCGTCCAAGATTTTCAGGACTTTTTGCATGGCATGCCGTGTTCAGAAGTCCAAGTCTGGCAACTTCCCAAACAAGACAGCGATTAACAACCGCCGCCTGGTGGCATGCCTCTACATAAATGTTCTCCAGGAAAAAGGCCTTGACCTTTCCTTCATTCAGAGCAGCATGGCTGGCAGCCGTGCAGGAATTGAGAAGGAAGGGCAAGAAACAACAGGTCCAGGCCGATTCTGCGTGCTTGAGACATGTCCGGTCCTGTCTCATGTCCAGGCCTCGTCCGACAGCAAGGAGCAAGACAGCGAAACAGCAAAGAAGAAACTCAAGAGGAAAGCCAAGGAGGCATCTGTGCGTTGAATCGTTGGGCATCGTTGATTGGGTTTTGGGCTGTAGCTAAGCAAGGACAGCGATAGCGACAAGGATGAAGACGGTAAAGCCAATGCAGAAGGACAACCAGAAAAGCCAAAAAATAACAGAAAAGACAAGAAGAAGGAGAAGGAGAAGGATAAAGAGAAGGAGAAGGAGAAAGAGAAGAAAGAGAAGAAGGAGAAGAAGGAGAAGGAGAAGGAGAAGGCCCGAAGCTGTCACTGTTGACTACTGAAAGGAACCAGACAGCTCGTCATGCGGATCTTGTGATGTGACGCTCGGGTCAGCATCAGCGCCCCTCCCAGCAAATTTCAGGCGGGCCGAGTCGTGAGGCAATCGAGTCGGTGAAATCGCAGAGCGAGGCTGTACATGCACATTCCGCATGCGTGAGCACGCATACCAAGTTGTATCGCTGCTTTTGGCACTCCAAGAGCGGGTGCCATAAAAGAAGCATGTCACCCATGAATCATCAGAGTAGAGATTTCGCAACTTGCATGCCGCACTCTTGGTTCATCCGTGCCGAAGGTACTCACTCGAGCCATCTGTGTAGGGCTTTCGCATTTTCCGCCCAAGCACGACTCCATGTGCCCTGCTCTTGGTGCATCCATGCCGAAAGTACATGTGAACACGTGGCTTTGCATACCGTCACGAGTCGAGTGAGCAGAAACGAAGCAGCACATGACGCTTTCCAGCCAGGATACACGGCACGCATCAGTGCGAGGCATCGGCATCTTGCACATGTCCGGTATGGGATTGCGAGGTGCCTTCTAAAAGCCACGGCAAAACGAAGCAAGAGCACGAAAAAAAGGTAAAGAATCCCGACTGCAGTAGACTCTTGCGGTCACTTCCTGCCAACGGTTAGTTCTGCTCGCCACCACGTTGTTTGCCTTGACTCTTAGCATGAGGGTCAGGAGTCGTGGCCTCAAAGAGCATGGTCAGACTGTATGACACCAAGGAAAGAGAAGCAGAAAAAGCGGAAGCAAGGGGCAAGCGACGACAGTGACGAGGACTTCCACACAACTTCACGATCCCTCACGGGGCATCCATGCTTGGAAGTTTCGCGAACGAGGAGAAGTCGGCAAGCGAGGTGTCCAGCCCAAAGTCGGATGGGCAGAAGCGAAGAGCCGAAAAGTTCCTCGTACGCGAAGAGACAACCGGACCAAACTCATATCACAATGTCCACTGCATGACTTTTGTGCCCGTTTCTGCGGTGGCAGCATTTCCAAGGAAAGGGAAGGCGAAGAAGGCACCGATGAAAGCGGACAAGTTTCTTGGAATTGAGCCTGATAGCAAGCGCGGAAGTCCGCGGGGGGGCAGAGTAGTTCTGCATAGAGCTCAGTCCCAGATCCGACCTCGGACCTCGTCGTCTCTGTTCCACAGAGTCGGGCAGGAGAGAAAAGAGAAGAGCCAGATGAAGGCCAAGAGCAAGACGAGCCTTTACGGCAAGAGGGATGGGGACACGTCCAATAGAGCTCTGAACACCTCAAACTGAAATTTCTCTTTCAACTTTGCCATTTCCTCATAGGCCAGAGAGGAAGTAGGGAAAGAAGGCAGGAAGGAAGGGAGGAAGGAAGGCAGGCAGAGAAGGAAGGCAGGCGGGAAGGCGGATTGGAACCCTTAAGCGAAAACAGCAAGCACAAGCAACCCATTTCAACATTTGCCCCTGCTCACTACATTCCAAAACGGTGCGAATTGTCTTGTTATCCGGAGCAGAGGAGTGGCTTTTAGTACTCTTGCCACTTGTATCATGAGTCGTATTATTCGTCGTGTCCCTATTCCTACGACGGTTAGTGCTGCTGTTACTGTACTGCTATCAGTACTACTACTACCAGTAGTTTAGCTAGTTTTCTTCACTTCCTACAGCTACAGCTACCACTACGACGACGACTACTACTACTGCTCCTCGTACTGCCGCTATTGGTGCTGGTACTGGTACCGATACTGGTAATGGTACTGGCACTGGCGCTGGTACTGGTACCGGTACTGGTACTGATACTAGTACTGCTGCTGCTACTGCTACTGCTACTGCTACTGCTACTACTACTACTACTACTACTACTACTACTACTACTACTATTGCTACTACTACTACTACTACTACTACTACTACTACTACTACTACTACTACTACTACTGCTACCACACTACATCAACAGCAACTACTACCACTAGTAGTAGTAGTAGTAGTAGTAGTAGTAGTAGTAGTAGTAGTAGTAGTAGTAGTAGTAGTAGTAGTAGTAGTAGTAGTATCATCACACTCGCTGCGGACGGTGAAGTCGCAATGCGCTGATTGGAGCAGGGATCACCTGGCGCACAGTGGCGCGCGATCACGCTTGGATCGCCTCGAAGCTAACTAAGTGGTTGCCCCGCAGGGCCTATGCTGAGGTTGCAGCACTCCTCATTCGGTACACAAGGATGTAGCTGGAAGTGGATAAGGCTTCTGGTAGGACCGATTGCGCAGAACTATTGTCATCGGTGTGATGCCACAGGTTCGCTGCTCCAGAACGAGGTTTGAGTGCAGCACGGTAGTGCCCACTGACCGTGGTCGGTCCAATATGCTGGACAATCGCCTGAAGCTGATACGTTCTCCATATGATGCCATCAGGGGATGAGGGAGTCCATTGTGGAAAAAGGACTTCTGGATCAGCATCTATGCGATGGTCACGTTTGGATGCAATGCCCTGTTCATTGCGAAAGCGGTTTAGCTGTACAGCCACAGCTTCAGTACCTGCAATCAGGGCGTGGCGACGTTTCTGCGAATACCAGCGGTTGATACAGGACTGGGCGGTGGTTGCAATTGAGTCAGAGGCATCTTGCATTCTTGAAAGTATGAGTGGGCAAACCCCGCCTTCATCTAGAAGCGTGTGGCTGTCGTCAAAGGACTGCCAGAGGCCCTGAAAGCAGGGCGCATTGAGGACTTGGTGTAAGTGCAGGAGGAAGTCCGCGGCATCATGTTGCCTGGCTGGGTGGGACCAGCGTCGCATTGCCTGTCTCCACGGGAGGAGGGACCAGAGTGTCACTTGCGGTTGTTTGCGCGCCTGGGCGATGAAGCTCCTCAACGGTTCCCGGTCCAGTACCTGAAAGGAGGAGGGGGTTTGGGACACAAGCCAAAGATAGGTGAAAAGGCAGGCATGGGAGTAACAGTAGTTGGAAGGATTGCGGAGCTGCAATGTCGGGAGCAGGGCTGAGGTCTCGGCGGCTGTCTCGGCATAGGGATGTGCATGGACTGGAGGAGGGTCTGCAGCTGCTGGGCCAAGGCTGATCTCTGGAGGCGATCCGGACGGAGGGTGCAGCCGATCATCAGGAGAGAGGAGTTGTGTGAAAGGAGCTGGAGCAACTCCCAGAAGCGAGCCGTATGCTCGCCCCTCCAGCCCACTTCCAATAGCCAGGTCACCGTGCTGCCTTCCATTTTCTCCTCCAGCTGGCGAGTGGCATGGAACCTGTTGAGCAGTTGCGGTTGTACACTCAGCGTCGCTAGCTCCTTTGCAATCTCCACCACTTTCTGTGCCGTGAGCGGTTCGCGATCGGGAATGGGCTGCATCACACCCTCCTTGTTGTTCCATTTGCGATAGCCAAACCCCGTGTTCGGGTTGTATAGCTCCATTTGGATCGCCTGTTCTCGGGCATCCTCCTGGTCGATTACCTTCTGGGCACGCTGGGACAGCTCGAGCATCAATTTCTGCCACAGAATGATGCGCATCGGATGGGTGATGGATTCCGGGTCGTTCCACCGCAGCTCGTGCCATCCTTGGGCTGTGGCGAACAGCTTGGGGAGGACAGTGCCCGGGGGCTGAGTCGTGAGGAAGAGGATCCAGGCCATGGTGTGGCACATGAGAGTGAGGTCGGGGCCTGAAGAAGGCCCGTATCCCTGTCCTTGGCGCTGCCATGGGGGTTGGGGGTGGTATCCGGATGGGCGACCTCCTTGACGTCTTGGCGGACCGCCCTGCGGTGGGTTGGCAGGGTTCTGTTGGCCCTGGGCTCCACGGCCTGATGAGCCCTTTCCCTTGCCTGGTTGGGTGGCTCCTTTGCTGTTGTCCCTCTGCCATTTGGAAGGTCTGTCCAAGACTTCCGTCGGTGGGGGATTCGAGGAATCCGGCATGCCTCCCTGTGGTGGGGGTTCGCTCATCAGTGTCGTTGGGGCCATCAGGGACTGGGGCTGCATGGGTATCAGCCGGACTTGCGCTTCGATGCTCTTGAGCTCCTGAGTGGCCTCTTCCAGGTCTTCCGGGCTCACTTGGTGCGCATTGAACATCGAGGGGAGAGTCATCGCGGACCTGAGACAGGTGGTTCGAATGATGTAGCGCATGCGTGGCCTGTAGCAAATGAACCAGAAACAGGACTGCACACTCAGTGGCATGCTTGATGGGCGCTCCTGTTAGGGAAAGGCTGCAGTAGCGACAGGTGCTACCAAAGGGCCAAAAGCCTGCGGTGGGATTGCATGCGCTGGACTGCCTCTTCACAGCAAGTGGTCATTGGGGAGTGCTTGGCTTTAATATGAGCTCGAAGGCCACGCGCTTGGGTCAGCCACTGGTGACAGTACGGGCAGTGGTGGACTGCCTGAGGGAGCACCTTTTTCAGCCAGGAGGCGAGCTTTTCCCAACTTCCGACTAGGTAAAGCTGGCATTCAGGCCTGTGGTACAGTGGAGTCGGGTTGAGATTGTGTTTTGGGGGTAGGGCGTTGAAGCCGTCTGGGACCAAAGTTCGGCAGGATTTGGTGGAGATGTGTATTCGTAAGTTATGCCACGAATCACACTGTCGGAGACAGTGCCGGTACTGTGGAAGACCTTCTCGACCATGCTGCCAAACAAACAGAGCATGTTCATCTGCCGCGAAGTCAGGTAACGGGGCCGGGGCCGTGGCAGCATCTGGGTCCATAAGGACGGCTGGAGTAGAGGAGGAGTGATCTGGGTCCGGAGCCTGAGCAGGAGTTGGGCGCGAGCCCGAGGAGGCAGGTGCCTGTCGTACTTGAGTGTGATGGGACTTCCGCATGTGGAGACGGACGGCCTGAAGTGTGCTATAACCTACTCCGCAGATTGGGCAGCTGAGTGGCCGATAGCTGAGGACGCTGCTGATTGGCTTGAGGTGGGCGCGAGTAGAGCCTCCCCGAGAAGGGGTCATAGAGTCAGAAGGGTCGGATGCAGAGACAGCAGGCGTCGTCGAGTAGTCCTGCAGCAGGTCGAACCAGGTTTCCTGCGCCGCAGTTGGAAAATCCGGGGCTTGTTGGAGATGTCGTTGGATCCGCTGGTCAAGGGTGTCGCCTGGCGGTTCGAGCTGGCTTCTGAGTAGTAGGTCGTGGGAGGTAACTTTGGTGATGTGGCCCGGTAATTTTTGGATGAGGCGGAGCTGAGCGTGGACGAACTGAGAGAGGAGGGTGCGGGAGTGGTGGGTGATGCCTGTGGCCTCCAGGGAGTAAAGGACAACCGGGTAGACACATGTCTTCCAGACGCGGATTTTGCTGTCTAGGGTCAGTGCTCGACAGCGGAGGACCTTGGCCAGTCGCCAGTAGGCCTGCCAGCCAAGGTGCAGTCGGTGCTGCAGGTTGAGAGCTTCATGGTTCTGGTAGGCAACTCTGGCTCCCAGGTAGGTATGGGCGTCTACTATCTTGATGAGCATAGTGGTTTGACCTACGCGGAGCTTTATTGCGGGCTCGCCTGTTTCCAGCTTGGTGAGTCTGGGGCGAAGAGTGCTTCTGGCCGCAGTACCTTGGAGATTGAGCAGGAAGACAGTTTTCGTGGGCGACACTCGGAGGTCTGCTTCGTGGAGGAGCTGAATCAGTATGCCTGCCGCGCGCAGGCTGGAACGGAATTGTTCCTGTGTCCGTATGGTCCAGGAGGACCAGATGTCATCGGCATAGAGGGTGGGCTCTCCCAATATCTCCTTCTTGTGAGTGATGGTCTCTTTGAACCTTAGGTAGAGCTTTGTGGTGGCCATGGACCACAAGAGGGGCGAGAGACCGCAGCCCTGACGTATGCCCTGTGAGAGCTCGACTTCGTCTTTGTGCCCTGCCAGCTCGAAGGTGAGCTTGGCCTGGTCGTGGATGTGGAGTGCAAGCGCTACCTCCTCTGATGTCAGGCCTGCTGCCTGCATTGAAGTCACAAGCTGATCTCTTGGCAGCGAATCAAAGGCTTTGTCAACGTCCAGACTTAACGAGAGACCCCCGGCGAGTTGGCAGGGGGTTACGCCTGAGTGGCGCTGGTGTCTTTTGGGACCACCTGAAAATGTTTGCATGGGCTGCAGATCCAGCAGGCGTGGCCGACACAACAAGCGGCCAGCTTCTTCAGATGCTAAACGTGAGGCTGCCGGTGCTCGTGGTCCTGCTTCTGAGATGAAGCAGGCAGCTTCAACTGCTGCCGTGTCTGATGCTGGTAGCGGCGTGCCCTCGCCCTCGTCCTTGCCCCTGCCATCTTCAGCGCCTTCGCCCTCGGCTTCGCTTGAGTCAAAAGCAAGCCAGGAGATGATGCCAATGCCCACGCCTTCCTTTGCGCCTGTGCCCTCGCCTTCGGGCGACCAGAACAGCGGCGGCAGCCAGGGTTCGCGCTTCATGCAAGTGGCTGCACACGCGGCTGATCGCGTCCGTGGTGCTGCGATTGCTGACGTATGCGAATTGTGGCGCTTGGCGGATGTATGCTTCGGCTCTGTCACGTATACGGTCAGCCAGCATCATTGCTAAGATCTTACTGCCGGGTGGGAGGAGGCAGATGGGGCGCAGCTGTTTCGGGAGACGAGCCATGGTCACCTTTGGAATAAGGCATACGTGTACACGGTGCCAGTCCTCTGGTAGGCAGTAAGTCGGCGGCTGGAGACAATGCTTCAGTCCTTCCGCTAGGTCCGGCCCAATAGCCGTGGAGGCAGCTTGCCACACGCGGGCAGGCATGTAGTCTGGTGGAAGGGCTTTCCGGGCTGGGAGGCGTGCGAGGGCACTGCTCACCTCGTCGGCAGTAAAGTGGAGGTCTACAGCAGGTTGTGGTGGTGTAGGTCGACTTGTGGTAGTCTGGTAGAGGCCCTCGAAGTGTTGGCGGATGGCCTTAAGTTCCTCCTGCGGGGACATCAGCATTCCATCCGCATCGCGCAGTTGGATGCGGGAGTGTCGGGTCTTTGGGGCCAGAAGCCTGGTGGCTTTGTAGAGGGCTCCCGGAGCAGTGCTGCGTTCCGCCTCACTGAGGATGTTGTCAAGGCGCTCTTGTTTGCGAAGACGACCTCGTTTGTGGAGAATGTTTTGTGTCGTGCGAATTTGCTGCGTGAGGTGAAGGGCTTGGGCTTTTTGCGCAAAAGTTGTCGTAGGCTGCGCTTGTTTGAGTCGCTTTAGGCGCCAGAGCTCTCTAACAGTGATGGCGGTGTCTGGTGCGTCGGTGCCCGGCTTAGTTGGAGTAGGCCTGTGGAGGCCTGCCGAGGCTGTGAGACTGTCCCAAGTCTTTTGGAGGAGGAGATTGATGTGTCTGCAGGGGTCTACCCCGGGGGGTGTGGGCCGAAGCTGCAGCTGGACGGCTACGGAGTGTGCAAGTTTCGGGCCAAGTGAGGGGTCCGCAGCTAAAGCAGCCTGTGTGGATGCAGCAGTCCAACGTTTGCATGGAGAAGGCCTGTCTGTGGGGAGTAGGCGGTGACTTGGCCAAGGCATAGTGGTTTCTAGGGGGCGGTGGCGGTTGCCTTGTGGTGGAACGAACGGAGCGCTCCTCAGTCCTCAGGGCGCCAGCCCGGCGCGTGCTTCGGTCTGATTGAGCTTCCCTGCACAAGATGAAGTCAATGCGGGTCCGGGTTGCAGTGGGCCCTGTTCCGGCAACGTAGGTGGCAGCATTGGCTTGTCGGCCGAAGGTGGTGACAGCTAGGAGCTGATTATCCCTGAGGAGGCTTTGAAGTCTTCCGTAGTCCTTCTGTGGTGGGACCGTTTTATCTAGCAGGTCTGCCGTGCGTGCCAGTCGGGGTGCATCCGGTGGTGGGACACACTGTGTGTTAAAGTCTCCGAGCACTAGTAGCTGGTGGCGTTGGGCAATCCGTCCAATGAGATTGGACAGTTTGCTCCAGACTTTTTCGCGGCACTCGAGCAGCTTTTCCTGGGTGGGGGTAGCGGTGGAGTTGGTGGACCAGCAGTGCTGGTAGAGGCTGATGATAGAGATGGGTGGCTCGGTGGCTAATTTAGTGTACAGCAGTCTGCCAGGGATAACATGGTCAGTGCGCACCTGGTGAGTGTTGGCCAGGTCCTGGTGTACCATGTGAAGGATTCCTGCACTGCGAGTTTTTGTGTCCAGGGAGCTGTGCAAGTGCCAGTAGCCTTGGGCCTGCCATTCACTGGTGAAGGTCCAGTGGGTCTCCTGGATGGACAGGATGTGGATCGGTCGGCCTTGGAGGGCTTCCATGTGCAGCCAAACATATACTTCGTCGAGTTTGGCGGTGCTAAGGCCGCCAGCGTTCCAAGAGATGGCGCGGTACCTTTTCTGGGAGGTAGCAGCCTCTGGCTGTATAGGAGTCTGGGCTTGAGCGTGAGAGTCAGGCGGTCTGACAGTGTCTGAGTGGTAGACCTGGCCTTTGTATCTGGCGGTGCCTGTGGTGGCTAGGCGCTTCAGGAACCTCGCATAGGAGCGTTTCTTGACCGTAGAGGATGGTGCTGCAAGTGGCGATGCTGCGTCGCCTGAGGTAGGTGGCGCGCGAGGCTTTGCCGCACTATGCGGCCTTCGAAGTGCAGTGGTAGCGACTTCAGGGGAGTTCGCGACTGTCTCCCCAACCCTCGCACCTGCCGAACTCAGAAGCTGAGATCCTAGGATGATGGCCTTGAGGTAGGCTGGGGTTCGTCTTTTTGTTCGCATCTGAGTTCGGTCCCCGGATTTGGGACCGGGGCGGCTCAACTTATTGGGAGCTGAGAGTGTGTGTGTGTGTGCTTCGTGTCGTCTGCGCTGCTGGGGGTAGAGCAGCTCTGAGGGTAGTGGGGGGCTGCTTGAGCCCAGGGGTCAACATCTTGAGAAGCAGGCGGAGCTGCAGGACACAATGGCTGACGAGAGGCAATTGCATCAGTGTCTTTTCGCAGGTCCGTTCATGCCGTGCTGGTCGTAGTAAGGGTCTGATAATGAGGGCCATCGTGTAAAGGTTAATCCAGGCTGTGTAGGTCCAGTTCCAGTCGCGGGGGTGCCTGGGGTTTCGAAGGACCTGGAAGGGATGCCTGGTCAGTCTCCGGGAGAAGGTGGACCGTCTCGTCGGTACGATCCGGTGCAAACTGGTGATAGTGCAGCCTGCACAGGTTGCAGGCCGGTGACGGTACAAACTCTGCCGGGTCCCCCGCCATTGGTCTGCCATCGGGCAGGGCATCACGCAATTGAGCTCTCCACGCGCTGTGGCATAAGGAGATCTGGGGCCAGTTTGCGAATGTCGGGGCAGTGTTCGATACCAGCCTGTAGCCTTCACAGATGTGGAAGGCTGGTGGGGTTGCTGCAGAGTGGAACTCCTGACGGGGGCGACCTTGACAGATGGCGCAGGCCTCTTCAGGTTGAGCACGGAAGCTGTGGGGCCAGCCCTCCACCCAATGGTCACAGCACACTGGGATGGAGACGGACGAATCAAACCGAAGAGAGGTGGCCCTGGCACGGCGGTGTCCCGCAAGACGTCGTGCTTCACGTCGAGCTGACCTGATCCGATCAAGCAGGGACGATCGGAGATGCCTAAAGGCTTTGGAATTCTTGAGGCCGTTACTGCTGGGAGAGCGGATGGCCCGCTGCCAGTGAGATCTGGGTGTCCGCTACAGAGGCAGGGCTGCATTGAGAGGTGTAGTAGTAGTAGTAGTAGTAGTAGTAGTAGTAGTAGTAGTAGTAGTAGTAGCAGTAGCAGTAGCAGTAGTAGTAGTAGTAGTAGTAGTAGTAGTACTACTACTACTACTACTACTACTGCTACTGCCATCCTTACTGCTGTTGCTACTACTCCCTCCACTGTTATTGCAATTGCTACGATTGCTACTGTTATTACAATTGCTATGGTTCTACTATCACTACGATTATTACCATGACGATTATTACCACGGTTTTTTCCATGGCTGCTTTGTCAGTTACTACAATCACTACTTTCACTACTATGACTACCACTATTGTTATTTCCATTGCTAGTATTTCTACTTTTGCTCCTGCTTACTGTTGTTTTGATCTCTGCTTCGATCTGGGTTTGGGTTTTTTCATCCGAAATTTGGTTGTCTTCGTACAGCATCAGGAAATTGACTACACCATTTTCATTTCTTTGTGATACCAGGTTTGTGTTTTTTGATCCCTGTTTGAGATTTTGATCCCTCAGCCGCGGCAAGATGGTCCATACTTTGGTGCGAACTCAGTTGCAGATGCCATGGCATGATTGTATCTGACATGTCGACGGTCTGTTTCAGGAAAGACGTGGCAGATGGCGAGGACCAGCGGGTTCAGTCAAGTCTGCAACCTTTGGCCCAGGGTTGCCAAGGACCAGCAAGGCAGAGGGTCACGGAGCGAAGTGTGGCAAAGTCTGCTCAGCTTCATGCAATTGGGAGGGGAAGCCCGCCAAGTTTGTACAGCCGACAAGACGCTGTGCATGTCAGACACCGTGCGTGTGGCCGAGTCCGGCAAAAGCTCGCAAAACCAGGCACACCGATTCCGGAAACTTATTCGACAAACCCCGCGGTGTTTTAGGGTTGGCGGTTAGCCTTTCAAGATCTTTATTTGAGGTTGGAACGCCCGCTGGCGGGCAACCCTTTGGATTTAGTTGAATGATTGTCGATGTAGACGTGATTGCAACGTGAGCATAAAACGTGATTCGATCGGGCATGTGCAGGACAATTGATCATGACATAATACTTGTTTCAGAACCTGTTTCAGTTGTGCCAGTTGTGCGGAGAAGTGAAAAGGTAATCTGGAGCACAGAAAAAGTGATCGATCGCCAGCCCAGCAGCAAATGAAAACACAGTGATCGGACACGGGTCGAGAACGCGACTGTAAGAGTGATTCAGGTGTGGTCTTGCACACTGGTGAAACGAAGTGCTTTTCCGGCGCCAGGTCACTTTGAATTCACTTTGCAGCGGCAGACTACTGTGGGATCACTTTTCCAGGCTCCCTCCCATTCACTTCAAAACTCATTTTTCCAGGCCGCAGATCACTTGGAAAATCGTATTTTCGGCACCAGATCAAACGAAAAACGGTTTTCCAAGGCACCTGCAGCCACCGCTCTGATGCCGTGTATGCAGTGTGCAGGCTTACATAGACGATCAATGACCAGAACCTTGCCAAAAGGAATTTTTAGAGCCGCGGGGTCCCAGGCTTTGGGTCCCTGGCGACATCCGATAGCCCTAGGTAGAAGTATTGGCATAACCTGTGCAAATCTACAGATATTTTGCTGGTGAGTGGAAATCCAAAAGTCGTTTATCCATTCAGAAACAATTTCTTGCAAACCAACCCGACGGTTACCGAGGGCGGCGGCATCGCAGTTTTAGGGTTTAAGCAACATCTCCTTTAAGGCTTCAGCTTTGCCAAGTAATATCTTCTTTCTTGAGCCCCGCATTCCATGACAGCTGCTGCTCAGGGTCTGGCCTACGTCGTTTGGAGCATCATATGTGCAGCCCACAAAGTTGTGACTTCCTCTCCAGTCCGTTTTGGTGCCGGCAAGTGGTCGCGGACATCAGCAATGTCCCTCTTTCTTCTCATTATTTATCGAGTTCAGACAATGATAGGCTTCGCCAGGAATGACGGAAGCAAACAAAACTCTTAGGCTGAGCTCGTGAAGCTTCGAAGGCGCCACCCAACATTTGAGCTGAAAGCGCACCAAATCTGTCAGGCTGTATACCAACTTGTGATATTGTAGCTAAACTTGTGAGGCTTTGAAGACCAAGCGCGCCTTCTCAAACACCTTGAGGTACGGTGGTGGTAGTGGTGGCGGATCAACTGGAACGCGAGGGTTCTGGCCTGCACATATCATGATCCAAACGACGTGGGTCAGGCCTGATGAGTAGCGCCTGTCACAAAGTTGCGATGCATATTTCCTTCCCAATCCTGACCTCAAGGTTGTCGCGGCTGCCGAGATGCCAATCGCATGTTTTATCGAGTTCAGAAATGCTAAAGCGATGCTGGGCACATGACTGAAGGAAGGAAAACTCTCAAGCTGAGCTTGTGAAGTTTCGGAATCGACACCGAATCTGTGAGCTTTGAAATCGAACTAAAACAAGTTACGCTCTTTGAGCTAGGCCCAACAAGCAGGGTGTCTCGCGCAAGCCCAGGCGAGACAGGTTAGTTAGTGTTGCGTAGCCACGCGCTGCGAAAATTCAAGAGCGAGCGCCCCCCGAATGATGATGGATACTTTCTCGCGGCTTGAGGTTTCGTTCCACGGAGAGCCGGTGGATGTGGTTCCTGGCCTGGTCATTGACTTGCCATGCCACGTCCCGGCACTGAGCACGCCTGACGCTTTCTGAGGCCACTTGGCACCCCACGTGAGGCGAGGGCACGAATTTCATCCAAGGGCCAGGCTTTGCTTCCAAGCGGACGCTCCAAAAAGAAAGAACTGCGATGTGTTAACCAAAACCAACAGATCCCACCTTCATGGATGCTGTGCTTCGACGCCCAAGTCCGGTGAGAGATGAAGGGAGTTGTGGTTTTGGGGTTGTGGCAGCCACGATCTTTACGTTTCGGGAATTGCCACTCAACATCCCTCGTTGATGTTCCTGGCATGGCAAAGCAAGTGCTATGTACTTCTTTTAGGGCGTGGGGTTTGCCGCCTACGACCTTTCGGGTCTGGGCTTGCCAACCAAAACTTCCCTCCTCCCTTTGACGTTTCAGGTTTGCCAACAAATATATGTTTTGTTATACACTTTGGGGTTTGCCACCCACGGTTTTTGGGTTTGGGATTTGCCACCCGGCCTTTCCTTAAAAATTTCAACTAACGGTTCCAGGCTTGGCAAGTGTTTTGTCGTGGGTTCGAGTTTGCCCGGCACATTTGGGATTCGCCGAGCAACATCTGCGTTCAAGGTCTCAGGTTTGCCAAGTATGTCGTCCTGTTCTTGGCTTTGCGGTTTGACCACCGGCGATGCTGAATGTTTAAGGTCTATCAACCAGCATATCGTAGGTTTCATGTCCGGAAAACAATACATCCGTTTCTTAGGTTAGTTTTCGGCGACCACATATTTGCTTAAGGTTTCAGGTTTGGCAAGACATACCTGTTTTTCAGGCTTGCAAATGTATGCCTTCATATGTTAGGGTTTGTTTGGGGTTTGCCACCCAGGATTGTTGGGGTTTGGGATGTGTCACGCAACAGTGTTGAACGTTTGTAGTTTGTCTTTTGTGGGGTTTGGGTATTGCCGTATTGCCGCATACGCTCTTTACGGTTTCGATGTTTTCGTCATCCAGCATCTCCCGTCAAATATTTGCATGTTCTTTAATAGGGTTCTGGAGGTTTTCCACCAGAGGTTTGTTTCGATTCCAGATTTGACAAGTAATGCATTTTTTAGGGTTTGGGGCTTGCCACCGATGGTTTTTAGGGTTTATATGGGACTTGCCAAGCAAGGCGTGGTTTTCAGGTTTCAGGTTTGCGAGCCTGCATCTTTTCGGGTTTGGGGTTTACCAGCGTGGTGCTTGCCAAGCAACCTGTCCTTTTTGATGTGTCAGGATTCCCAAGTAATTTTAACGCTGCGCCGCCCGCCTCGGCTTGCCGGAGACCGGCGCTGTGACAGAACTCATCTGGAACGTGAAATAGCAGCGCAAATGCAGAAGTGTGGGCAAGGGACGCAGGGGGGCAGCGGAAGGGCGGAAGGAGAGTGGGGGCAGGAGCAGCGCGGGCGGGGGGCGGGGGCGGGGGCAGACAGCCCGCATTTGCCCAAAAAACTTGAGAATCCTGGAGATCCTGCACATGTGAGGCACGCCATCCACCAGGCAAATACGCACATGCATGATGTAGTTGGCAAAATCGAGACTTTACGTAAAGAAGAGCTTGCTTGAGTTTTGTTGGGGTTTGCCGAAGCAACATCTGTGTTCAAAAGTTTCGGGTTTGCCAAGTAATGCCTTCATATTCAAGGGTTTGTGTGGGTTTGCCACCCACGATCTTTAGGTTTGGATTTGCCACCGGGCGTTTCCTTAAAAAGTTCCAGGCCTGAAAGTTCTTTCTTGACCTTTTTGTTTCGTCTTTGAAGTTTGCCAAGTAATTGTCGGGTTTTGCACGTGTGCAAAGAGTGACAAGCACTGCGTAGTACTCCTGGTCGCCTTTGCTGTCTAACGTTCGAGTGCAGCCGAAGCTCCGGTTCGAGGTGTGTTAGAGCTTTTCGTTTTTGGTCACCCGCGCAGCCATGTGGACAACGGAAGCCAGGATCAACCACCTCTGGTCGGCAATGGTCGAGGTCGCGGAGGCGTCCGAGGAAGACCTGATGAAGGTGATGCCCCGCCTCCAGGACGCCGACTTGGTGAAGATCCGGGCGTGCGCACATGCGGCCTACATGCAGTCCGACGAGGTCGACGAGCCGGTCGCCGCCGGCCCGCCCGCTGCAGCAGGGGGGGCAAGGGCAGAGTCGTGGTCGCGACCCGCCTCCTCCGAGGCCGCTGGTTCGCAGCCTAAGACGACGGTCCCGATCAAGCCCAGGACCAGAAGGGAAAAGGTCGCGGGACACCCTGTTCGCAACGATCCGGCCCAAGCTCCTCGACTCCTCCGACGGCAAGTACAGTGGTGCCTAAAGTGGTGAAGAGGCCGCCAACGGTGCCTGACGACGGGCGGCCCACACAGGTCGTAACCCCGGCGGCGAAGCCCAAGGACACCGAGGCGCCCAGCACGGTCGCACCGAAGGACCCACCTGTGAAGTCGCCGCAGCCGGTCGCGAAGCCGAAGCAGGTCGTGGAGCAGCGTTCGCCCACGTCGGGTGAGGACGCCATAGCTCTTATGATGGCACCTCCTTTGGCTCCGCCTCCTCAGCCGAAGGCGGCCACTCCGACTACTGCGACGGCTCCCTCGAGTTCGACGTCTACTACACCACCCGTGAAGGAGCCCCAGGTCGCGAAGACGCCGGCCAAGAGCAAGGCCACAACGGGGAGAGCAAGCGGTCCGCCTCCGGTCGCAGACACAGGTGCATCTCCGGGTGACGAGACGACGGGGAGCGCTACTACCAGTTCGCCGAAGGTCGCGGCCGCCGCCCAGATCCTGGCCGCAGGTCCGCCAGGGCCACGGAGCCCACCACAGTTCGCGCCTTTTCCGGTGGGCGCCCCGTACCCTCAGGTCGATGCATGGGGTCGCGCTTTTCAGGAGAACCCGCCGGACTACAGAGATACTATTTCCGCGTGTGGTCTCCGATGCCCGTCGTGCTGGGGCGAGGCTTGTTTCAGAGTGAACAAGCCGGGGTACCGTAGGTCGCACGAGAAGCACTTGTGCGATGCTTGCCATGCACAGCATAAGTAAGCTGCTGAACCCTTGTGCGACGTAGGGCTCTGACCTTAGGTTCGTGACCGTTCGGGTTCGGTTTTGGGGGTCGTCGTGCGTGGGGGCCTGGGCGCGTTCAGGGCTTCCTTTGTGGTCGTTTTTGGGGCCGGGGGTGGGTTTTGTTTCGGGTAACTAGATCGTCAGGGCCTTACGTTCGCACAAAGGAGGTAGCAGCCAAGGTTCGCCAGAGCAGTGTCCTGAAGCCGCGACAAAAAGAGAGCCCTGTGGAGCGAAGTGCAGCAATTCAGTGTCATGTTCGAGTGTGCGTGTTGTGCTACCATGTAGTTGGTGTGGACAGTTGAGAACGGTCGCGAGTGTGCAGTACTGCCTCCTCAAGTGCAAGCGGTGAAGCAGTAGTCATGTGGCATATTTCATGTTCCGCGGATCGGAGCCAGTTCGCGAGCTTGGTGGAAGTTCTTCGTGAAACAGGCAACTCCGCTTTCGTGCGTGCCCTTAGTCAACAAGGGATAAAGTCAGCTCGAGATCTTCGCGATCAAAGCTCCGTGAGATTATGGGCGATGTTGCACTTGATCGACTTATGCAATCGAAGCCCACACGAAGGACAGTTCGCAATGACATTCCTGAGGTGCATCCATACGCCCGAGGTTCGCTGCAGAGGATCGGATTAGCTAAGGGCCCCGAGAACGATGTGGCCCAGATCGACTTGGAGCAGGCCGACAGAGAGTTCCAGTTGGACAAGTTCGCCAAGACGTCCAGGGCACCTCGCGAGAGCAGATGGACGACGTGGTCGACCATGGCAGCACGGCGACAGATGGCTCCCCTCCCAGTCACGGTCGCACTCATCGACGGCATTGGTTCGCTCTTGAAGGCAGGCCGTTACCGGTCCGCGGCACAGTATTTCTCGGTCGCCAAGACAAAACACGTGGAGGCCGGCTGGGAGTGGACCCAGCAGCTGGACCTTGCCAGATCCCAAGCCATCCGATCAGTGACAAGGGGGATGGGACCGGCGGCATCTAAGCTCGACCTCTTTTTCGACAACATCAAGGAGGATTTCGCACAAGCCTTGTCGAGCGCGTACACACATTTCGAGGTGCCCATGTCGCTCCGCCTGGAAGAGCCGGCCGCGACAGCGATTTCGGCAACGTGGTTCCTCCTGAGGGGGATTGAGATATCGAATGTCACCGGCTCCGACGTTCGTTTCAATCGCCAGGAGTGTTCGGTTACTTTACGTCTTCCAGTGAGCAAGACAGACCTCGAAGGCAAAGGGTGCGAGCGTAAACACGTTTGCTTTTGTTCGCCAAGGCACGACGAAGGATGCCGAGACACGACAGCCAGTGCTTTGATGTTCACTGTTCTGCAGAAGTGCGCATGCAGGAACGGCCGCCACCCGCTGTGCGTGTACCACGCCATACTGGAAGTGGTCGTGAGACGCCGCAGGAACGGGTCGTACGATCCGGCGCACCCACTGTTCGGAAAGGGCAGTGTTCCTCCTAGCACAGATGTGCGCTTTCGTGTTGCAGCAAGAGATCATGTCCGATTGGAGTCCGAGCGCAGTGGAGAAGTGGTCGCAACACTGTTTCCGGGTTGCGGGTTCGCAACTGTTTGCCAGAGCAGAGATCAGCCTCCCCATTATTCAGATTCTGGGCCGTTGGGGCTCGATGGCCATAATGAGGTATGTCCAAGAGTCCCTCTACGCGCCAGGTCGCTTGTCGCAGCAGCTACGGCAATCTCTTCATGCGTCGACTTCTGCTTCCTCCAGTTCACAGGTCGCTCATAAAGGGGTGTCACAGTCGGACCTCGAAGCTGTTGTCCGCAAAGTGGTGGCCGAGTGTTGGCAAAGTCGCGCAGTGTTTGTTCATAATACGAGGACCAAGTTCGCTCATAAGCCGTGCGAGAACGAACAGGCTTTGCAAAGCTTTGACTGGGTTTCCCTGTGCGGCCGGTGGTTCTATGGTTCGTGCAACCATTTGCGACATGTCGAGGTCCTGCCAGGTTTTACTAAGTGTGCCAAGTGTTTCCCAGACTCGGTCGCTGAGCAGGTACCTGCTCAAGCGTCAGCAGCAACCCCGACACCCCCTGAGGCCATAGAGTCCGCAGACTCCAGTAGCAGCAGTTCGTGAATGGCGTCCGCGGGGGTGACGCTTCCGAAGCTCGAGGACTTGGCGGCAGCGTCAGCACTGGACAAACAGGTCGTGGTTTTCCTCCGCGACAAGGGCGTGACGAACTCGGGAGTTTGTTCCACCTGTTCGAAGACAGATCCAAGATCGCTCCCACACTGGCCCCTCTTCGGCTAGGAGTCAAGGTCGGCACAGACGAACTGAAGCTCGACGACGTGGGCATCGACGTTGCGGCGGCGGTCCTCGAGCACATGATCGACGAGGTCGCTGTGGTTCGAGCACAACAGTTGGCGGAGGCGACACCACCAATCCCAGGAGGATCGTCCGCGACTCCGACGACGGCAACAACGACTTCAGAGCCCCAGAAGGCTCCCAAGCAGCTCCCGAAGGGCTACTGGGCCAAGCGGATCAAGGAGTTCGAGGCCGAGAAGATCGAGGGTCGCAACAGGGTCTTCCCAGTCCACCTCCTGGTCGGAGCAGAGGAGTCGCTTGCGAGAATGGTCCATGAAAAAGAGAGTTCGCACTTGTACTCTCCGGTGAAACTGGGTGAAATAATCTCAGTTCGCAACTTCACGCCGAGTCGCCAAGTGAACCCGTGGGCGAAGACAGAAGACAAGTTCTCGGAGGCCTTGAGCTTAGACTCCTCGGGGACCTTGGTTCGCAAAGACAAGAAGATCCCGGAGCCGCAGAAGGCGTTGACAGTGATCGACGCGTTCGAGTCGATCAGATGGGCGATGATCTTTGCCCGTTGGGGAGAAGAGTTCGTCATCGGCAAGTTCGTCGACTTTTTCATCAACATGGTTCGCGACAACCAGAGCAAAATCCCTCAAATCAGAGAGTATTACCGCAAGACATCGTGGGACCTGGCGATGCACATGCGCGCGGAGGGCTCGTTCCAGGAGGGCGTCGAGAAGATCATTTCGAGTACCGAGCGCCACGATGCTCTGGCAAGGTGGATGCCCCCAGATGGAAAAGGGAAAGGCAGGGGCAACGAGGGCAAAGGCAAGTCCAACAACTTCAGCACCGCGGGCAAGGGGAAGTTTCGCAGTACGGCCCCCTACGCGTCGCAGAACCAGCAGAGGCCCCCGTGCAGACTGTTCGCGGCGGGGTTTTGCAAGTTTGGAAGCTCTTGCAAGTTCAGCCACGTGCCCCAGCAGTTCGTCCCGCCGCCGCCAGCTACAGGGACACAGGCGTAGGGACAGCGCGGGGCGCCCGATGCCCGAGATCTGGCGACACCCGACAGCCACTCGGGGACACAGCTTTCCCTCCTTTACCCCCCAGTTAGTTTTCCCTAGTCCTGTTTCGGGTTGTAGCTCGCAGGCCGGTACCGCGCCCGTCGATCCACAAGTCGTGGGAGCGTCGACCGGTGCATTGCCACGACCCGTGATCCCCCCTAGGTTCGGTTTAGCCCCCCCCAACTAAGATCCCGTGTTCGCATCGGGAGCCTGCCCGAACTCCTCAGTCGCAGCCCGAAGGGACCAAGGAAAAAGGTTCGACCTTGCGCCCCGCGACGGCCCAAACAGGAGCCCCACACAACTGCAAGTCGCCTGTCGCACTGCTGTCATATTTCGACGGAGTAGCAAGTGCACACCAGTCACTCCTAGACCTTCAGATTCAGCCGATCGTTTCATGGTCGTGGGAGCTCGACCCAGAGTGCATCCAGGTGGTTCGCCGTCGGCATCCTAAGATCGTGCTGCAGGGGGATGCGCTGTCCGCCGACCCAAGCAAAGCAGTGAAGGCACTTCAAGAGCAATGTGGACCAGATGTTTTCGTACTTGTGACATGTGCGCACCCGTGCCCCGATTTTTCGCAGATCAAGGGCACAGAAGCGAAAGGTACGAAGGGGTGCGAGGGACAGAAGTTCGTCCAGTGGGTCGAGAAGTGGTGGCATTCCTTTCGAGAGCTTTGCCCTTTTCCGTTCGCCCTCCTGGTCGAGAATGTCACGATGTCCAAGGAAACGCAGGCGACCCTGGACGGACTGCTCGGCATCAAGTCCTTTGTCGCGGACGCTGCGTCGTTCGGATTAGTGAGCAGACCGCGCCTCTGGTGGTCAACTCACATCCAACCACCGGATCCGGCGGCAGTTGAGGCCGGTTCGGTCGCTTCAGGGATGGCAAGATGGCGAAAATGGAATCGACAATGGGAATTAATCCCATCGAGCTCGAGATTTCCAAAGCAGGTCGCCACGCAGTGCAGGAGTGGGAAATTCAGCGAGCAAGTCGAGAGCGGATCCGTTCAATTTCCGTGTTTGACTACTCCTGCTCCCACGCAAGAAGGCAGACCACCGCCGCCGAAGCGGAAACGAGAGGAGTCACCCGGCACCATGAGCAGATGGCGCCAGGACCAACAGCAGTTCGCACCTTGGCATTACAGAGCGTACGCTCTGGTCGAGGAACAAGGTAAGTTGGGTACTCCGTCTGCCACAGTCCGCGAGTTCCTTCACGACTACCCCGAGGGTTACACGAAGGCGGTTCCAGAGCGAGCACGGTGTAAGTAGTTGGGAAACTCGTGGCACTTGCCAACAAGTCGTTTTCTTCTTTTCGTCATCCTGCTGGTAGCGAAGGTGATTCAGGTGAAGACCACTGCGACCGAGATGTGGTATGACGAAAAGCCGTTTCCTATGTTCGAGCTCAGATACCATCCAGATGGTTCGCGCCCGGTCCTGCGAGCCTGTTCGTGGTGGAGACGGTTCGGCATTCGATGGGACCCGAACGAGCCGCCAGCTTTCAACCTCCAAGGGCCGCAAGACGACGAGATGTCGCACGTGAAGTGGGCTACTACGTTGTCGTGGGAGGAAGCTTTCCCGATCAACCTCAACCCCTGCCTCGAGTTCGCCATAGAGCAACAAGAGCGGATGGGAGCCAAAATAGTAGCGTGGCGAGACTCAGTGGTCGAGGATGTGCAGGACCTAGTGACCGAACTGTCCGCCGAACAAGACGAGTGGATGGCCGCCGCACCTCACCACGTTCAGCTAGTGTACAAGCAGGGCAAGCCGCAGTTCGTGGTCCAGTTGCTTGTGTTCGCTCACCTCCTCAAGCTGCTCGATTTTCCGGAATGGGAATCCTTGATTTCGGATCTCTATTGGGGATTCCGCTTGTTGGGACCAATACCGCCAGGTAGCGGATGGCTTCTGCGACAGGATTCGAAGTTCGCCACACCGTGGACGAGGCAACAATTTCAGTCCTACAACAAGGCCCATACTAGACGCCTGCTAAGTTGCTCCAAGACAGACGAGTACTCCAAGACCATGAGCGCCGAGGTTCGCGAGGAGGCCAAGAAAGCGAGATTCGTTGGGCCATTCACGACTTCATGGGTCGCCGACTGCCTCGACAACATGTTCGCCGCCAAAGCTTTCCCAGTGGTGCAAGGCGACAAGGTCCGCCGAGCAGACGATTGGCTACGCAGCGAACACAATGGAACATGTTGGGCCTCCGACATCCCACCGTACGCAGGGACGTCAACGATAGCATCTACAGTTCGAAGGGTCGCTGTCAGTTCGGACCCAGAGTTGTCCGCAGTGGACCACGAAGGCGCCTACAGGAACTTCCCAGTTCGGAATCCGACAGAGTGCGAGACAGTGCTTCCAGAAGATGGAGATGGCAAGGTTTGGCTACATCAAGTTCTACCTTTCGGTTCTTCGGGATCAGTGTGGAGCTACATCCGGTTCGCCGACGCAGTCTGTTTCCTTTCCATCGCGCTGTTGTTGCTGGCGGCAGCACATTTCGTCGACGACTTTTACAAGGTCGAATCGTCTAGGACTTCGAGGCCCGGTTTTGCGTCGTTCCAGAAGCTTCATCGCATCATCGGCACGAGAATGAAGAAATCCAAGGCAAAGCCGCCATCGAGTGCACAGACGTTGCTTGGAGTGGAGTGGCGAGTAACATCGGATGCCTTGTTCGCGTCGCCGGGAACCACGCGCATCGGGAAGCTCCTGACCAAGATTAGGGACATCCTGAAAGAGGATAGCCTTTCCCCGCAGGAGGCCGCAAAGTTGGCAGGCAAGCTGAATTTCGCTTGCTCGTGGGTTTTCGGAATGTCTGGGAAAGCCCTACTCAAGCCAATCTTCGCACGACAGCAGGCTGGCCTCGACAAACCGTTGGCACTCAGATCCGCCCTCAGGTCCGCACTGCAAGAGTTAGAAAAACTGTTGCCCTCGTTGAAACCAGTTCGAATTCCTCTGCGGCCGCAAGATGAAAAGATCTGTATCTTGTATGCGGACGCATACATTAACATACAGGGCTCACGAAGGGTCGCGAACAGGTGGCTTCGCGAAGGAGTGCCGCGTGACTTGCTGCGAGAGAGTTCGAACGGTTGGGGAGCGATCTTCATACCACCATCCGTTCGCCGACTTTCCTTCCGGTCGGAGGTTCCCAGAGAAGTCTTGAAGCGGACCGCAACGTCCAAGGCATTCATTTTCTGGCTAGAAATGCTCGCACAAGTTTTCGCAGTACTGACAGTTACAGAGGTCGTTCGAGGACACATCCTTTGCTTCGTGGACAACTACGCGGCCGAGCACGCTTTGCGGAAGGGCTTCTCGCGCGACGCCTTGTTCACAAAGGTCCTGGGATGCTTCGCAAGATTTGTCGCAGAAAAGGGAGTGTCGCTGTCATTCCACCGGGTGACATCAGCTGCCAATGCATCGGATGGAGTGTCAAGAGACGACTGGACCGTGTCCGAGGAGCTCCAGTGCAAGAGATGCGAGTTCGACTTCTCGGACGGCTACAAGTGGCTCTCGAGTTTGGCTCAATCGCCGGACTCAACTCTCTTCGCGAAGTTCGCCGAGTACTTGGGCGCGCGAGGAGTGGAGGAACAGCGCGCGTGAGTGGAGTGAGCCGCGCAGTTCGTACAGGACTTCAGGTCGCGGTCGGGAAACCGAAGGGTTCCCGGTCCGCTGGCCACAAAACCGCACCAAGGCTTTTGGGTCGGGACCAAAAAGTCCGTGCGAATAGGTCCGAGCGAGTTCTGTCGCTCTCAGAGAAGCGAAGAAGTGCTTGTCATCCTGTTTTTAGGGTGGCCATCGTCAAGGTTTGCGATTCACCAACCAGCGTGGCCGGCAACTCTGCTTACGGTTTCAGATTTGGCAAGTATTGCCTTATTCTCTTAGAGCTTGGGGCTTGCCTCCCGCGATCTTGAGGGTTTGGGGATGTGCCAAGCAACAACATGTCAGTTTGAGGCTTCAGATTTGTCAGCTTATACCTTATACCTTTATCTTTTGGGCTTGGGGTTTGCGAGCCACGATTTTTAGGGTTTGGTGCTTGCCAAGCAACATGTCTTTTTTTCCCGAGTAACTGATTCCGCTTCCGGATTGGGGTTTTGCCACCAAGCATCTGACAGCCTGCAGTTTGCCAAACAGGATGCCTCATTAAGGTTTCAAGTTTGCCAAGCATTATGTTCGTTTTTGAATGTTTAAGGTTTCCCACTCGCGATCTGCAGGGTGTGGTTTTTTTCGACCCGCATCGTTTTAAGGATGCTGTTCTTCTTTTGGGTTCCATCCGCGATCCTTAAGGTTTGGGGTTGGCCAAAGAACATATACTTGCAAGGTTTTTGGTTTGGCACGGAATTCTTTTTTTGTTCATCTGGGGTTAGGGGGTCGCCAGCCACGATCTTCAGGAATCGCCTCAAGGTTGGCCAGGTAATATCTCAATTTTTAAAGGTTTCCTGTTTGCCGCCCACGACCTTTAGGGCTTGGGGTTTGTGATGCAACATGTTTCTGAAAGTTTCAACATTGTCAGCTGCGTCACGTGCGAGTGTTTTGCTTGGTGATTTCGCGGTTCAAACGTGATTGAAAGCAAGGATTTCGAAGGTTTTCGTGCAAGTACGCGTCATGGGCTAAGGGGAAAGGTTTCAAATTCGCTAGCTAAGATCTTGTTCTGCCAGCGACGATCGTTTGGGTTGGGGATTTGCCAAGCGACAACTTTTCTTTCAACGTTTCAGGTCTGTCAAGGTTTGTCATCTCTGTGATCTTTGTGGGTTTGGGGCTTTGCCTGCGAACTTTCGTGTTTGGGGTTTGTCACGCAACAGCTAGGTTGCTCAGTTTGGGATTCCAACTTCGCCAAGTAATATCTTCTTCGTTTGCCACCCGCGATCTTTAGGGTTCGGGATTTGCCAAGCAATTTCTCCGTTTGGGGTTTCAAAGTTTGCCAACTAATGCCATCCTCTGTCAGGGTTTGGGGGAATTTGCAAGCACGATCTTCAGGGTTTCAGGGTGTGTCAAGTAACAGAACTCTTGGTTTGAGGTTTGGGGTTTGCCACCGGCGATCTTTTAGCATTTGGGATTTGCCAAGCAGCATCTCTTCCTGACAGCTTCATGTCTGTCCAACTAATATCTTCTTTTTGGGGGTCTGGGTTTTGCCTCCCGCGAACTTTCAGGCTTGGTATTTGTCAAACAAGATCTCCTTCTGAAGGTTTCACTCGATCCTTGAGGTTTGAAATTTGCCAGGCAACCGTTCCTTTGAAGGGTTCCAACTTGCCAACCAATACCTTCTTGTTCTTGAGGGTTTGGGGTTTGCCAACCACAATCCCCCTTTCAGGTTTCAGGTTCGCTACAGAGGAATTGGTTCGTCAGGGTTTGGGATTTGTTACCCACGACCTGTAGAGTTTGCAGGTTGTCAACCGAAATCCCCTTTTAAGGTTTGAGGTTTGCCAATTAGTATCTTTTTCTTCAGGGTTTGGCGTTTGCCACCCGCGATCTTTAGGGTTCAGGACTTGCCAAGCAAAATCTCTTTCGAAGCATCCAGGCTTGCCGGGAAATGTATTCTTCTTTTAGGGTTTGACGCTTGCCGGTCGCGATCTGCAATATTTGGGCTTGCCAGGCAGCATCTCTTAAGGTTTCAGACTTGCCGCGATCGTTAGGGAGATTGTCCAAGCACAAACTTTTAGGTTTTCAAGTTTTTCAAGAGATATGGTCTTTTGATAGGGTTTGCGGTTTGCCACCCACGATCTTTAGGGTTTGGGTTTAGCCAAGCAAAATCTCCTTTGAGGATCCAGATTTGCCAAATTTGTTCCTCGTCTGTTGCGGTTTCCGAGCATTATGGGTCGGGTGTGCCAACCAGCATTTCCCTCGAAAGTTTCAGGTTCGGCAAGCAATACCTTCCAATGTCAGGAGTGTGGAGGTTTGCCACCCAGGGGATGTTCTTTGACGGTGTGGGAATTGCCGAGCTTTTACGGTTGTATTGGGGGTTGCCATGTAATAGTTTCTTCGCTTGGTGTTTGGGGTTTGCCACCCACGATCTTTAGGGCCGCCTTTTCTTCAAGGCTTAGGGTTTGGTAGCTTTGGAATTTGCCAACCAACATCTCGTTGGCAAGCTTCAGGATTGCCAAAGTTTCAGGCTTTCCAGTTGACATTTTTTTGAATGTAGGGTTTTGTGGATTGCCGCCTACGATCTTTTCGCGTCGGCATTTTCTGAGCAATTTTGTGCCGAATAATATCTTATTGCTTTAGTTTGGGTTTTGCCACCAACGATTAGGAAATTGCCCACTAATGCAATCTTTTTTTCGGTTTCGTTTTTTGCCACCCACGTTGTTTAGGGTTTTGTTTGGGGTTTGCAACCCACGGTTTCATGCTACCCAGCAAGATCTTCTTCTCTTGGGCGTTTCGGGTTTGCCGTGGCAGTAGCAATAGCAGTAGCAGTAGCAGCAGCAGGAGCAGGAGCAGGAGCAGGAGCAGGAGCAGTAGTAGTAGCCGTAGCAGTAGCAGTAGCAGTAGCAGTAGCAGTAGCAGTCGCAGCAGCAGCAGGGGCAGTGGCAGTAGGCGGTAGCGGTATCGATAGCAGAAGCAGCAGCAGCAGCAGCAGCAGCAGCAGCAGCAGCAGCAGCAGCAGCAGCAGCATCAGCATCTGTGCTTTGTGTTTTGTCCTTGGCCGTTGTTGGAGCTGCTTGTTTTCCTGCGTTCCGCTCCATGTTTCGCGAATCTTCACCTACGTTGGTAAACTTGTCGCCAGTGTTTTCTTAAAGTAGTTTCCACAAGTTCCTACTTTCCGAATCGGCCCGCCGTGTTTTCGAATTTGTTTTCCGAAGTCCGCCTACGTCTGGTGGGCGTGGGTCACTGGTGCACGAGAGGAGAGTTCCAAAGAGCACGACAAGGCTTCCTGGACACTCACGTGGACTGCCGTGAGTGCGGGAAACACAGCTCCGCAGCAAACAACTCTGCAGGCCAAGAAGCAGAAGCGGAAAACGGAGAGTGAAGAAGGCTGCAGACTCAGCCACACCAGTCACACCAGCTTTACTATCTCTCATTTCGAGCGGGTTCATAGTAGTTGCTGTCTACGGTCTCAGCAGCCTTGGTGCAAAAACAACTTCCAGCCTGGACAGAGTGTCAAGCGGCAGGAAGCAAAGAGAAATCAAGCCAGAGCAGCCCAGAGAGCCGGGGCAACAAAAAGAAAAGGATCGGCCAGACACGTTTGAGGGAGGCATAGGGGCTCAGTATGGGTTCAGTATTGATGGTTGACGATGGTGCATTGAGATGTGTGCCAGCTCTCAGCACTTTTCAATTCGGCAGCACAGTCTGTTTGCAAGGAGGAAAGCCAGCTCCGATGAATCTTAAGTGCCGCGGAGACCACATGTCCTCCCTCGAGGGGCGAGAAAAAGCGCTGCCCAGCAATCGAGAGCAAGCTTCCTGGCGGGTTGTACTTCGCTCGGAAAGAGCAGTGGAGCCGCAGATCTACTGCACAGTGCTGGCAAGTTCTTGACTTGATGGATCAGCAAGCACATGGGAGTGCATATACTACGAACAGAAGGGACAACTTGAAGTCTGGTCCAGGGAACGGCCTCTTTGCGATTTGCAGACTGATTGTTTGCATATTCAACAGTCGACTTTTGGCCAGTTCTTGGGGTGCGGAAGATGTCTTTAGATGCCACTTGCAGAGAACCGTTGCCGGCTCGCTGGAGCGCGACTGCGACACACGATTCGCCTTTCGCTGGATGGACCGATGCTCCTTTTGCAGCCATGGCCTGGCTGCCGCGAACTGAGAACTCTGCCATGCGAAAGCAAAAATGCTTTCTTTGTCTGCAGCTCGTCTCTGAGGTTTCTGGGGAGAATGGCCTTGTTAGCCTTGTGCAGTGGCCAGGTGAGCACCCGAGTGAGAGCAACATGACTTGAGTGCAACCAGCTTCTTGTGAACCATGCTCAAATCACCCATCTAATTGAAGCTTTGCGCAGGATGATGTCTCGCAGCGGCCTCTGCTTTTGCACTGCACCGGGGTGGAGGGAGTTGCACATCTGCGATGATGCAAGTAAGATCGGAGCGGTAGCCTTTCTGAGCGTTTGTCTTGGGAGCTTGTCCATCCCGCAGCCAAGGAGACCGCACTTCAAGTGGGGACAGACAAAGGAGAAAGTGTTCGTCACCGTTGCCGTCTCCTGGCAGCATTTCCGGTAGCCAACCAAGCATAGTCGATGTGGAGCAGTCCCAGCTCAGGTACGCAATCTCAACCGCAGTTCCATCAGTCCCCGGCTTGCACATTCGAGCGGAGTTATGCGGAACATGATGCTGTGCTGATAACATACGAGGAGTCTTGCCCAGCAAGGCTTCCTGAACGGGTATCGTAGCGAGCCTAAATCTGAGGTGTGCACTTCGCAGCAGATCGACTTGGCTTCCAGTGTTCGGACATCGATGGGAAGGCAGTTTGACGGAATCTCCGGGGTACCGCCGCGCAGTGGGAGCAAACGGCACTCATGATCCATGGTCAAAGTAAAGGCTCAGGGTTCAGAGTCAAGGAGCTCGAACCTTGACGAATTGAAGGCTTGGGTTTAAGTGGTTTGAGAGAGCTGCTCCTGACAAACATGGACCCTTTGTTTGGCTCAACCCAGTGCCTCCTGCTCCTGTTTTTCATCCCTTTTGCTTGTAGAGTCGTAGAGTTGTGAGACCATGGTGGCCCAATTTGGATTGCTCGCCGCGTTCATTCATGAGGGCCTCACCAAGCATCGCTTGCATGATGCCTGATGCCCAGAGGGGTATTAGGATTAGGACATGACGTCGCGCGAGCACTCGGCACAGCAGCAGGTGCATTGACTCTGCGTGGGCATGGGAGTCCGCCCGGTGATGAACGACAGCTGTCCTGATACGAACAGGTGCAGAATCAACCCCCTAGTACCGGCCACGCTCCGGCGATTGAAGTGCCCGTCAACCACCGGTTCGTGTTACCACGAAGGACGGAAAGGGAGCCCGAGTCTGAGTTTGGGTTCCGCAGCTTCGTATTGCAGCCGTGGAGTTGGACAATGCGTTGGCCAAGGCACTCACTAACCGTCACTAACCTGTCCAGGATGCAAGCAGCTGCCTACTTGCAGTCTGTTCCCGGCGCTGGTTGTTACTGCCCTCGCCTGTCAGTTCGCAAGTCTTGAACGATGTTAGGGCCCAGCGGTGGGACCAGGTAGCTGCGGCAGCGTCACGAATCTGAGGCCAATAGCGGGCATACATGGGCATACTCAGTTGGCTGTCGGCTGTTTGCGGTCAGCATTGCAGAAGAGTTGCAAAGCAACGTTCGTCCCTCCCACTGTTTAGATGCAGATTCGTGCTTTCTGAAAAGTTTTTAAGAACAGCGGGAAGCGTTTGCAGCAATGACGGCCACTGCGTTTGCAAGCTAGCTGCTCCTGAAGCGCTTCTCGGTGTTCCGTACGACAGGGTGCACCACCTGGCAGGTCGAGGTGTAATCTGACAAATTGAAGTTTGCTCACTTGCTCGGTGCCAGCACACCTCGAAGAGGAGCACCTGCTCGGAGGAAGGCAGCTGCATCATCGGCTGGGCCTCTTGCTGTGGAAGCAGCACGACGGAGCTCTGCGACGAGGAAGTCCCTGAAGACTTTTGCGGCTGCTGCTGTCCGTTTTCACATCGCTACACATCGCCACGAATCGAGCGTGATGCTGGCGCTGCGCAAGCACGGCCAAAGATGCTGCAACTTGCCGATGGCCCGGAGGGCTTTGCCCCAATCGCCGTGACAACCCTGATGTTTCTAGTTTCGGCTTGACTTGAACGCGCCCTCCCTAGCGGCCTTGCGCCAGGCTTTCGCATTGGGCTTGGAGCTCGACCAGGCCCAGTTTCAAGTCCGTTCCGTTCGTGCGACAGGTATGGTTGTGCCATGAACGGAAAAAAAACACTTCAAGCATGGATAGTTCGTCCAAGCGAGGATGTAGCTCCAGACCTGAGCAGATGGGAGTTGTCGCGGCCTCAGGCAGTGCACGTGCATGTCGATAGCTTATCGCACAGGTTGTGCTGTCACCGAAAAAGATGCGGGGACGTGTCTGTCCATTTGAACTGCCAGCGGTACTCAAGCTTTGCATGAAACAGTTTACCATGTGGCGCAAAAGTGAAATACGAGCACTTGGATGAGGAGCTGTCTTGCTCTTCCCCGTAGGAGGTTGCACAGGAACCCAAAAGTGCAGAGAAGATGAGTTGCGAGTCACAGTTGGAACTTTGAGCATGCTGACAGAGGCAGATGGATCTGGAGATCGCAGAAGATTTCTGCTCGATATTCAGCGACCCTTCAGTCCACAGAGGAGTCGTGGTCGGCACGGTCAGCCGCGAGTGGACCAACTTCTGACGCCGCCCTTCACCTGGCCGAGCCTGTGCGTAGTTTCCCCCTGAGCCAGCCCAATGCCGTGGTCCGCATGCATCCACACTTTGGCTTGAAATTTGTATCTGCGAAACACCCCGATGATGTGCCATGAGCTGGAGCATGTGTGATTCCAAATCCTCATGTTGCCTCTTGCCAGTGTTCGCCCGACAACCACGAGCATCACAGCAACACGGATGCCAAGTTGCTCGCGGATTCGTGCTATCGATTCCGATCCGACAGGAAGCAACCTTCCCGCGTCTTTCTCCTTGCGTGGCTCACTCGCTCGGCCAAGAGTTGGACTCTGGACACGGAGATGCCCTGATCATGCCCATCCAAGCTTGGCAAAGTGTGTCTGTCACAGACTGCAGACGCAACAGTCCTGTATTCCAGTTTCTGATATCTATGACGCTCATCCAAGCCATGTCTGCCGCCGCCCATCGTTTTGTAGGTGCCACTCAAGACGCTTGCAAGCTGACGCCAGCAGCCACTGGTTGAAAGGCCTGCAGGCGATGTCGCTGTCAGACTGTGTTGTTGCGTGGGATCGTTGCCACCATGGTCGCCCGAGAACGTTGGGTCGTGTGACGTCGCTACAAGCTCAGTGTAGAAAGAAAGAGTCGCCAAGGACTGTCTGCGATTCCACAGCCCGTCGCCGAAGAGACAGTAGGAAATTCATCCGCACGAGGTCTTATCATTGATTGACCTGTGCGCATGGGTCTGTCGTCCCACGCCCGCATGTCGAGGTCAAGACGGCACGGCGTGCGCATCAAACAGCATGAAGCCAGGGTGGTGCTCCCTTTGTGTCGTGCTGGCCTGGAAGGTGCTCCTGGTTCTCGCAAGACGTTCACGGCCTCTACGGGCCATGGGTCTATGGAGAGAAGGGCAGTGCCAAGAGGTGTTGAATCCATACAAGCAGCGAGACTTGTTTCCCTTCAGCAGCCGGTGCTTCCCTGCCACGAAACGAGGCTTGAAAGCCCGTGCAAGAGGTCTGCAGCTTACTCCGGTCAGCCAGATCCGGTGTACGCCCAGGCTATCCAGAAAGGAGCGCTGGGGCGAGCCAGCCAGAAGCTGATTCACGCAGGGCAAAGAACATTGTGTGGACATTTGTAGGTTCGGACATTGTTTGATCTCGCTCGCAGGTCCTGATGACCCTCACGAAGATTTTCCCGGCAGCGCCCAGCTGAAACTCTGTGCTTGGCGGAGGTGTTTACATGATGCGGTCTGCATGAGGCCATGTGGATTTGGATTTTTTACGTCAAGCTCAGGCCTGGCCTGCTCTGGTTCACGACCCCCAGAACTATCGGCAGGACCTTCCTAGCCTTGACGCGCTGTGCTAGCAGTTGATACGCTGACAGGTCATGGATCGAGATTGGTCCAGAAATGATGACAAGCTTGAAACAGCGGAGGCAGCGGTAAGCACCTCTGGCTTGGAAGTTTTGGCATTTGGGAGTTGAGCCGCCTTGGGGCCCTGCCTCGCTTTACGCAAATGGATCACCCCGGCTGTTGTTGTTAGTAAATACTTCTTCATATCGTAGCTTGCTCAACATACTTTGTGCTTTACGGCACGGATTTTGCCAGTTTCCAGTTTTGCTGACAGGACGCTTTCTTTGAGGAGCATGCAGAGTGCCCAGGGGTGGGCTGTCCCATAAAGATGTACACTTCTTGTGGTCAGTTCCTTGTAGCACTGCAGCTGCAACAACTCTGCAAGTCGTGCGGTTCGCCCGTTCGCCAGCTTTTCGCTTGAGTGCTTTGGTTCCTTGCCTTCGCGACAAAGCGCTGCCGATCTGGACGCCTCGAGCTTCTACCGCCGGAATGCAAATTTTCGTGCCGGCCTCAGGCTGAAATGCTCCAGATTCTCTAAGGGTTGTCATGTAGCAAGCTCATGCGGTTTGCACGGCATTCATGGCTCAGTCTTTCATGTTTTGATGTTGTTCTGAAGTTGACAGCTTTGTTTTCTGACAGCCTGAAGCACGAGCCTATTGCCGCACACAAAGAAGGGATCCGCAAGTTCGTTTGTTGAGATGCTACATTCTAGCTGCGATCAGAGTCGCACCGGGTTGAATATGCAAAGTGTACCCTGTGCATTTCTTGACTTGCAGCCGCAATATGTTGCAATGGCTAGACTTGTGTAATAAATACACAGAGTAGGAAGAAATATATTTTGACTCTGACCATTTCGTGCTGGAGACCCAAATCAAAACATCTGCCCTCATATTCAAACAACATGATAAAGAAAAGACGGCTAGATATTACAAACCAACTAAAGACAGATGGGTGAAATACAACAAATACATCAACGAGAATCTGACAGGCAGTGACGCTGTATCTTTACACCTTCTGACTACCGTCATAACAGATGCAGCGCAGACATGTTTGGACAGAATCCCATTGGACAAGAAAAAGCCATATCTATCTAAGGAAACATGGAATAAGATTAGAGCGCGCAATGACATGAGATCCAGCGGAGCTACGAACAAAGACATCAGACAGCTGAACAAGGATATAGCAAAATATGCAAAAGTTGATAAACAGAGAGACCTCATAGACAGATTTAAAGACAACCCTGATGATAAGTCAAAGAAAAAGATGTGGAAGGCAGTCAAAGATCTACGGAAAAAGTTTGTGCCACAGTTTGTGAAAATGAAGAATCAAACGGGAACACATGTACCACTCGTTCAACGTGCGGAAACCATAGCCGAATATCTTGCGAATGAACATTGGAAAAACATGTCTCAGGAGATTTCCAACATTTCAAAAATTGTGGAAGACAATAACGCGCCCACTGGACATTTCTCTTTACAAGAATTGAATGATGCAGTCAAAACTACGAAGTCAAACAAACAACCGGGACCGGATGGCATCGTCATGGAGCTAATTAAGTGGTTGCATAGAGATAACAGGTTATTATTCCTTTCATTGATTAATACTTGGTGGGAGGATAGGAAGGCGCCGCAAGACCTCTTTTACGCTAGAGTGGTCCCTATTTATAGAAAAGGGGATACTGATGTTGCTGCAAATTACAGACCTATATCGCTATTAAACAGCACCTACAAAATCTACATGATGATGATCCGGTCCCGAATGCAAACTGCAGTTTCCCAACACATTGCAAAGACTCAATTCGGTTTCCGAACTGCTATGTCGACAGCTCACGCTATATACATTGTTAGACGTATTCAGGATTTCGCAGAATCGACTTCATCAACATTGAGTCTTGCATTGTTAGATTGGGACAAGGCTTTCGATAAAGTCCAGCATGATAAGCTTATCGTAGCTTTGAGAAAATTGGGGTTCCCTGATCAGTACTTGGATGTGATACACGACTGTTATCGAAAGCCAGAGTTTTATGTCAAAGACGAATACGGTATCTCCCAAACGAAAGTACAATCATCAGGCATCCGGCAAGGATGTCCTCTCTCACCCTTTTTATTTGTTATGGTCATGACTTGCATAGACACAGACATCAGAGAAGCCGTCAGTTGCCATGTTGTTAACAATCGAATTCCAGGTCTTGACTACGATATGATTTACTATGCAGATGATACCATCCTCTTCTCACGATCAAACCGGGGACTGAACGAGCTTCTCAGTCTCACAGGAAGAATCTCTAAACAGTATGGTTTGCACCTCAACAGAGGAAAATGCGTGGCGATCCCTATGAATAATGACGGAAAGATTCACTTTGCAGACGGCTCTGCTTTAACGAAGAGCTTTGAGGCGACATATTTAGGCAACGAGCTCAACCAAGAAGTGAACATTCAGCATGAAATATTGAGCAAGATTCAAGAGGTTCGCCGCACCTGGTTTAAGCTCAGTTCGTATTGGAAAGCAACATGTGCCAGCAAGAAGTGGAAATTAATCGTATTCGATGCCATTATTCGAAGTAAGTTGTTGTATGGTTTGGAAACTGTTCACTTGACTCTAGCCATGTACAAGAGAATTGATGCTTTCCAATACAGATGTCTGCGTAAAATTTTAGGAATGCCCTCTACTTTCATTAATAGAGCCAACACGAATAAGAAACTTTTGCAGGCTGCTACAGCAGCAGCTTTTCCGACAAGGGGTGACCGCAGGGAAATATCATCATTTAGCAATTACCATCAAGAGCGTAGGGCGAAATTGTTGGGGCATGTGCTTAGATCGGGTAATGAAGATCCTATGCGACAAGTTTCGTTCTTGCCAGACACTGCTTGTAGAGTTGACTATGGAAAACGCAGAAGTGGTCGCCCCAGACAGAACTGGCTGCATTTCTCCAAAAAGTTTGTCTATGAGCAGAAGTTATCCAAAATTAACTTTACTGGTTCTTGTTTTGAAGACACAGCTATTTACGAAGCAGCTCACAGACGAGAATTTTGATGCGAAGCTTATCTCTCCGCAGCTGCGCCAACGCCTTGCGCCTCACCGGCTGATTGGGTCAGTGCAGGGTATGGCTAGGAAAAAAAGACTTGTATTATTGGCGCTGAGGTCAAGACCTTGACAGGGAAAACGATTACCTTGGACGCGGAAGCAAGCGACACAATCGACAATGTGAAGGCTTGACTGTAGCACGGTGCCTTAAACAAGTTTGCTGCCAGAAGCATCGAATCAAAGCTCGAGGCAAAGATCCAGGACAAGGAAGGCCAAGCTGCCACTGCCGAAGCATCTCGGAAGGATGTTTTCAGAAGCTCACCGTGCTTCAGGCATCCCTCCTGACCAGCAGCGCCTGATCTTTGCTGGCAAGCAGCTCGAGGATGGGAGAACACTGTCTGGATCCCTGATGCCAGATTGCTCGAGCAACACTGCAAACCTCATGTCTTTGCTCGAAAGTCGGGTGGACTGGGAGTTGGATCGATTCGGCGTGGCCCCGCGCTGGTTTTGGATTTGGCCTCTCGCCACCCGTCGTCGAAACCTCACAAAGAACCCGATGAGATAGTTCACGCTGACACCGTTGGGAAGAGGCGACGCCTCACAGCACAAGTCTCTGAAATGGAGTTGTGACCCTAAAAGCATTCATGAGCCGCAACACCTTGGACAGAGAGCACACGAGGGTGGTACGCTCAAAACTTGAAGAACCAACATCTGTTGTGTTCGCATTGCAGCTGTGGAAGCGGCGCTCCCGCAGTTCGAGTCTCCGAAAGAGGCTACCACAAAGGCATTGGACCGAGCCACGGGGTCAGACAGCAGCTGCAGCAGTGTGGGCGGTTCGGAGAAGCACCAATCGGTCTTTGATGGATCGAAGTCCACACCGCGTGAGGCCTTCTAGCCTGAGGGGACTGAAATCGACTCCAAAAATACGTAAAGGGTGGATCGACTCGACATGCAGAGATGTCGCAGCAGTTCATGCGTCAGCCACGTTGCTCTGATAGCTTTCGTGCCCAGAGTTTCACGCAGTCCTGCAAGGCATCAGCCTGTCTTAATGGCTTGAGTTGAAGTTGATGAAGTGAGGTCTGATTACAACATTCAGAAGGAGTCGACTCTTCACCTCGTGCTTCGGCTTCGAGGAGGTCTCGCCCTGCTGAGTCAAGTGAACATGCTATCTTGAAACTCACCGGGAGGATGCTGCTGGTTTTTTTCCTTCCTCATCATCCTTACGCTACTTGAAAGCATTGCTTTGCAGGATTTCCACAATCGAGTTGCAGACAGAGTCATGTGCGTGTCTTCGACATGTTTCCAAAGAATGTGTGCTCGAAAGCTTTCATGGCAAATGTTGGATTTCCGGCTGCAGGCTTCTACTTTTGAAGACCGTAGGCCATAGACTCTCAGACATGCACAAGAGCAAAGGATCATTTCAATGGTCTTCTTGATGCCATGCACCTGTGGAACCTCGGCATCTCGCCGGCAACACGTTGGACAAATTGCCTTCCGCGAGCTCAGATTCGGGATCTCCTTACTGGGTTGTTGAACTCCACAAAGGGTCGTTACGGGACCGCGTCCAGAAGAAGGCCATCGGCTTTGGTTGGCAGATGTTGGCAGCGAGCCGCGTCCAGGCATGCTTGATCCCGTTTCTCATTCCGCCCTTGTTGGTCTCCATCTTAGCAAGGAAGGAATGCTGCCTGGCTTTGCGTGTCACCAGCTATCAATGGGCCAATGGGCGTTTCTCAGGTCCTGCCTTGCTTCTGCTTATAGCGGCTGAGCGCAGTCGCTTGGGAGCTTTGCATAGCTTTCCACGCTTGTTTGAGGGCAAAGCTGCGCGATACCAGGGGATGGTTCTGTCAAACGGGCAAGACCTTCCTAGCGGGACACGCGTGTCTCTCAAAGGAACACTCAGATTTAACTGTTGCTGCCTTGATTTTCCACAGAGGCCGAGCTTCAGTCTGAGATTCTCTTTGTACAGAAGAGGAGACAGTCGGATTGCCGGGGCATTGCGAGGGCAAGCCAGCTCACTGGGATTTCCTGGTCCTGATGCCATTCTCAGCTTCTCAACGCATCTTTCCAGTTGAGCGTGCCGTAGGCACCTGACATTGACATGAACTGAGAGTCCGAATCCGGCGCCAGTCAGTGCGCAGTGGCACTGAAGAAACAAAAACATGCGATAATTAGGTCCTACAAAGAAGCAGAACAGCCTTGTGCCTTAGCAATGAGCAGACGTCCATCAATCTGTAAAGGAATCCGCCTGGCCTGCCCTCTGCTCCAATGCACTGGCACCAGACTGTCAATAAAGTTGCACATCAACTCATCCCTCCCTCCGAAAAAGGAAAGGCCGCTTTTGGCAAGAACGTGTCTCTCACCTTCGTCAGCTTCAGCAAAGGCTTGAGCAAAGCACGCACCTGCTTCTGGTCCTGGCATCCTCAACGGGCCCGGAAGACGGAGCACAGGAGCCCTATCAAGATCATTCAAGTCTTGCGTGTGGGGCTGGGGCAGAGTTGAGGGAGTGATGGTGGAGACAAGCTCATCCTCGCAAGGAGGTTGCACGTATTCTTCGCGACTAGTGCAGGTGGCGACAAGGAGCGCCAGGCAGGGCCCGCCACGGCCGAGATGCGCACGAAGCCTCTTATTCGTCCAATACTGTTTGAGACAACCTCTACAAACGGTGCCGGTTGCAAACCAACTTGACGGGCTACGATGCCCGTGACATGCTGCTAAATGCGCTGCCAGCTGAGCGCCCGTGCAACACGAGAAGTCGCACCAAAAGCATGTCAGCGCTGGACTTTGACACACATCTTGCCACACCTTTTGGACGCCCCTGAGGAGTCCCTTCTGACGGGCCTGAAGCTGAAAGCGAAACCATTCCGCAAGAGCCTTGGCTTGTGCATGCATGGCCTGTTTGATGGCCGTACCAAGCTTGTGTTCCGAAAACCACACTGCGAGCTCATCTGCTTGGGCATTTGCAGGTTCAATGCCTGCCAGCTTGGGCTGCCAATATTGCAACCACCTAATATCTTCACGCAGAGCAGAGAGCCACGAATTGCGGCAACGACCATCCTCTTCCTCAAGCAACGACCAAACGGAATCAATGCCCTGTTCAACAAGCCTGCTGGCGTGTTTAAGTCTGAGCATGCTGAGATACGCTTGAGGTGTCGGAAGACCGGCTGCGCCACAAACTTCATATATAGTTGGGCAAGCTGGCCGTCCGGAACTCCTGTCATCTGGCATCAACATGCGGTACATTGTATCATGTCCCTGAATCCAGATGTGCAACTCCCTTTCCGTCAGAGGCCCCCACACCGCACAGTTGAAATGTGCCGCATTCACACCAAGGACTCTCAGAATGTTGCTACGTGCTTTGATCGCCACATCAACCCTCCGCAAGACCGGTTTGGCAAGTGGACGCACACCTCCAACTGCAATTGCAAGCTTTCGCCTCAAGTCCTGCCCAGCAGTACCATTGTCTTCAACACTGGTTCCAAGGTGAACATACCTGCAAGCCTGCCTCAACTGAAAAGGCTGTCCATGTGCCTGAAAGGAGAGCTGCTCTGGCTTCATGAAGGCTTCACGCCTGTGCTTTGTTGAAGCTTTCCCAGCAAAACTCAAGAGCACTTCTGTTTTGCCTTTCTTATAGTTCAACTGAAGAGCCCTGCGCGCACACTCACAATGAACAATCTTGCATGTTGCCACTGTCCTGTCAACCAACTCGCAAGCACGGGGGCTGGCAATCGGAACGACTGAATCGTCAGCCCAGACTGGGTTTTCGGGGTCCCTACAAGCAACAGGACTCAAGGTCAGCCCATCGGCGTCCAGGGCCTGTCTGATCGACAACATCGCATCCGCAAAAACTATGGCAAACAGGCAGTCGGCCAAAGCGTCACCCGGCCTCGTTCCCGAGCGCGAGCAATGAAACTTACGCGTCCCGGGGAGAATAAAAGAGGTCATCATGTAATATGAGCGCACAACTCTCTGGTGGTGCGGTTTCATGTCATTCAAGAGCACATGTCCCTGACTCCATGCCAAGATGTCATGAAACAATTCCGGCGGGACTCCCATCTGCACAAGCACGTCGACGATCGCATCGTCGTCCCAAGAAAAGCCCAGGAGTCTGCAACGCAATACCCTATAGTAAGCGCTCCGCAAGTCCATGAAAAGAAGTCCGGCACTCCATTTTTTGATTCTGCAAACTTTTTGCCACAGGATAACATAATGAGTCAACGCAGCGCTGTTTGAACCTGGCCTGCACCCTTGAAAGAGAGCCGGAGCATCTTTTTCCATCAATCTAATCAGCTCAGGCCGCAAAAGCTTCCTGCTGCATTTGCCTATTCCCTCCATCAAAAAGATACTCCTGTGGTTGTCGATCTCCGATGCTGCCCCATGTCCCTTGAAAAGATTGAAGAGCAGGCCGGTTGAGAACCTGAAAGGTTCGCACAATCTAACTTGCGACTTCAAGATGACTGGGAACCATATGCGAGCAGCACGCGCGCCTTGTTGGAGCCAATGCTCATTTTTAACTCCGGATGGCCCAGCTGCCTTTCCCTTCGGCATCCGTTTAAGGACTTGCTCAAACTGATACAAGCTGGGAAGGTCTTCCAGGCAGTACCGAGCTCCCTCAAATTCATGAGAGTGTGTTTGGCAGTTGAACGCCTCTACGACTTTTTGCGGGTCCATGCTAATAGCAGCTTCCATATCTCCGAAGTGCTTGGCTTTGAGCTCCTGCTGGGCATCGAAAGAGTTCGCCATGACTCCGGACTTGTCCCGAAGAAGTGTCAACGCCTTGAATGGTTTCTTAACCCTCTTTCCAGCTGGTCGGAAAAAGTTAAGGGCCCGAAACATCTCCTTGGTAGCACCAGCATTTGCTTCGCCCTTGACCTGATTGCCTAAATTGCTGATGTACTCTCGCTTGTCCGCAGCAAGCTGCCTCACAAGGTCTCGGCGAGTTGTATGTAAGGTGAAGACGGCCCGAACCATAAGCACTTCCCATCCTACGCGACGCTCATTACTCCGCTCACGTCCACGCAAGGCCGCCCAGCATATACGCAAAGTCTCTCTATCTGAAGCCCTCCGTATCTCAAGAACTCTTCTTGAAATCCTTTTCTTCGCCTGCAGCAAGAACCATGATCTCTCTGACACAAAAGGCTTCCTGGGTTGGACAGCAACTTGGCACCTCTTTTGTTGTTGACGCGCACGGGCGAACAATGTTTCTGCATGAAGGTGAACGTTGCTTTCCCAGTCCGTTGCCTTGCCATGCTTCCTGATGGAACGTGTTTCTGCGGTGACACTCACACAGCCCGCACAAGGTATACAAGCAAGGACGCACAAAGCTTCATGATCCTCATGCGCGTTGCAAAGATCAACGTCAACCTTGCAAGCTTCAACGAGTCCATGCCAAGCGCAAGGGGCCGCAACGTAATCAATACACTTATGCTTCCAGGTCTTTTGCAGCGACTCTGGAAAATCTTGACTGGGGTAGGTATTGAACAAAGCTAAGCGAAATCGACTGCAGATGCCCACGAGACACTCTCCTGCGATGTCGGCTCGCTCTTCCGCCAGCGACCCGACAACTTCTCTGTCGTGCCTCGATACAGTAGCATTTGCATCGCCCAGGAAGAGCAAGGGTGCAACACCCTCAACTCTAACGATGTCCTGATGCGCTTGCCTCCACCATGCACGTATCACACTTTCAGGCAGCAGCGAGTGCGGCGCATGGTAGGTTATCAGAACTAGGTCGATCCCAGCAACCTTCAGCCGGATAACCAACCAGTCAGGCCTGGCTTGCAGCACGGTCACAGCTTCATTACCAAACCCTCCAAAGAGCTCAAGCTCATCAGCGATAGCAGGTGCATTCACCCAAAAGGCACATCCATCCTTGCCTTTGAGCGCCGCCGATTGCACCACTAACCAACCATCTAACAAGTACTCCGCATCATTCGCCAATCGAGTTTCTTGCAACGCAAAAATGTGCACTTTCTCTCGCTGAAGTTGTTTGCGTAGCATCGCACCTTTATGCTTCAACGTACACACATTGGCAGTACAAATACGGAGCCTGACTGTCTCCCGACGGCTTTGCACCCGCTTGTTCACGTCAGCACATACCGCTTCAGCGCACTCAAGTGGCAGAAAGTCCCGGACTTCGTAATTCCCCTCTGCGAGTTGTGCAAGATCAGGCAAACCTTGCACTTTGCGGCCAGCGGCCCAAGCCCAATCAAGTAGAGGATGAGCAAGCAGCCTAATCACACTTCGCGGAGCCTGGCAACATGGGCCCCTGGCATGCTGGAAAAAGTCCGCGACCCTGTCGGCAAGCTCATTGCCAAAATCACCCGCATGACCGCGTGTCCAGCAAATCTCAAGCAATGTATGCTTATGTTCATGGATTTGCACAATTTTACGCACAAGTTTCGCCGGATCATCGTCGTGACTGCTGCTCAAGGCAATGGTGCCCAAGGCGCAACCTTGGGAGAACTCAGAATCGACAATCAACTCCACACGAGCCCAAGGCGGAACGCTCAATGCCCAACATGCTGCCATGAGCAAGCCCATGCTTTCAGCTCCATTGTTGGTTGCAAAACGTCCGTCGTTGACACATCCGCCTGCCCAACCGATGTAACACCAAGCACAACCATGCCAAGCAAACAAGACCAGGCCGTAGCCGGCCCTACCTGCACGCGCAGACCCATCTACATAGACTCGAAACGCGGTAGGCACTCCCAAGGGCGGAGGGCCCCATTCGTTCGAGCACAACAACCACCACGGCAGGCGCAGTGATTGAACATCATGACGCCAAAAATCGAACCATTGGCCGCTGCAGTGCTGAAGGGTCGATTCAAGCTCATCAACACTGCCTGGACTATATGCAACAAGGTGATCACTCAAGCTCAGCGACTGTCTCCGTGAGTGAGAGAGCTCCTTGTAACTTTCATTTTGCTCGCGCGAGCTGCGCTTCAAGCACTCCGTACAACTGGACCCCAGACAAGCGTCATGCTCCGCTTCTGCATTTGCTGAGGCCTGCGTCAGATGTAATTTGTCGGAGGGAGGGTGAGGTGAAACCTCAATTGAGCCATAATGTACACTCTCGCTAGGAGCAACAGTCATGGAAGACATGCTATAAGAGTCTGGGTTGCTATTGTGCATACCGTCACTGCCACGTCCTGTACATAGTGACGGCCTAGTGGGTGTGACATGCTGTACATCAAACCTCACATGTTTGCCGCTTTTCTCTATGACCACAGGATGCCCTACACCAAGGCACTGATGCTTGAGTGCTGGCTTGAGTGCTGCCTGCTGATCTGTTCCTTGGCCTGGAGACGGCAGTGTAGGATCAACAGTAAAAGTAGCCGGCCCGGTTGAAGCTGGGGCTTTGCACTGCGCTTCGCACAGCATCCATCCTGTTGACCCCCTGTCGCATCGTTGCAAGGCGGCAACCGCATCATCTTCAATTCTTGGGTCCTGCCAAAGCGGCGACAGCGAAGTAACAACTTCGCCACTCATGCTCTCAAATATTAATTCAGCCTGAAGCTGCAAACCACTGAATTCTGCAGCTGCCGGGCTAACAAACGTAGGATCGCCACAAACATCATGGTTCCATCCCCTGCAGACGGAAACCAGATCGCCAACCCATTGAAGTTGGCACTGCCCAGAGGGTCCCCGCAGGCTCGGCTCTGGGCTTAGGGAGGGACTGGAGCCACAGGAGCTGTTGGATCCATTCCCTGTGACTTGTCCTTCACCCTGCTGCTTCTTCTGGGAGTTCTCGAACCGCTTCTTTCCGCAGCTGCGGACAAGGCTTCTGAGTTTTCCTGTGCGGCCGTCAAGGTCTCCAGAAGTTGGCGACATTTCTCTCGATGAAGTTCCCTTGCCTCCTGTTCTTTGAGTTGTTCTGCATGACTTTCCTCTGCATCCATGTCGTCCTCGGAAGATGACCCTGCGACCTCCTCGACAATGGAGCCTTGAGCCTGACCTTCCTTGGCCAAGCGCGCGAGCTGACTTGTGGCCTCGCTGAGCTGGTCCATCCACGCACGTTCCGCTTCTTCGAACTGAACCATCGTGGCTTCCTGCTTTTGAAATTGTTGCGTTAACAAGCTGGTTACAGAGGCCAGATAGGTTGTCCAGCCCGCAACGTACTGCTTGCGTTGCGTCCGTAATTGCTCCAGATTGCTTCGCGCTGTGGTCTGCATCGTCACTGTCTTGTGTAAGCTTTTTGCAGCCTGCTTTGTGGAAGACTGTGCGTGATGCGACACAATCTCCGCAACACCTGGAGGCAATTCGGCATTGGATTGCTGCAAAGCGACCACGAGTTGTTCCAACTGCCTTTCGGCAGTCGTTTGCACCGCCTGACCCGTGCTCTGCTTGGTTCCTGCCAGCTGGCTGGGAGCTGTGATTTGTCCCACTGGCGGAGCGGGTAGAGCATCGCTGCGAGGCACCGCAGCAGTGATCTGGCCGTCGCCAGTTCCTGGATGCCCTTTCTTTCCCTTGCCCTTGCCCTTGCCTTTTCCACCTTCGTTGTCCGATGTGATCCAAGGAGCCCTCCGAGGGGATTTGCGCCTTGGCGATTTGGGCATCTGCTGCGAGTATCCTTGGTTCCAATGGTCTGTCTGCCATCCGTCTGGCCACCATGTGTTGTGCACGTACCCTGCATTCTGTGCCCCACTGCCCCCATTGCCGCACTGAGGGCAATATAGGGCTGTAGCTTTCCGCCACTGCCGGCAGGGTTGGCACCACCAGCTTTGCATGCCTCCTTGACCTTTGCCCGCCATTGCTATGCGAAACTCTCGCGGCAGCGAACTTCCCGAGTGATGCTGTTCCAATCTCTGGCAATCTTGCCAGAGGACTGCAACCGGCACCGGAAAAGACCCTTGTCCTTCGGATAACCAGGTCCGTAGCCTGGTACGTGAGCGCGTCCTTGATCTGCGCGCTGCTCTGTGAGCTGAGGTCTCTCTGAGGCGGGACCCTACTTGTCGAGCCCTGCCACTGTCCGACGTGGTGAACAGCCCACCCAGCAAGAAAACTATACAAAATGATCCCCGCTGCTCTCATGCACTGACGCTGCACACCAGGTTGGAGTAGGTCTATCAAAAGACAGCTACTGAATCCAAGTAATCCCGATGCCAGCTACCAGGTGGAAGCAAGTGGATCAGCCACAGGTTGAAGAACGTCAGCCAAACAAAGTAGAAAGGAAACGTGGGCCACCTAATGGCCGCACTTAGGGCTAATGCACAAAACGTTTGAGCAAAAGCGCCTCGTAGGCACCTACTTGAGCCTTCTTGTATCACGTGACCGGTATGTAGTCAGAAGTTCACTAGTATGCAGACAAAGAGCACCGCTGCAAGAGGTTTCTTGGCACCAGGGCCAGGAAGGGATTCGTTCCTGGAGTCGAACATCGCTGCCCAGGCTTTGGATGCCTGGGCACAAGCTTCTTTCAAAGACGGGACACAATCTTCTTTATCCTGTTTCGGGCCCGAAGTAATGACCGTTGCAGGCCAACCAAATTGCCGCAGGATTGGACGTGCTGACCAGCGCAATTCATGAAAGCGCATGTTTTTTCGTGATGTTTCGGGCATCGTGAACGTGCTTCATGTCGTTCTCGTGATGGATGCCAAAACATGAGAAGACTGTTTGTCATGCAGATGGTTACAACAGTGGATGCCCGCAAAGGTACCTTCCCCAACTGGCCACTGAGACCGATGTGGACCGTTTCACGCGGCTCTCAGGCGCAATCAGCAAAGATCGTCACTAGGCTCCGTGAACGATTTGGACCGGCGCCAGGTGTCGAGGCTGTGGTGGTTCTAGCTCGACACCATGCATGTGAGCAGTGTGGCGTACTCCGGCTAGCAAAGAGACCTGGGCAGTACAAGCTGCAATGATTCATTGCGGCAGATTTCGCCGGCATGGGTACTGTCGCTGCTATCAGGTTGCTGATACAACCTTCGCAGCAGCTGCGAAGAAGGCCTTGTCGACTGCTTCAAGATGCAAACAGCACCAGGGTCAAAGACTATCTCAGTGCATATCGGCATGTCGCATAGACTTCCGTGCGACTGGCAGACCGCAGCCGGAGCGAAAGAGGCCCCCGTTGCACTTGTCGCCGTGGCCCCATATTGTGCCTTGCAGGCCTTGCAGGCTGCTGCCTGCTTTTCGTGTGTCAGCCTCCTGCTGTTGCTCTTCTGCTTTGGCCTCTTCGGTTTGCAGGCTTCCCCGCCGCTGCTCCTCTTCGCCATGGATGTCAGAAGCCGTGCAGCTCGGCCGCTTGCACGTCGACTAGGTGCGCAAGCTGTGATGAGTACGTATTAACATGGGCCTGCCAGTCTCATGGTTATTGCGTGCATTTTGTCTTGTGCTTGATTGAGCTTCCAAGCATAAGCTTCGAGGTTAGGTGTGTTGCAGGGTTTCGGGTGGTTCGAGGCATCGAATGCAGCGAATTGTATCAGAATCGTCCAGAGCGCAGGGTGTCGGCGATCAAATCCTCCGCTGTGTAGCCACGGCGATAGCTTAGGGAGCCAGCATTTTATGGGGATATCTATACCATATTGGGCTTCTTTATAAGGGGGTTAATTTTAACGCTACGCCGCCCGCCTCGGCTGTGTAGCGGCAGGGCGAGGGGGCAGTCGATGTTTTTTTATGCTAGGGCGTTTACACGGTTGTTGATACGAAGTGCGAGGAGAATGGGTAGGGGAGGGGGGGGAGGGCGGGGAGGGGGGGGGGGAGGGGGGGGGGGGGGGAGGGGGGGGAAGGGGGGGGAGGGGGGGAGGGGGGGGGGGGGGAGGGGGAGGGGGAGGGTGCCTGAGGTAACCCCCAAGACGCCTGGGCCTCTGGCCTCGGCGGATATGGGATATCCTTATTTCAATTTTTGCTTATGTGCTTTTTTGGGGCCCTAATAGCGGTGTGGTGGACATTGGATTGGCTGGTAGACCGCAGCCTGCCTTGCCTTACGACCAAGTGCACGCGGTGTGACGTCGGAGCCAACAAGTGTTTTTCAGAGATCTGGCAATTGAGCACGCCGATCTGTCCGAGATTTCGATGCAAATAGCTCCTGCCATGATACGCAAAGGCAGCGTTGAACAGTACTTGGCAGTGCAAGGCTTTGCAGCACAGCTTGTTCATTTGGGCGGGGGTGGCGAGAGTCTGGCGAGGGTTACGCTGTCCAGAAGCTCCGCGCGACTGCCGATATCTAGCTTTCTCTCGAAATGGAGGCTGGACATGGAGATTTTCTGATTCATCGGGTCCCTGGATAAACGCTACAGGCCTCGAGCCTGTGCTTCTTCGTGGGCGGCACGATGAAGCATCCCAGACGCACTCGAGAAGCATCGCAAGGCGAGAAGAGAGGCATCGCTTCTTTCATTCAGAGGCCGCTCTTTCAAAAAGCTTGGAGCTCCTCTCCCGCAAGCAGCCGGGGACCCTGAGATTCTGGGCCCTTCAGCCTTCAGTCCGGCCCCTGGCGTCAGTGGCACTTAATGGCGCTTAGGTTTTTCGAGTTGGCCGACCCCGAGGAAGCTCGGGAGATGCGAGCTGCTTGGGCCCCAGAAGGCTTGGTGTCCCTTGTAAGCTGATCAAGCTTGCAGCGTCTTGCAAGGCTTCAACTCGCAGCCTCGTCATACTCCGTTCAGATGCTACAACCTGGGAGAGGCATAGTTGGGATTATTGTAGCGCAGTCGTTCGAGTGGGCCGATTGTCACATTTGCAGGCAGGCGGTGCACCAGCAACGCATGAAGCGGCGACCCAAGCCTGCGTTCCGCTAGCGATTTACCATTTCTTGATTCACTTGTCCCACACGGGCGTAAGACTGTGCAACAAGACTGTCTTTTACGCACAGCTGTTCAACCGTCCTGAGTTCTGGTCGTTTGTGACAGGTCTAAAAAGGATGTCTGCGGAACCAGCGGCCCTGCCTGTGTGTTGTTTCGTGTCATCAGCAAGGGACTCACACAGTCTGATGCCCGCCAAGCCCATTCACAAGTTGTGCTCGGACTCTTGCCTGTGTCACCGGTCTAGTCCGAATGAGAAGAGCTTGGGAGTGGTCCCGCCCCAGGCTTGACATTGGCATTCTGCAGGCTCGCGAAGGGAGTCGGGGCGCATTGATGTCAAAGGTCAGCTTTGCACACAGCTTTTGATGGGTGTTCAACACAACGAGTTGCCAGAGCCTCCTTGGTCAGAGGCTTCCGCGGACAGCGATTTCCATGGCCGTGCACTAGCCTTCCGGCCCGGCGAGGTGACATCCAGTGCTGCAGCATTGCCGCAAATTCACCGCAACTTCAAAGAAACTTCAACTCTTCAGGACCAGCCTCGACACTTCAATGAAGGCTCTGCTGAAGAGTTTCGCGCGCTGCCTTCCTGCATTTACGCGGCTCCATGGATCCTGTTCGTGCAAGTCGTTGGGCTGCTTCTTTGAAAGGATCAGCACAGTTTCTCGTCCCTTTGACATTAATGCCAAGGTGGCTTCTGAATGTTTCAGTCCCCTGCCTGGCGCAGCACTAAGTTCGTGGCAGCAGGCAGCCAGGTAGCTTGCCGTTTTTGGAACGACTTCATGCTTCAGGTAGTTGGATGAAGGACATCTACTGTGTCGCTGTATATCCGAAGGGCAATCCATGCCTCCTGTCCGCACCCAAGCGCTTCTCTGAGGGTGATGTCCGCGAGTTCGCAGACGAGGAACCCTATGAGGCGCATTGGAGGAAGAGTGTGAATTACCTTGACTCCGACCACATGGGCTTGACAGGATGTCGGCCTGCCCATCGCGAAGCTCTTCTTGAAGGGAGGAGGGTTGGATACTGCCGCGCGCAGCGTGCGAAACTTAAACTTCTGTGGAACCTATGCCGAAGTACCCAGACGAGACAGACATCCTAGAAGCAGGCTCCAATTAGATTGCTTACAGACATGAAGTCAAGTCCTTCATGAGTGGCACGCGAAGCCTACACCGAGGCCATGTTTCAGCTGTGCAGCCGTTTCTTTGGCCGAATGGCATTTACCGTGCGAAATGCTTCTCTGGGTGGGGCGCCGAGGGCTCGACGCAGTTCCGCAGTCACTCCTTCGGCTTCACTGCGTCCACGCATCAGGGTCATCAGATTGGCGACAGCACGGAATACCACCAGGCCAAGCTAGGATTTCAAATCTGGCACCATTTATGAGCCTTGTTTTTTCGTTCGAGCAAAATCTCATAGTTGGATGCAGTCTGTTTGCTAAGGCGGAATGTTCTCCTAAGGGTCCAAGTAGTCGTTATTTATGGTTTTAGTGCCTGGAATGGCCCAACAGTCTTGAAATACGGAGTACTTGAACCCTGAGGGTTCGTAATCAACAGAAAACGTGCACTCCACGTGCAACATACTATGCCGGCCTTAGCCAGTTGATTCTTTTTGAGCAGCTTGTCGAGTCATGTAGACCTTGGGCACTGCCCCGACTCAGTAACAGTTGGATAATATTCATAATATAGATATATTAGGATCTTAATAGTAGCCTATTATAGACTGTTACTGTATGCTTGGCAGTACCCAATGTAGACCCCTACATTCCATGCTTGTTTTAGCATTCCCCCTGAAGGAGTCGAAGCTCCGTTAGCGCAAGTAACCTCAGTGCAGTTTGTTTTCCTTTCGACCGACAGACTGACCCGGGGCTCGTAATCTTGGACTTGACCAGCGTGCAAGGGGGGTGGCGTGTGATCCTGGGTTTCGCCAGGAGTTCAAGGGGGGGGAAGGTGCTCGTAGATTTGAGCAATTAATTTCAAACGCTCCGCCGCCCGCCTCGGCTCTTTAGCGGCAGGGCGAGGGGGCAGTGGGTGTCGTATACACCATGCTAGGGGGGAACGCCGTGCGGTCATGCGGTTGGGAGGGGGGGGAGGGGGGACCGGGGGGGATGGGCGGGAGGGGGGAGGGGAGGGAACCTGAGGTAATCCTCAAGACGCCTGGGTGTGTGGCCTCGGCGGATTAGTAGAGGGACCCTTACAGTGCTGGATTTGGGCGGCGTTCAATTGGGGCTCTCGGAGCCCGGGATCCGATCAAACTAAATGCAAGGTGAGGGTTGCTCTCGGATGTGGGCAGAGTATAAAGGGGCGGCTTGCAGTCCAGGATTTGGGAACAGAGCCTGAGCGGGGGCTTGTGCTTTCGGATTTGACCAGGGTTCATGGTCAAATCCAAAGTACGAGCCTCCTGCCACAACGGGGGAGGGGAGTCGTACTCCGCAATGGGTGTCGTCACGAACTCGGCCCGGCCCCCTCCCTCGATACGGGCGCCCCGTGTGCTTTTGTTCTTCGAGCCGGACTCATCCTTTGCATTAGTTCTGCTTTTCCGGGATGCAGGTCGCTTTCCTGCCTTCGCAGTGGCCATGAGCACTGCATACAACACCCCGAGGCCCTCTTTGCAGAGCAAGGGAAAGAGGTTTGACTAAAGCGAGCAGCCCGAGCAGCCTCAGGGACTCGGTTGAAATTCTTGGAGACTCTACAGACTCTACGGTGCAGGTTCGGTTTCCTGGGCATTCCCAAGAATCAGACCGAGGAAGCCACGTCTGTCACCAAAGCATGCGCGACCGATGTGTTTGACTGCCGATTGTTGTCTTTCAAAGAACGATGAGTGCCCGAGGAGTTTTGGATGAGTCCAGCACGCCAGCTCCTGATCGATTTTGTCGAGGTTGCTGGTGCCAAAGCAGACTAGTCCGGATGCCATGTCACGTGGGCAACCAGGCGGTCTGGTTGGGCGGTGCAGTCGTTGCTGCTCAAGCGAGCTCCTTTGCGAGGGTGGAGATAATCTCGAGTTGTCGTAGAGCCCTCGCCAAGAACAAATTGTATAGTGTTACCAAGCAATCCACCAGTGCCGGCTCTGCAATGGTTCGAAGCCCAGTGCGATTCTGCAGGGATGGGGATGTCGTATGTATGATCACTGATTTCGAGTTTCCGGATCCGAGGTCGCCGATGCTCTTCCCAATCCTTTGATGCCGCCCCGTGCTCCTTGTAGCCAGCCACTGAAGACCCCGCCAGAGAGCGAAGATCTTCACGGCTTCATGCTCCCTCCACCTGCAATTGACTCATGCGGTGCATATGATGATATCTCCAACCTCGATTTCGTGATCCCACGCTGTACTGTCGATTCCTGGCAATGGCTTGGATTCTTTTTTTTCTGCTTCTGTGGCACAGAGACTGACTGCTGCTCTTTACTCTTACCCAGGAGGCTTCGCCCATCGGCCTGGGCTTCCCCTGGAACGAAGATTGCAACGCAGGTGGCAGCCTCCTGTTCAATATGAAGTAGACTCGTCGATGCTTGATGACACCCGAAACTGTGGGCCCTCACAGGAGTGCAAGGATGGCACATAGTGGATCTCCTTGCGTGGCTGAGTCCCACGGGGGCGGCATTCATATATTTACATGCATGAGCATCCTGCGTGGGGTGAGAGGGGTGAGAAAACAAGCCTCGTCTCTCTACCTGTGTAGATTTTACACTGCCTCCATTGCTTTGCTTGCCCTTAGCAAGCATGTCACGCGACTTGATTGCAGCCCAAGCCCCCTGTGACAAAGCACCAGGGTTGACTAAGCGGTAGAGTAGTGTGTGATAATCCTCGAAACTTCAGGTTATCAGCAGTAGGTAGCTAGCAATGTCAATTGTTTCATTCACTGGTGGTGGATCTTCTTCAAACGAAGCACAGCAAGAAACAGCAGTGAACAATCTTTCGATGCAATTGCTTCAGGAGAACAGACAAGTCAATGTGTTCGTCCACAACCCAGAACATCAGCAAGCGATCGAAGCCCAGGCCGAGGCAAGACACACAGTAGGGCTTGCCCAAATTTACAGTGAAGCCTACATCCACAACCTAGAGGCCCAGGCGGACGCCGCTCACAGGAGCCAGTTCTCCTTTGTCGGTGACGGCGGCACGTGTGGCCCAACTGAACAACGAGAACAACTTCTACAAGAACGAGCGCCTAACTAACGAAAAGAGCCCAATCCGAACTTTACCAGGCACGGGTAGCACCCTTGGAGGCAGAATGCCATGAGGAACGGCTGTTGGCGTCGCGACTCACTGTGCAAAGACTCGAACTCGAGGCACGCGCGTTGTCGCTCGACACCACAGCAAGACAGCACGAACTCGTACTTCGTTCGACTCTAATCGCACTCAGCTTCTTGAGTGACTGGGTCAGGAGTTTGAAGAGAAGCTTCAGTGGGATGAGAACGAGAATGCATATTGCATGTAACTGAGGAACACTTGGTCCAGGATTTTCAGGAACAAAATGCGGAACTCCAAGCTGAGGCCAACTCAGTGAGGTCAGCATTTGCAAATCAGCCGAACAGCTTAACGCAGCTGGAGCCACGCCGGTGACAGGGGTTGGTTTGCAAGAGAGTACCGGAGCTGATCCAAGCCCGCCGTAAGGTGGTGTCACAGCATCTGGTGTTGGACTTCAGAGTCAGGGGCAGTTCATGGATTCCCACGTCGCCTGACCCTCGTCAGATTCCCAAGGAACCAGCGGCGGTTTCCGCAAGGCTTGAGAGTTTCAGCACTGGCGATGAAGCCCAAAGTGTAGTGGAGCTACTGACATCCTCGCCCAGGCCCCCGAAGCAGCCATCAACAAACCTGATGAAAGCAGACCTAAAGCAAAAGAGGCCGAGCCAGTACCCCGAAACTTATACCGGTCATGGAAGATTTCTGTCCGAGAGGCGGTGAGGGCGGCTTCTGATAAGCCAGACGAGGCATTCAAGCGCTTCAGGACGTGTGTGACCGCAGCGCAACCATTGAGGCACTCCGGAAAGACGGTAAGTTCCTTACTTTGGACACAAAGAGTAGCAAAAGGGGAGCTTAACCGACAAACCATCAACTACAAGGAGTCGGAGGCTTCAGCGGGTCGAGCAGTTCGTGGGAGGCAGGTCCTACTGATGTTCGAGCACTTCTTTAAAACGAATGAAGAAGCAGACTCATGTTACGGTGTCGAAGATCTTCGCTTGAAAATCGCGGGTCTCAACCACCAGCCCGAGGAACCGCATGGGATCTGCGACGTGTCCTTGGCTTTCCGCCACCCTTTCTACACCGCCTTTGCCCCTTCGGACGGAGTTTGTCGGCTTGAACATGTTCGAACGGGCATGTGTTGCTCTTTGGGCAATTGCCACGCTCAAATGCATAGCACGGTTTCTTTGCACCACGTCCACGAGGAGTGCTCGGAGTGCCGTCGTCAGAGGGAGCTGGGGTTCCATATCGTGCTCCGCATGCTGTTGCGATTGCTATCCTATTCCGCCGTTTTTCTCTTGTATATAGGCGACACACTTCAAGAAGTACTCGTATGTATGCATCAGTTCTCTCCTTGGCACGATCGTATGCCTCCAAATCAACCTTTAACCTGTTCAGTTGTAAACGCCAAGGGCATCTGCAGAAAATGAAAGAAGTGCCCATTCTTCCATAAGGACACGTGGCCCTGGTGTTCCGGCCAAAGGTGGCACGACAAGGACGGCAAGCAGCGATCCCCGCCCTAGCAAGACGAGGGGAAAGCGTGCCAATAAGAAAGCGGCATGCTGCATCCATTCTTTAGCCACCCTCACGGGTGAGTCATCGCGTTGCAATGGGCATAAGTTAGCGTTATTCGCCGGTAAGGGCGAAGCCATTCTCAGGGATCATTGGGTTGCGGACGAGGAAGAGGGCAGTTGCGTTCGGATCCATCAGCAGTTTCGCTGTGGCTTCTACACCCCACAGCCCGAACATTGCCCGGTTCCGTTTTGGAGACTCAAGAGCATTGATGAGGCTAGAGTGTACGGATGAGGGGGATCCGGCTTCTTCGTCGAGAAGGAGTACAATTTCAAGTCTCAGGTTCCGGGTGGATAGGTGGATTGGCGCAACAACATTCTTCCTCAAACCCAAGAACATTGGTGTAAGCTTGATCAAGACCAAGAAACCCGAAGTCTTCGACGTCCTCCTGAGGGCGACGGCTGGAAGTTCATCAGCCCCAAGAACGTTCCCAGCACCGGCCCCCAACGTCACGAACGATGCTTTGGAATCTGCAGCTTTCCTATCGCCACGACACGTCTAGAGAGTACATGAGTCATCGAACACGACATCTTCCTCACGGGCGAGCCAAGCAAGCCCCGGGATCGGTTTTGTCAAGATCATCGAAAAAGTCGAAGTGCCACTGTTTCAGCTGCGTCATGCCTACGACGAGTTCAACGCCCTGATGTTTCGGGAGTTTGGGTGTCCAGGCCTGCAGACCCAGACAGCGACACCGTGCATGGAGCGCTTGGAAATGTACGCTAGCTTCCATGCCTTTCGTGGCGTACATGCACGCTGCACTGAATCTCTCGAGAGCAGAATATTTGGCTGAGAATATGCCACCGGCTTTTCAGGCTCTAATCCCTCGCTTCCCGCACGTGGAGTATGTCAATGCCCAGAACAAAGATGAAGGAGACTCTTGTGCAGTGGACGGAAGAGAAGGAGAAATTCCTGAGCCCGCCAGCCACCAACCAAGACGAAGCATGAGGTTCGCAGTGAGGAGGATATGCGTTGGGAGGCCCCTGACGTTGCTCGGGCTGATGTCTATGTCAATCTTCCCATGTCGCCTCTGGAGGATCAAGCCATCTACAAAGATGCACGGGTGTTTGGTGCGAGCGCTGATGTGAAGCCACTCTAGCAGTACATCAACGATGACGTGCTGCAGGACGACCGTGGCAAAGTCACCTATGCTCCCCCATTCCCCGTGGAGCTCGTCGATGATGTGGAGTATGAAAACCCCGTTCCATCCACAATGAGTCGTGTGGTCGAAAAGGCTGCTCCTGCAACCCGTCCGAAAACGTGCATGGACGAGGATTCTCTCAGAACTGAGATGTACGTTGACCGATGCGCCCGTAAGGGGCAGCCGTGGTGGGTGTAGCGCCGGCATTGTTATACTACTACAACGGGGTATCCCAGCCGCTGCTTCCGCTTAACCCTGAGGAAATCGTTCGGAAAAAGAATGTGAAGCTTACGCGTGGAGATCTTAAGTATCTTACGAAACTCCTCCGGGCGACAACGGCAACTTCGGCCTTGTCTATAATGATTCTAATGCTGGGTCCCCGGGTGTTGGGCGGATGTCCAGAGTCCTCACGACGTTGGAGCGCGGCAGTTGTTGAAGGCGGTCAAGACGATAAAGTATATCGACCTTGATGCCGCCGGAGCCCTGCAGATGACCGTGAGCAAGGGTGTGACCAGTCTTACCAAGGAGGAGATCATCGGACAGCAGCGGCAAAACTGCAAGGCATCCTTGCGGCTGGCCCCATGCCTGGATCGAACAGCAGCGGCAGGGCTCGCAACTACTTGTCCGCGGTTGGCGTCGACGACGCCCAATACAAAAGTGGGACTGAGACGCGCTCAAATCAGCCAATTTGAGATTCGAGATTTCCATCGACGCCTTGAAGGCCGCGGAGAATCTCGAAGCCACCCGCGAGGGTGAGCCACAGTTCCGCCAACAAAGTGTATGAGGAGCTTGCGAGCTCATCGTCTGGCCCGACGATGCCGAAGGCAGAGGCGGCAAAGGCAAAGCCAGTCGCCACGAAGGCTGTGCCCAAAGCAAAGCCAACCTCATGCATCGACAAAGCGATTATAACACTGCCACCCGCAAGGGTGCTGCAGATGATGGTGGAAGCATCACCGAGGTGGAGGATGGACCCGACGACCCGATCGGGTCATAAGCGCCAGGCTGTTGTCGCCAAGGGTAGGACTTTCTGCGTGCATTGCGGAGCCGCCCAGACGGATGACTTGCCAAGGGCAAGCGAGGTGCTTCCTCGAGAATCAGAAGCTCCGGAGCTGTATCCCCGCAACAGCTGCGGTCGGTTCTCAGAAACCGATTGAGGGATTGATTAATCACTGCCGATCTACTCCACCTCGGAGGCTCACAGAAATGTGGTCCAATCAGGCATGCCAAACATCGTGTGGCCCGCAGCTCGAAGTTGCGCTACGCATCTGTCGCCGCCCGATGGTAGGAAGACGACACCTGCGGATGATTGGCAAAGGCAAATCCCTCGAAGATATGCAACGGTTCGACTATTTGTCGAGAGCCTGCCCGAAAAGCAGAGCCACTTTCGTGGAGGCGCACACTATCAGCAAGATGCCACAATTCTTCCGGGAATGCTGGTCTTTTACGCCTACCGCGAGGTGGAGCCGTTGCGTACTCCTCGCTTGGTCGATGGTGCCTCGTTGCGCTGCAATTTCACAAGCCTGCTCTTCCAAGCCGTGTCATACTCATTCTTCGTGGTTATACGTCTCCATACGGAGCACAGCATCCAGTTTTGCCTTCCGGATGTGGTGTCCGTGTTTTCAACACGGTGTGCCCGCTGTCAATCGAACCCATACCCCATACTGCTGTTCTGCAGCTTCAAGATCCCACGTTGTCTTTATCGAAATGGTCAGAATGCTGCGACCGCCTGTGTTCCAAATCTTACAGGACCGATTCTCAGACACAGGCAGAGGAAAATGGTGGGGTCATTGCCCTGACAAGAGCAGTTTTTTCCCGTTGTGGCTCCTTGACCGTTGACACTACCAACTAGCGGCAACAATAATCGATGGGGTGCCAGGCGCTCCGAAAATGGGCGCGCTGCTGTTCCAGGCAATGAAGGCCTGGCGCGACATGTCTACAGGAAATAACGACAGGATGGTTTTGAGATTTTTGTAGGAGATATACACAGTTTCAAGTTGGGGTGCTTGTACGGTGTACTGCCGCAAAGATACAATGCAGGGTGACTGGTAGAGAGCGTGCAGTTCTGATAGTGTAGACACGAGACTCAGTGGTGCTGCACTAGGGAGCTACCTTGATGATTCGTACTCGGCACGAGGATCTGTTGCAAAGGCCCGCCTGCACCGTCAACTCACAACAATCGCATAATTACATGACGGGGCCTCAACGAAAGAAGCAGCATCAGCATGGGTGAGCGATGCGTTGGACATGCTGAATCTGCAGTAGTGCGCGGTTCAACTGGATTGTACGGCCACGTTGGAATTTCTGGTGAGGCTTTGATTCCCAACGATGGTGAGGCGCGCGTGCTTCGAAGCGGGTCCATGTTGCCAGGCCTCGGTTTGCTAGGTCTTGGCTTGCACAGGTTTCCAGACAGGACCTTCCAAAGGAAGTGACCTGCCTACCACCGCAAGCGCCGCAACTTGCCTGAAGGATCAGTTTTGGCGGTTTCCGTATGTTAAATATGGTAATGCAGAGCAGGCCACGTAAGCTGACACCGCCCTGATGTTTCAGCTGTAAAAGCGAAGGGGGCTTCTTGCGTAATTAATGTCGGGTTTGGCAGCGACGGCTACGTGCAGGCGAGTAGGATTGGGCACCGTGCGGCGAGCAGAGCGGATGGCTTGCAGAGGCTTATGCGGCCTTCAGTACAGTCGACGTGGGACATGAACGAGGCGCGCTTTTTCAAAGATGGTACGGTGCTTGCCAAGTGCTTGATGAGCAAAGATTCACGTGTCTAGTCGGACCCTCATGGGAAGCGACTGGCTTTAGAAACAAAGATCAGCAGATCAGCAAGGTACTCCGAAAGGTGACTTGAAGCAGCTTGAAGTCAAGAGGCCGACAGGCTGAGAGGCCAGTGTCAACACAGGAGGAAATTTGCCATGTCGGTCGACACGCAGGAATGAATCCTAGAAGGGATGAGGCAACAATGCGACTGAGAAGGAACAAGCAGCGACGCCGAAGAAGATCTCACCCTGTGCCATGCATGGACAAACTGGGGCGGGGGCTGGGAGCTTGAAGAGACATAAGCGGAAGTTCAGAGTCACAAGATGACGGCCGCCGACGCAGTGACGCATTTCAATTTCCCTCTCCTTCCATGATTCACGCGTGTTGCTCCGCTGCAGATTCCAGACCTGGTCTTGCCGGACGCCGCGGACAGTGGGCTCTGATTTTGACATGCTCTGACCCTGTGAAGCTGCGCCTATTACACCATTCTTAGACGAAAGTTTCAGGATGTCGACATGTTTGACGAACTTGAGGAGATCCGCCCAAAATTCAGTGTGAAGGCTTAAAGAGCTGCTGACTGCCATGTTCTGTGCGGTCGTCTGCCTGTGAAACAAAGTTGCGGCAGGCCAAAGGCGTACAGACGAGCTTGGAAAAGGCCGTGTACAATCTCGCATTACCTTTGAGCCCGTGTGCAGTACTCCTGACGTTTGTATGCCTCGATCTCTGCGGCAGGTGCATCAAAACACTTGCAAGAGCATCTTGAGCGTGCTTGCATCTGAAGAAGCAGGACAGAAGGGTCACTTTTTTGAATTGATTGAATGTGTGCGATCGAGCCCACACCCTGTGTGTCATTTGTCGCGTGCACGCCCTGCCGTGGCTCGGGCTAGGCCGGCTAGGCCAGCTTTCCAACGAAGTTTCAATTCACGTCGACGTTGCAACCACAGTTCTGAATTCGGGAACGGGTGACACCGACTGAGTGCAAAGCCGGGAAATACTGTAAAATAGTATAAAGTTGACTTCAGCCTGAGCCACTCATCATGCTACTGTAGTACATTCGCGATGCACTATCTGAGTTATGTGATGTTCCAGTTCGACTTCGAGTGCGTCAAAGTTCAGCGACATTTTGGAATACACGTTTTGCCAAACTATTTTTTGTCATGGCAGGCCCAGGCTTTTTGGGACGACACAAAACAAGGCTCCCAACCTCCAACGCCTGCATGAATTTCACCTTCGCGCCCTCGCAGCCTGCTATTCACACCCAGTGGTAGTCACTCGGGCACCTCTAACTCGTTGCGGCAGAACACTGAGGCTTTGCGGAGCTGTCCGAGAGGTGCAGGGCTCAACCCAAAGCGTTCAGCACAGGTCAGCCTGTGCACAACAGGTGGAACGCTGTCACCGCAGATGGCCGTCGCCGCACGTCCACTTGCTCGACGGTGGCATCCATGACGGACTTGGAACCCCAGCTCAGGGAAGCGTAGAAAGAGTTGATGCGTTGGACGTAGCATCATAATCGCATGTTTGAAAAACGCAAGGAGCAGTAGACGATGTGGGCTGCTTATCTGCTACCTGTGGCCCAGTTCCAGGAATGTTCGATGACGAAGTTGCCAGCTTCGTCAATGGTCAAGCTCACCCACTCTGAGTACGGGTTCACAAGTCGGATGCTCGTGGGAACCGGCCGGTGCTTTGGGTACAGGTTTGGGCTTCGAGCAGTTTTGGGGGGCACTGGCACCGTCAAGCGCAGGGTTTGCTAGATTTGCTGACAGATGGTCTCAATGAGTGGTGCGGGAACTCTCCGCCATAGGCTCCTTTCGGCGTAGCTGCATGTTCGTAGTTTTGGGCAGTTGTCATGCGTTGCTTGCGCAACAGCCCAGGAACCTTTCAGATAGCAATTGCAGATGACGTTCACTTTGCAGTACTATGTTCTGCCGCAGAAGCTTTTGTGAATCTTCGTCCGACCTGCAGAACTCGTCTTACTTTCCATACGCCTTAACATGCTCAGGCCCGGTGTCGCTGTGATGTTGGACAGCGAATGGATTGTACAGGCAGGGTGCCAGTCGCATGCTGAAAGCGTTGAGTCTTAGTCTTTGCAGACATCGGTGCTGTGCCTGCAGTGCACCGCAAGGTGGCATCAATCCGTGACATGTGCCGACCTCTGGTCTCTTCCAAGAGTCGCAAGCCTACCCCACTAAGTCTTTAAGCAGTGGCTTGTTTTTGTTTCCGCCTCCAAACCGCGGACATTTCTGGACGGAATCTCGCTCACATGCAAATGACTAGAACTCACGAATGTGGCAATGTGCACAATGCATCAAGAAGAGGCAGCTTCTAGGAGCAGATTCTGGCTACTAGGATGCTATTTGCTCGGACAAACGAGCCTTTTTTCTCCCAGTGCAGTAGGTGGGATTGGATAACGCATGGAGCCACATCAAGCAAGGCACATGGTACAGGATGCACCGCTCTGTCTTGAACTGAACTGAACGAGGATTAGCCGAGACAGTTGCAGATCGCGAAGCTCAAACGTAGGCACCTTCGCCTCCTTGATACCTCCCGGCCATTTGCGTTTGATGGCAAGACGGCAGGTCGCATTCATATCAGATGTATGGTACTGTTTCGCTGTTCGATGGGACCCCGTGCAGAACTTGCAGAACTTGGGTGTAATGCGTCCTGCATTGGGTGGTGGAGGGTGCCGGTTTCGGGAACTTGGGCAATTTGGTCTGCAGCTAGCTAGTGGTTGCGAGCGATGCGAACGCACACCTCGGCACCAGAAGTGCAAAAACCTGAGCCACGGAGTTGCAAGCTGCTGCAAGCCTGGGTTCAACGGAAGTTAAAGAGTCGGAAGAAAGCCTTGGCACGCGCAGGGGTGAGGCTCAGCGCGGGCTAGCCCAAAACCCCTAGTCACAAAAGCCTGTGGACAAGAAGCAGCCGCACAGGATCAGGCTTCGGCGGCACCGCCGTCCGAAAAACATATTCAACGTGGCCGCGCAGAAAACAAAGGGCTGGCAGCATGCGTTCTGCATGAAAGATATCTCAGATGTGCCAGAAAAATGCAAACCTGACCCAAAAGGAGCGGCAAACCCTGCAATCCGCACATGGCATGAACAGATATGGACAGATCACCAAAGCACTTGAAGGACCGTGACAGGAGTTGCCTAACTGAAAGCAGGCCGTGACCACCAAAAGGAGTCGCAAAAGCGTTGAAGAGGCTGACCCGAAGAAGCTAAATAGGCAGGCACGAATGAAATGAGCGCCAATGCGTAGAATTTCACACTTTCCATACGGTGCAGATACGTGTGTGCCTTTGTGCGGCAAATGCCTTAATTCAGACCGATCGCAAGTTGTGGGTCTGGAGTGCTGGTGTTGGTAGCGAAGACGCCAGTAGCTAGGCACCATGTCAGGCGTTCAATCGTACTGGGACCGTACCATAAAACGAAGTGACCTAAGACCTAGACCTGGGCTGCACCCTTGGTGCCATGTAGTCCTTGGGCAGCGAGTCATGTTTTGATTGAATCCCTGCGTTTGGACATCTTCCTGAATTGGTACATGGCAGAGCTATGGGTGTGCTGGCGCCATTTTCCTCGCTGCAAAGGCTATCGCCATGTTACCTGCACGGTCAGCAGTGGCAACAAGTGCAGTGTCTTTGCGTCGAAGATATCTAGCATGTGCGTCGATGTGCCCGGAAAGCAGCTGTACTGCAGCTGTTTTGCAAGATGGCGGAACCAGCACAGCACTTTCTGTTGAAGAAATGCAGTAGGTGGAGCTGAGCAGACTGATCTTGGCGGCGCATGAACAGACTCGACGCATGAGGGGTGCACATTTCCTAATTGTGGCTGCTGAGTGATGTAAGTCGGCCAGGGCTGGATGCCAAACTTTCAGTATAGTGTATGTTGTGTGAGAGACTTCATGAATCTTTCTCAAGAAGAGCCATCCAGCAGGTGCCGCATTTTTAGCACGTCATTTGCTGCTTGATGGATCCTTGTTTGAACCTTGAACTCCAAGTGGCACTTGACATTGCGGAACACTGCGGAACACTGCGGAGCGACATCGGAGCGACTTGCAGTGCTTGTACAGTCTCTGCCCAAAGACTCGGGCGGCCCGGCACTTTTGGGTGCTGGTCCAAAACGGATGCGAGTCAGCGCAGTGCCGCAGCGCTGAGGGCTCTGACGGAAGTGTCCTGGATTCTGGATTGTTACATCGTTGGGAGGCTGTCTTGCGCGGTGGTGTGCTTCCGCCCTGGCCCAGTCTTATTGGCATGCGTTCAGCAGGACAGGATCTGCACTTTGTGGCGTCAACTGTTGCCTGTGGATACTGCTAGTGCTGGATATTTCAGCCACCTTAGGAATCGTCAATCCTCAGCTGAGGTCAAGGATGAGCGAAGCCCCCCCGGATGAGGAGGACGAGGATCCGAAGAGAGATTCAGACTCTTCCTTGATGGTTGCAGCCAGTATCTGAAGAGCCTCTTGGAAGTCGCGCCTGCTCTCTTGTGCTCGGTGATGGTGCTGACAACATCAAGAGAAACCCAAACACTCTGCCGGGTACGTACCAGAAGATAGAATGCTATACAAGCTGTCTGCCTGTCTATCTCTGTTTTTGGATGACAGTCTGAGGAGCCACCGAAGCCTGGATCTGTTCAAAAGTATGGCGCCCAAGACATCCTAATCATGGCGTGAAGCATAAGACTGCAAACCGTCCAGCTGCAAAGCTCTAAACGCAGTGTGGTGTGTTGCACAGCGCGGATTGTGCAAGGCTCGTCGGGAGACGCTGTCGGCAGCTGGTAGAGGAGCGTGGCCTGTGCAAAGCCTTCTGCCGACTAGTGAAACTGTGGCTTTGACATCGTAGCGTTGACTAGTTGTTGGTATTGCGTCAACAATACAGACTCGCTGCAGGGAGCAGTGCACTGCTAGGACAGCACCTCCGAGGCCCTCATTGAGGCCTTCCCTGTCCTCTCGTAGCCAATGCGAGTTATTCGAGATGACAGCAACTGGCAGTCACTTGGGGATCTCATCGCCGTGTCTCATTCTGTGTTGCGTCCTGCGACGTTCGTCCATGCCGCTTCGGTTCTGGGTTCTCCAGTGGGCCGTGCCGCTTTTGGGACCGATCACGGCCGGCAACGAAACCTGACCACCAATTTTGTCCCATGGCATCTTCTGCTCCTTTCTTGTTTCTGATGGGTGGGCCGTTTAGCTCGGTGGCTTTTGTTCCACCCTACCTTCTCTCATGGCATTGCTCTTTCGTTTGGGCTTTAGTCAGGACCATTGTTGCATCCATGCAGTTCTTCAGCCAAGTTGTAGGTTTCAGATTTGATTTTGCCTTGTTCGACGCAGTCGCTTGCAGTGGGTATCAGCTTCAGATAGGGTTTAGGCTGGTTTTGAAACTTATGTCTTGCTTGGCTTTCAAATTGAGCTGCTGAGAAGCAGATGCTTGGCCCTCAGCTTCTGTGCATGCATGATGACGACCCTGAGCTCAGGCATGTTCAGGCCGTCATTTTGGCGTGGCGAAACTGTTGTGCCTGTTTGAAGATGTGTGTGTGTGTGTGTGTTGCAGTGGCTTCCTGTGTGTGGACACCCCGGTTTCGATGGGTTTTCAATCTTTGGCATTTGAGGGGGTATGAAGTAAAAGCCGGAACAACGCGACTTGGTGCGAAATTCAGTGCCTACTGGCTTCGCCCTCTCACACTAGTTGAGTGCCGTGAGACGTGAGCGGATGGCGGTGTACTTGCAGTTACATACGTTGGTTTGTAAATGCAGGGGGCGTGGCAGCTTGTATTTGTCGCCATGCCAACGAAGCTGACAGATGCTAGTGAGCAAACGTACCTGCAAACTGGTGCTGCTCATGGGCCTCGGGAGGCAGTTTGAAGGCACAATTTAAAAAAAGTTAGCTAAGTTGAAGTACGCCATCCGAAGTTCTTTTCTCAAGTGTGATCGGGTTTGACAAAGCGACAACTCTGATTCTAGTCTATGATCCCTTGGACATATGGCTCGGGAAGGGGCCTTAGACATCCTTTCGCTCCTCATGGTCTGCCTCGAGCAGGCAAACCTCGATCATGGGAACTTCGAGGTGGCTTATACAGTGAGCCTCTTCCCCGAGCCCCCGAGCCACGTACCCGCGGTTGCGTGCATCGCGGTTGCGTGCATTCGCTCCTTTGTGGGCAACTACGACGCTTGCTTTCTTGAAGGAACCCACACGGTTTTGTCGAGGAGGACAGAAGCGTCGGGAGGAGCAGCCAGTTCCGGCACTACAAGGGAGGACTCGCCTGCCAGCCCAAAGACAGGACCTCGAAAGCCGCGCTGCAAGAAGAAGCCACCGGATATTTGATGCGTGCGGTTGGGGTACCTGTGTGCAGCCATGCTTCTGTTGCCTGGCTTTGCTTGCTGCTCGGGCCTTTCCTCCCGTCTGGGCTCAATCCGTTTCCTTTGTCACGGCCTTGGCTTAGCCGCACAGGTGTCTGCTGATCTCCGGGATGGGCTGCCTGTTGAGACCAATCTTCACTACCATTTTTCAAGAGGCTCGCCTGTTGTCCTTGGGCTAGTGACTTTGTGGCACCATTTAATTCCCGAGGCCCGTCCCCTAAGTCGGGTTTAGGCCCTCCTCGCCTCACTTTCCGGAGGTGGTAGGCTAGTTTTTGCTTTGTGCTATAGGGGTTTTTGGACCGGAATGTTCGTTGGCTCTCTTTTGCACCTTTCTCCCGGGTCCGGCATGACGCCCTCCACGTTATTGTTTCCTTTGCCCCCGCCATACTTTGGCATCTTCCGGGCGTTTCCCCCGTGCACAGGTTGGCTCCGCCGCACGCTCACGTCTTGGTGTGAAGCGAGCTGTGTTCGTCACAGCTGCGGCATTCAACTATTTGCATGCAGGCAGCCGTCCGGTGGCGCATAGACTTCTTCGGAGGCCTCCGAATCAGCACCACCCAAAGGCCCGGGGCTATATCAAGAGGCTTGTCAAGGCTTGCGGTGCGGTCGAGCCGGGTGATCCCGTCTCGGCCCCGCGCCGATCTGCAAAAGTGATGGCGTGCCTGGAACAGGTTTGTCAAGGTTTGACGTGCATACGCCCTTCTGTCGCCAGGTATGGGCCTGCTTTTCCCGGCCTCCTTTTGGACGAGCAAAGTTGTTTTGATGCCTTGCACCCCTACCGAGGCCTCGGCCCGACGAGGCTAAAGTTGGCCGGGAAGGCAAATTGGGACCCGTCAGAGTACCTTGATGGCTTCTTCTACCTTCCGTTTCGGGAACCCCGGTCCATGCTTCTCCCAATTGTCGAGCCGCCGGGCCCCTTCATCTCACATGAGGTGCCCTCGAAGGTTTCAGGCCCAGCAAAGCTTCGTGGTTGTTTTAGACTTCTTCGCCTGTCTCTTGACGAGCCAGCTTCGGCCGATCAGGCCGTGCGCATCTTTAACGCGGCAGAGAACCGATCAACCGACCGACAGATCGGAGACCAGAGAGGCCGAAACAGACACGAGGGAGTTCTCCAAGGAGGCTCTGCTGCACTGCCAGGAGGATCTGCTCTCTGCGGATTACTCCTCCGCCCTGACAGCAATTGCTTCCTCCGGATAGCGGTTTGCGATAGAAAGGACTTCTGCCATCAGCTGAGAGTCCTGCCTCGGCACTCTCTTCGAAATCTGTTGTGCCCCGCCGTGGCCATTGCCGACTGCACTGAGCTGAGTGGCTTTTGCAACCTGTTTCTTCTTGCGGAGAGCCCATCGGGTCATGCGAAAGCTGGTGACCAGCCTCGCCGCCTGTACTCCTGTTTCGGCACGATCCTTCAAGGTGAGATCGCATGCACGGCGCATTCGAACTAGTTCCTCTCCGTGTCGACCCCGCGTTGAGGGAGGAAGACCTTTCCCTCCCGGTAGTGAAGGCAGCCTCGTCGAGGGCCTTGTCATAGATGACTGGCCCACCAGGCTTGTTGGGTAAAGGCCCTTCGGCATCGGCCAAGGTTTTTGAGTTTGGTTAGGGCCTGCCGAGCCACAGGCTTGTTCGGGTACCGGCTGCATTGCCGGTGCTGAGGTCGACTTCTCTGCTTATGTCAGAGCCTTGGACTTGCCTTGGTTGGCCCTGCAAAGGGGAAGAGGGTCGCCCTTGCAGCGATTGCTTGCGAGGCTGCGAGGCTCCCTGTGACCAACCCAAGAGCCTCCACCTCAGCCTCGTCGGAGGTTGGGTTTCGGCTTTCGTGTAGGAGAAACCTGGTTGATGATGCAAGGTGCAGATAGTGAACTGGTGCGTCGTCGGGGACGTTGGCTTTCGCACAGGATCATGGAGATCTATGTGCAGGTTGCCTTTTCGATCCAACTCTTCCATCATGTGCCTCGGGCTTGGCAAGACATGATTTTTGCTGCTCTGGGCGCGTATCGAGACCTCCTCGCCAAGATCCTGTACTTCAAAGCCACAGGCATTTTGCCGAACATGTGGTACCGTTTGCTAGCGGCGGGGTCGTTCGCTGTCGCGTGAAAACGGGTGTTACGGGGTGGAGCTGCGAAGGTGTTTTCTGGCCTAAATCTGGCCCTGACTTGTGAAGCTGTCACCCAGGTGCATTAGTGTGACAGAGTGCGAAGCCTTGGACAGTAAGGCTGAACAGGTTGGATACACGACTGCTCAAGACTCCCACCTCTCCCGCCCTCGCTCTGCTGCGAAGGCATTTTTTCTGGCCTAAATCTTGTGGAGCTGCCATCCAGGTGCAAAAGTGTTGACGTGACCAAGGCAGAGGGAGGCTTGCACAAGTAGAAGAATCCGTGCTTGCACTGATCAACTCGCATGTCATGGGGCCAAGCCAGCAGCCTTTCTTCAGCTTTCTGCTCGGGCCGGCTGCCATTTTGGGTCAGACTCACGACGGGTCTCGGTGTCGCGGGGTTGTTGTTCCCGTGGTGTCTTTTTCTTGGTTGATTGTTTTCTGTTGCTGGTCATGTCGACTCCCCCGCGTGCCTCGCACGACGATTTGCCTGTGCAAATCAGACAGAACCTTGCGCTGCGGAGAATGCAGCAGAATCTTTTCGAACTTGACGAGTTCTCTTCCCCTGTGGCACCACATGAGGGGGTTGAGGCAGAAGCTGCCCCTATCCCGACCAGAGCGGCTCCTGCAGGTGCTGCAGATGGTGTTGTCCTTGAAGATGTGACGGCTCTGCTCGCCCAGGCCACAAATCAATCAGAAAACGAGGTGAAGAGAGCAGGTGTTATAGAAACACTGCGAGCCTGTCACACGGTGGGTCTCCTCAAGGGACAGCCCATCCTCCAGCGTCTTTTCCTGGACATGTACGATGAGACCAAGCGCAACCAGCCGCGACTCCTCTGCTGTGGGCAAGCCTCCTGTGGTAGTGGACGCGGTTGCCTCAGGTGCCGATCGTCCCTCCCAGGAGGTGTCACCTGATGCATTGGATGTCGAGATGGTGGAGCCGGCGGATCTGGCTGCTGATGGCGACTTTGCCATGGTGGACGCGCCCCCTGGGGAAGGGAGCGCGGTTGCCTCAGGTGCCGATCCTCCCTCCCAGGGGGTGCCATCGGCAGATCAGGATGTGGCTTTCGGAGCCGGGCTTATAGTCGACTCGACCAATGGCTCCTGGGTTGTGGCCGACAAGGCGCCATCGATCACGGTGCCAAGCACATCCGGAGACTATGCATGGGTGGAACATGAAGACGTCGAGCAGTTGCAGGCCTGGGTTCAAGAGCAGCTGGACGCGGCAAAAGACCCCCAGGCGGTCCTGCCGCTGATCGAAGATCGGGTTGTGATGCTCCAGAAGGAGCTGCCTTTTGTCTCGGTCATGGACTTGTTCAGCAAGTCCCACCCCTGGTGGGAGGCTGTGTGCAGGTGGTATTGCACCGTCCGGTGGGGATGATAAAGGGACCAAAAGATCGCCAGCACAGTTTTGGCCCGGTGGAACTGCCTGAGAAGGGAGGACCGCGTGAAGCTCCTCTCTCATGTGGACGCAACATCTAAGGAGTTCCACCAGGACCCGAGTCTCCTTGTGAGCGGGTTGATGCACATGAAGCACAAGCTGGATTTCAAGAACGTTGGCACGGTCATCCTCTCCCTGCCGACTTTGACGAAAGAGGAACTTCTGGGCACGGACAGGGCGGTGGTCCAGTGCGTGGACGCCACGAAGGCGGTCTACAGGTTGGTTGGTGTCCCCAGACGTGATGCCCAACCCCCTCTTCCGCAGCGAGGTTGCCACCATCCTCCGGTCCCTCCCGAAACTGGTGGTGGAGAAGATGGTGGCTGGAGTGGAGTCTGAGAACTCAGGGCTCCTCGAGGACGCGATCCTGAATGTCGGGGGCCACCTCCGCAGCAGAATGGCGACGCTCCGCCAAGAGGAAATCCTCAAGAAGCAGGGCCAAGGGTTTGGCACAGCCACGGTGCCTAGGCCCTCGATGGCGCCCTTGCCTTACATCTGCTCGGACCCTTCCTGTGGGGGTAGGTTTGCCTCTGCGCTCAGGGTTCGTTGTTTGCTTTGCAACAAGACGGTGCTTCCTGTCAGGGAAGCCAATGCTTCGATCGAGGCCCCGGCCCCGGATGGATCCTCCTGGCGCTTGGTGGAGGGTGCCTGGCAGAACACCTCGACTAGTTTCCGGAGGACTTCAAGTACAAGTTCGGCAGGCCCCAGACGGAGTATGAGAGGAAGTTGCTGGGCCCTGCTTTCTGCTGCCATCAACTCTGCCGGCCCGGTGGGGAACTCCTCACCCGGTCCGGTTGCCTCAGGTGCCGTTGGCCGGGGGGGGGGGGCGTACTCCTCGGATGACCTGGCTCAGCAGATGGCGGATCAGGCTTCCCAAGGACTCCTTTTTGCTTCGGACCTAGACTGCCCAAGGTTTGATTCTCAGGATGGCCCGGAGCAGAAGCCACACGAATGCGGAGTGGTTTTTAGCCCGGACATGGCCAACGCCCGCATCACCCTGGAGGACGCGGCCCAGCAGTCTGAGGGTGCGGCTACCTTTGCTCCAGTGCCATTCGAAGCTGGTCGCCTGACCCTCCTCCAACGAGGTGGCCTCCACTGCCTTCAAGAACCAAGGAGCGGACACATTCTCACCTGTTGCGAGAGAGACGCCCTCCCGCTCCTCCTTGTGGTCCAGAAGGGGGAGATGGCCCACGTCTTGAAGGAGTATGCTGACGTGCCCACGGTCAGGACAGTCCTGACCAAGCTTAGCATGGCAATCTGCAACCTCAGGACGCTGGCTAAGAACATCTTCGATCATCTGGACTGCTCCTCCCCCCTAGACCTCCTTCAGGCGCACGCTGCGGGGAACCTCCTGGATTTTGGGCAACAGGGCTGGGAGCACTTCGACAGCCCCTCGGGACCCGCCCTGGTGGACGCCAGTGGTCGAATCCTGTCTCTCTCCGATGTTACCAAGGTGGAGGCGAAGGCGGGGGGTATCTTTGTGATCTCCTACTTGGATGGCTCTTCTGTGGATGCCAGCTTTGGACCTGGCGTTGAACCGTGCCCGGCGAAGGCAGAGGGGGACACCCCGGTTGCTTCAGGTGCCGATGGGTGGACCCCGAAACCAGAGCGGGCGCCCACGGACCGGGACATCGCCATGGAAAACCTCAAGGCCTTGGAGCAAGCGGCCATGGAGGAAGGGACCGTGGATGCGGCGGAAGAGGAAGCAAAGACGGCACTCCTCCCTGGTAAGAGGGCGGTCGCAAACATGGCCCAGATCTCTTCCGCCACGTTGGCTGCCAACCTCACTGGGACCAACCAGGGTCAGGGCCTTCTTGCTGCGATGCGTAGGACCCTGGCACCTCAGGAGATGACGAGGAGAAGGCCAAGCGGGAGGAGAATAAGAAGCGCAACGCGGAGCAGCTCCAGGACCATTTTGTTTACACTCCGGTGGTCCAGCCGCCAAGCCTGTGGAGCAAGGAGCTGGTGGAACTGGTGGAGCGCCACTCCGAAGGAGTTACGGGTGAACTCTCGAGCTTCCAAGAAAGGGACCCAGACGTACTCGGCCGGGTCCGGTGGCGGTCCACAAGATTATCCAGTCGATACCGAATGTCCCGGAAAACATCGAAGGTGGAGACCTCAAGCACCAGGCCGACGTGAAGCGTGTGGCCGCCTTCTTCAACCCGGCCCTTTTCGACAAGCCGTTCCCGGAGCTGCAGGGGACGAAGGCCCCGGAGACTCTGGAAGACCAGGTCCGGACCCTGAACGCCATGCTGCAGATGTGCAAGAAACAGTCCTACCTCACGGGTTGAGGCTGACGAATGGTACGCCGGCTGGACGGACCTCAGCCACACAGCCACGCACGCAGTGAACTCCATCTTCGCCAAGCATGGATTGGCGACGTACAGCCTTCAGATCCCGGAGATGGTGGGGAACCAGTAGCGGAAGGGGAGGCAGACAGTGAGCCCCACCACTGGCGGCTCAACCTCCAGACGGTGACCCTCAAGGAGCTTTTGAACTGCTATGGCAGCGTGCTCTCGGCCAAGGACATCTGGAACATGGTGGGCCCAACGAAAAACGAAGGCCAGAAGAAGTTTCAGAAGGGGTTTCCCCTGGTGCGTTCCAACCTCCGCAAACGGGGAGAGTACCGTGCGGCCCGCCGCCAGGCCTTCCTTGACCTGCGCTTGAAGGCGAAGTCGTGGATGGAGGCAAGAGGGTTCGGAGAACCGAAGTGCCCGGAGGACTACGCGATCATCCTCCGCCGGATGAGCTTCGAGGTCCATTGCATGAACTTCCTTCACAACCCCAGCTGGCTCAAGGACCTCCCGGATGCTCCGGTCGTGGACTCCAAGGACAGGCTTCGGCTGCGTGCGGAGTATGACCACAGAGTCACGCTGCCCATCGAGTCCCTCCCAGTCGTTCTTCTCGGGCAAGCGCAAGTGGGCAGTTGCCTTCCAGTACTACCGTTGCACTGGAGGGGCTTGGGTGAAGGCCCCGAACTTCGTGGACAAGCCCAACCAAAAGCACTGGATCCACATGGAATGTGGCATGGTCCTCCCGGCCCTGTCAGGCTTCGACTACACCAGGGTTGGCTCGAGCAAGCGTACCAAGAACCGTTATGCCTGCACCCTTTGCAGGACGGAATGGGGCCGGGACTCGGTGGATGGCAAGTGGCTCAAGGGCCACGAGATGCATGGCTGGCTCCTGGAGATCTTCGATGGCGAGGTGGTCTTGCAGGCCATTGTCACGGCCCCGCCGCAGGCAGAGCGTGAGAGGTGGATCCAGGGGCGCATGCTCTTCTGCCGGAAGTTCGAGGGCACGGCCTCGCTACTTCACGCGGCCCCACACAAGATGCCAGGGCAGAACCCTACCGCATCCGCTTGGGCCCGGAGGCCTCCACACAGCTGTGGCGTCTTGTCTTCTCGGAGCCTTCTTTGGAAAGCCCTCCAGTCCCTTGACGTCCTGGCCGACGCGGTCAAGGGAGAACTGGAGTCTGATGTGGAGATGAGGATTGCTGCCCCCTAGCCTTGGTGCCGGGGAAGGTGGCGTAATCGATGTTGGCGCCCTCTCGTCGAGCCTTTGTGCCACATCCTCTTCTTTCAACAAGTTGGGGCACTGCCTCCCCAGTACAGCCTCGATGCTTGGGGGTTGGGGGGGGTACGGTTGCCTCAGGTGCCGATTCCCTCTCCTGAACCTGAACTTCGAGGGGAAGGCGCCTCGGACTTACTACCGGCCCTGGGCTGCTCAAAACAAGAGGGACGCGACCTTGCTCTGCGGGGTTTTCTTCGGGGGGGGGGGGTCCTTCGAGGGGTTTTTCTTTGGTCTGGGTTTCTTTCCTTTTCGGTTTCCTTGCGGGGGAGGGGTGGGAGCCTCGCTGTTCCTGCTTGCACGTGTCAGGCTGTGCTGGGTACGCTCTTACTGGCCGGGCCCCGCAGCTGTTTTGGCCGGTTTCTTCTCTTGTTTCCTCTTCTTCGTGCCAGGGAGCCAGAGGGCATCACTTATGAATGCTGACCAGGTCGTGGACACGCGGGACCGTGAGCTGGTCATCCTCACAGAGGCTATCTGGGAACCTTCTTGTGGAAGGCTCTGGCAGACCGGTGGCAGACCAAGTTGATTGGTCCTTTCTCCTCACGCTCCCCCCCGAGACTCGCCAGAACAACGCTGGCCTCAGGGCCGGGTATACGGTCCAACGCTGGCGACAAGGTGGCATACGGCAAGGTGGCACCTTCCTTCTGTGTGATCCCTGCGCCTGGTGTGGAGAGATGGCCACGAGTTGGTGTGACCGATGCGAGAACCAGGGCTCCTTCACGGCACTGTGCATGGGATGTGACCGCGAATGGGATCTCACACCGCCAAGGACGAGCGACGGGATAGACCCCGCCGACCTCCTCCCCTTGAGAACATGGAGGTCTTTGCCCTGGACTTGGAGAATGACGGCCGGGGCCCAGGGCCAGCTGTGTACGACTAGACAACCTCCATCCCATTCACTTTGGTGGCCCTGCCTCCCAGGGTTGGAGGTCACTTTGAAGGACATGGGCCTGGGCCCACACCCGGTGGAGTGTGACGTTGCTGCCAAGGCCCTCCTTGACCCTGATGTGGTGTCTGGCGTTAAGGCGACCTGGCTTCAGACGATTCCGGAGGATAGGATTCAAAAGCTTGAAGAGACCTCCAGAGGCGATCACAAGGCTCCAGCTGGCAGCGTCGGGCTGCCCTTCCTGGACATGTCTCTCTCCAGTGGGTCAGCTTCTGGCAGACAAGGCTTTTGGGAGGTCCCTCTCAATGGAACGCCTCAGCGGGAAAAGGTCTTGGGAGCACTGGGCACCGAGACCTGCGTTGATTTAAGGCCCGGTCAAACAACTGGCTGTGGACAGGGCAGCAAATAAGAAGAAGTGGGCTGACAAGATCATCTCGGTCCTTGCCCCTTACCACAGACACCTGGACAATATGCAGGACATCAAGCCGGGGGAGGATAAGTATGAGGTCTGGCGGCCATTGGTGGGAAAAGCAAGAGTCAATTCTTTGAAGTCGGTCTTCTACAGCCTCAAGAAGCTCCGTTCCACATTGGGCTGCTCCCCCTTACCATTTTCAGAGGAGAAGGCGAAGCACCTACTCCACGAGGCGGTTGACCAACAGTTCTCCATCTACAGGCTGGGGCAGTTGTGGCGGACGCTGCACTGGATCCCCCAGCATTTTGGTGGTTTTGACCCCACGACCCACCAGGCGATCAACCGACGTTACGTACACCAGGGGCCTCCTGGTCACGTCGGAAGCTAAGAAGGAGAGGAGGGCCACACCACCTTCCATGGAGGTAGTCACGGCGTTGGAGAAGTTGGCCGGGTCCCTCCCGGAAGGCTTCGTGGATGGCTACGCGGCCTCGTTCTTCAGGTTTTGCATCGGGGCCTCGGCTAGGTTCTCCGACACAGTCCATACCAGGCCTGACACCATGAAGCTCACTAAGGACACTCTCGAGTTCACCGCCTGGCAGACTAAGGTGAAGGAGATTGGAGACAACGATCGTCCCCAGCCGCTCATTTCACCGCTGGTCTCCTTCTCCAAGGTTGAATGGTGGGGACCCATGATTGCCTTCAGTAAGAGGCGGAACAGCCTTGCCACCAAGGGCCTCGAAGACGATTACCTCCTTCCGGTTCCAGACCGCGACCGCCTAGACTTCACGAGGGCCCCTTGTGACAATTCTCGGGCCCTGCGGTGGCTCAGGGCCCTCCTTTCTATGAAGGGGGCTGGGATTGCGGAGGAGGAGGTCAAGATGATGACTCTCTCCTCGTTCAGGGTCTTCATGCCGAACCTGGCCTTCCAGATGGGAGTCCCCCGGGAACAACGTCGTTACTTGGGACGTTGGCAGGGGGACAGCATGGCGGATGTTTACACGAGGGAACACCGCTCAGTGGTCCTGTCTATTTGGAAAGAAGTCCTTTCCAAGCCCCAGCCGAATGCCGAGGATGGGGTTCGGTTTGTGCCGGAAGACCTTGATGCCCCCTACTACCAGTTGTCTGAAGAGCCACCCATGGAGGATGAGGTCGCGCAGCTCCCGTTGCTCCGGCGGCCAACGATCCTCCGGAGGAGAAGCGGGCGGATGGCCCCGCCTTTATGGCAACCAACTCCCGGAAAACCGGGTCTCCTCCGGTGTATCGGGTACACTGGTTTGATCGAGGCTACCGCTGCCTGGGTTGTGGTTGGAGGCCCAAGGACTCCAAGAGCTTGACCACTTTCTACGAGCTGGACTATACACCAGGCTACGTCTTCTGTGCTAAGGCGGCGCGAGCCAAACAGCCCCCGGACTGCTTTCGGCTTAGTGTTGTGCCCAAGGACTCCTCCAGCGGGGAACCCTCGCTCGGCGAGTTCCTTGGAATCGGACTCTTGCTTGTCCCCTGGCGAGGAGGCTCCTCCCCGAATGGACGCGAGCCCAGCAGGCTCATCCTCGACGGGATCTAGGTCCACGATCCCTTTCGTGATTGTGCCGCGATAAGTTTCTGGCCTTTGGCCGGTGTGACCGGGAGTCCGGGCGACCCCCCTCTCCCCCCCAGGGGCGGTTGCCACAGGTGCCGATCCTGCCTCGGGTCCCTCGGAATTTTGATCTGATCTGCCACTTCTCGGACCTCGTCGGATTCGGGTGGAAAAGTGCGTCTGCATAACCTGGGGCTTGTGGCTGCACTGTGACTTGTAGAGGAATCCGTGCTTGCACTGATCAACTCGCATGTCATAGGGTCAAGCCAGCAGCCTTTCTTCAGCTTTCTGCTCGGGCCGGCTGCCATTTTGGGTCAGACTCACGACGGGTCTCGGTGTCGCGGGTTGTTGTTCCCGTGGTATCTTTTTCTTGCCCGCCCGCCCTCTCCTGTTTCAGGTGTAAGCCTGGGCTACTACCGCCTGGACCGATGGACAGACCTCGTGCTGAAATCGATGCCAGGCTGCCAGGCAGACCCTGGCACGGCCCCCCGAGCTGTGCCCGGACCCCTACAAGGATGAGGTCATGAAGATCGAGGACAGCGTCCGCCTGGTCCTTGCTCGGCATCAAGTCCCGTGGCTAGTCCTCTTTGTCAAACAAGGATTTGTCACTGCCCAGGACTGGGCAGGCCGGTGGATGAGAAGGAACTCCGAAAAGAAGCTCCCAAGCTGGGCTTCTCACCGGGCCAGAATGGTTATGATGAGCACACCTGCGTCCTCACGGCGATCCGCCTGGAGAACGCGGTCGAACAGTTCAAGCTCCTCAAGAAAAGGAAGCTTGCCGAGGTGGACATTCACTCGGTTGAGGACTACAAAGCGATGATTGGCAGAGGGGGCCGCCAGGAAATGCGGGCAGCCTACTTGTCCAAGTTCGGCACCGAACCGGAGCGGGAGTACGAAGGATCGGACCATATGCTCGGGGTCCTGAAGAGGGTCCTGTATCGGGGGGAGTTCCTCTCAGCTGGATCTCAACAAGGTGGTTGCAAACCACCCCAAGGATGGTGAACTGACTGTGGTCTCTCCGATGACGTCCTTTCGGGAATCGCTCAGGACCCAGGCGCGGGGCTGCCCCTGGCCAGACCAGTGGGTTGCAGGCCTCCGCCAACAACTGGCCAAACGCCTTTCTTCCCGGCTCCAACGACCCGTTTCAGCCGAGGTGCCTGGGCAGCCGTTTGCGTTGGACATCCTCCAGGCTCTGGTGGAGCTGGCGGAGGACCCGGACCGGGACTTCCTCCACCACCTTTATGAAGGGGTCGCCCTTTGGGAGTGGGTATGGCCCTCCAAGCAAGAGCTGGGGAGTGCACCGCGGGATCTGGAGCCCCCGGCTCCCACTACTGCTGACAACTACCCCAGTGCAGAGGTCTTCGAGGACACCATCGAGCAAACTTTCTTGGAGGAGAAGCTCCTGGACATGGTGGCTGGGCCCTTGTCGGAACAGGAGGCGGCGGACCTCTGCGCCTGCGACGTGGCAGAGTTGTGTGTCGGGGCCATGGCGGGCATTCAGGAACTGGACAAGGTCAGGACCATCTTCGACGCCTCGGTCATTGGTGTCAACGACAACATCAGGGCGAACACTGACCAGAAGACCACGGCCCCGACACTCTACGACTTGCTCTTTGCTTGGCTCCATCTGGCGTCGAAGACCTGACCCTTTTCAAGTCGGATGTGAACAAGGCACACCGGAGGATCAAGGTTCTCAAAAAGCACTGGAGGTACATGGTGGCCAAGATCAAGAAGAAGTTCTGGGTCAACAAGGTCGGCACCTATGGTGTGGCCTCGGCTCAACTCTATTGGGGCCGATTGGCAGCCATCCTCACCCGCCTCTCTTACCAGATTTCGGAGGTGTTCCTCTGGGTCCTTGTCTTTGTTGATGATTTCATGGCTGTTATGAAGGAGAGCCTCGGCGAACTGGGGGCTGCTACCCTCATGCTCTTTGTCCTATCTCTTGGCATAAGAATGCCCTTGGCAAGGTCAACCGTTGGTTGGGCTACATGGTGGACATCTCCGAAGGCTCCGTCTGGTTCCCGGAAGAGAAAATGACAGTCCTCCGCCCGGCCCTGTCTAGGTTGGAATCAGGGGAACTGCACACCAGGAAGGAAATCACCTTCTTACTGGGCAAATTGCAGTGGGTTGCTAAAGCCTACCCGCAGGTGAGCTCTCACCTCCAACCGCTCTATGCATGGGAACAAAAACTGGAACGCAAGTGCAAGCCGGGAGACCTTGTACGTTTCCTGGCTACTCTGCTCCTCTCTATCCTGGATGCTGGTCCCTGCGTTCCTCTCCGTCTACAACGCAACACTCCATGCTATGGGAGTAGTGATGCCGGGGAGGACGATGGCCGGGTCGCCATTGGTGGCTGGTTCTCGCCCTCTCTGAACCCGGCCAAGGCGGAGGTATTTTGGTTCTCCATGGACGTGCTGGCCACGCCATGGGCGCAACCCCTCCTGGCGCACACTTCTGCTAAGCGCCGGATCGGGGCTGGAACTCCTGGGTACCCTCATTCTCTTCCTTTTGGCTGCGGAGTCCCTGGGACCCAGCATGGTTGATGCACACCTCCCTCTCACTACGGATAATGAGGGCAATCAATGCCTTTTCTGCCAGCAAGAGATCTTCGAAGAAGTGGCCTTGCTCGGCGCTTTTGATGGAGCTCTCAGCACAGGAGTTCCACAAGGGTGTCTTTGCTCAGGTCACCCATGTTAAGCGGAGCTCAAACACGTGGGCAGGTCAGCTGACTCACTTTGATTTCGAAGGATTCTCCCCCGAAAAGAGGCGGGAAGTCTCCCTGTCCTGGACTCCGAGCTGGATGATCCTGGACAAGCTCCTTGCTTTTAAGTCGGATCAATAGTTCCCGGGCTCCCTCTGTTAGCCCTGATTTGAAACAGGACACGAGTGCCAGGTACGGTTGCCTCAGGTGCCGATTACCGGCACTTTGGGACTGTACGTTTTCGGCGGGACCGTTTCTCTCTCGGGCCCCGGGTCGGCTGTTTTCTCTCGGATCGGATGGGGGGGGTTTTGAAACCCCTCGTTTGATCAAGCCGAGGAGGGGCGGCGTATTTCCGACCGGTCTTCGGACCTGTCTGAGCTATGCCTGCCTCGGGTCCCTCGGAATTTTGATCTGATCTGCCACTTCTCGGACCTCGTCGGATTCGGGGGGAAAAGTGCGTCTGCATAACCTGGGGCTTGTGGCTGCACTGTGACGTGTGTGCGTGTTTTTGGCAAGTTGATCAGGTAGCTTCAGCCGACCTGAAATTGAAAACGCTGTCGGAAAACCAGGCAGGTCGCTTCAGAAACGCAGGCCGCCGAGTGAGAAAACACATTCGGAAACATAGATGACGGATTCAAAAAAGCAACGCGCAGTCATGCTCTTGCTGCTGCTGCTTCTTTCGCTGGTGCGGCCGAGAGGAAAGCAAAGCCGGCAAAGCCCTGCAGAGTGGCAATGGTATTTGAGGTTTACTTCCCAAAGTTTCCGGCAAGGTCTAGGTTTTGCCAATCCATGCAAGAGTCTTTTCGGGTTCGGGGTTTGCCGCCCGGTTTTGTCAACCTTGTGTATTAAAGATTGCAGCCCACGATCTTCTCTCAGTGTTTGCCAGCCAACATTTAGGAGTTTAGGTCTGTAGGCAGGGTGTTCGTTTCTTTTCAGAGCTTAGGGTTTGCCGCCCGCAATCGTCACGATCTTCCTTCAGGGCTTGAAGTCTGCCACTGACGATCTTGTTTTGGGGGTTGGGGTTTCTCAGCCAACATCCGCTTTTCAGGCTCGGGCCTGCCAAGCCGTATCTGTTTCTCGTAAGGCTTTTGGGCTCGTCAGCCGCGATCTTCCTTCCGGCCGGTTTGAATATCAAGGTATAGAGTCTTCTTTTCAGAGGTTGAGGTTGGCAACACTTAACATTTGGGGCTTGTCACCCACGATCTTTGTTTGGTGTTTGTAAGTTCTCTGAGGTTTTGTGGCTTACACACCATCTTCCTTAGGGGTGAGGTTTTTGCCAAGCAGCATCCGGTTTGCGGTGTGCCAACGGGTTTGTCAACCAGTATCTTCCTGTTCAGGTTTGAGGCTTGTCGCCCGCTGTTTTCTTTGAGGAATGGGGCTTGCCCCCCCCATATCTCCTTTTTCGGGTTGTGGTTGCCAAGCAATATCTTTTTGTTTGGGCTTCCCCGTATAAGGTTTGGGGTTTGCCAACCAGCATTTTTTCTTCTTTTAGGTTAGACGGTTAGACCCAGCCGCCCACGAGCTTCGCTTATTTTCCTCAATCGCTCCCGACGTTTCGCTTCCGAATATTTCCGAATCGGTCCCTCTGCGTCTTCGAATGCATTTTCCGAATCGGTCCGCATCCGGGCTTGCAGCAGGGATTCGATGAGTGGCGCCGAGATCACGCTGACCGCAGTCGTCGCTTGGATCTCCTCGCGCTCGAATCTCAGATTCTGCCGAAGCACCTTTGCTGTGAGCTTTGCTTCCCTCACGATCCAGGGTACAGCATTTAAAAGATGGTTATGATGACGACGACGACGACGGTGATGATGATGGTGGTAGTGACCATGATAAACGGTAATGCTAGTGTTCGATGATTAAAGTGTCGATAGTGTGGATTGCCTGGTGCCGATGCCAGCTATGACGGTGGACGCTTGACATATTCTGCTTGTCGAGGTATTGCATGTTCAGGATTCGTGGATGCGTCTGATCCTGACCTGCAAGGCCACTGCTGATGTCGCACAACATCAGTGTTTGCTTCTCAGTTTGTTGACGAAAAGTGTTCCGCAGAGCATATGTCTGTTGACATCTTTCTGTGTCACAAACGACCCTGTGCGCCTGGAACCAGGCTGCAGTGTGCGTGGCGTTGGATTTTCTGCAGCAGAATCGAGTAGAAGATGCTTTCCCAAATGTGTAAGTAGAGGAATGTCGCATGCAGCACGCCTTGGAGTGTCGGTTCATCTGTTGCTTGCAAGTCAGGTATACAGACTTGATTTTGGACAGAACGAGGCTACGAGGGTGGAAGTCTGCAGACAGAGCGGCATCATTGTTGCCATGCCACAAGACCTGAGTCAATCTGGCCCTGTGCAGTGTCCGCCGGATGTCCTGCGAAGTATCTCTGCGGGCTACTCCGGCTACTTCTTCGTCCATCCCCATGCCAGGCCACGCTGCCGCTTATCTGCTCTCGCTTGTTCCATGCCGTGATCGCCACCCTCAAGCAAAGCAAGGAAGGTTAGTAGCAGCTTAGCATGCTAGCCGCTAACCGCTAACCCACACTGATGTAAACAGGCTGCCAGTCTGCCAGGTGCCACCACCATGTCAACAGCTCCTTCAAAGCTTCATTAACATCTTAATGGCACAGCTGGGGCTGCCGGCTGCTCCGCGTAGCGCGCCGGGTCCGAAGATGGCCGAGCGAGCCGAAGGCGAAGGCCACGAGGCGCCCGACGTGCGACGTGATGCTCTAAACCGAGAGTGGCCTGAGTCTCTGAGTCTTGCTTTCTTCGGAGGGAATATAAGGCCATGCCCGGCCCGGCCAACCGATATTGACGGAATGCTTGACATGTGCCGGTAGAGCGACCATCTTATTGGCAGGCGATGTCTGCAACGAAGGTGAGCATGCTTCTTTGCAATTTCTAGCTGTCATGGAATCTTGCATTCTGACATTGGATGCAATATGTGGGCTTGCTGTCGGATTTGCTGTCCAGTGCATCGAACGAGACAGGTCCGAAAGGCCAGGACTAAACTCTGCCGCGCAAGCGTAAGGTCCTCTGCTCAGCTAAGAAGCTCTGTCTGTAGGCCGATCCTCCAACGCCTGAGGAGGCCCAGTGACCCAAGTGCAGGTTGAGTGCGATTGAAGTGGAACCGCCTACAGGTTGGCTTTTCAAGCCCATGCAGTGCCGTGTCTTCCATTGTCCTCCACCCCCGACAACCACCGAGTGACACCGCTGTGTTGCTGGAGTGGTGCCGAGGTAAACTTCGCGACCACACGAGCTGGTAAACGTTCTATTGATGCACCTGCGGCCCTGCGGCAAGGAGGTGGAACAAGTCGATATTGTTGTACGCGGGGTGCATGGAGAACAGGCGCGGTTCCCGGAATGAGACTTGTTACTCACAAGTTCCGTAGCGCTGTGGGGCAAGTTTCGGGGACCGGACCAGGTGGCCCTGCTGCAGCTGCCAGCGGCAAAGGCGACCATCATGGATGCCAAGGACACCGGAGCTTTGCTGCCTTTGCGGCAGCGAGTGTAGTAATACTATACGCAGTGTGACAACAACTGTAAAAACATGCAAGGGGGTTTCAGTAGACCTCTCGATACACAAGAAAGCGTACAGAGACGACACTGCTTACCATGCACGGCCGGTTCTAGAAGGAGAGCTGTATAATATGTCTTCTGCTTGTGTGAGGTGGCTTTGAGCTCTCTTCTGCTGGTGCCTCTCTACACGTGGCTCGATCTTTATGAGTCTATGCGAGTGCGGCTTTTCCAGCATTTCAATTTTGGCCGCATTTTCCCAAGGCAGCAGCTGTTGCTATCATGCAGCGAAGATGTGCCGGGAGACCACGAAGAGCTTGCCCTCCTGAAAGGCCACTCGTGGGGCAAAACGCAGAATCTGATTCGGGCTGTTGAACAGAACACCCCAGGGCGCCACCAGGGAGAAGACCCACCTTTTTCCGAGTTCACTTTGCCATAGGAAAACTCATGACGTCCGGGTTGGGGGATGAGGTTTGTAATTCATGCTGTGATCACCTAGAGGAGCGATCACACATACCTAGCCGAAGCGCTTGGGGGATGCAAGATTTTACCTCGGCTCTCGGGTTATGCCATCAAGGGCTGGCAGAGACTCGTTCGTCGTTGAAGAGGCCATGCCGCAGACCAGAGAGGCCGTTGGCCTCAGTGCCAAGCCGCACGAAGAAAAGGCCATTGCATCCAAAACGCCCAGCGTCCCGAGTATGCCCGGGCTTTTCCTCCCCATATGGACTGTGTGCTGCAGGAGTCCGTCACCCCCACAAGGGCCCTCCTTTGGCTTTTCTTCTCTGCGCTCTGGTCTGTTCTTGCCGCACGAGTTTGGTTTAGGCACGACGGCTCAACTGGGCCAAGGAAATGGCGGAGGCATCCAGCGGAAAGCTTGAATGTCGCACGTGCATCCAGGCGCTCCCAATCTTCCAAAGGGGGCTCTCGTGGGACACGCCGCCCAGTGGTTCCGCCCGAAGTCCCCACCATACAGCACTGTGCTGCCAGGGCTCCGAAGGCGCTGAGAAAGGCTCGGACACGCTGAGCGGATGCGGACACGCGGCGGCCTACGTGGGGCGGAATTCGCATCGCGGACGTTCGGGCTTCCGACTGCTGAGCATGCGTGCGGGCAAGTGTACTGTCTGCCGGGCTTGAACAGCTCAATCAAACTAGCTCAGCGAACTTTCCTTGGCCGGCTCAACCTGATGTCTGCACACTCCTGGCAACGGCCGTGGTGAGCTCGCCCGCCCGCTCGACCTTGCATTCGTCGAATCCACATCCGTTCCGCCGCCACAGGGTCCGTGTGCCGCCGTGTGCCCACCACAGAACCTTCCTGCCGACGAAGACGGGTATCTGGATCTTCACTGGATGTGATCCACACGCTTTCCGAACATTGGTCCGTCTGCACGATGCCATCACCAGCTTCGTCCGAGGTTTCTTTGCGGAGGTAGGAACAAACACGTAGTTCAAGCATCCTGTCCTGCGGGGAGCGAGGGCATTCAGATCCTGGCGGAAGCCTTCGCAGAAGACTGACCCTGACCACTGACTACCCGAATCTCGTGGCGGGGGCCTTCGATTTGCAGCTCGCTGAAATTGTCTTCCATTCGCAGCGGTGCTGTCCAAGTCGGACGCTGGCCTAGCGCTTGAATTCAAAAGAGGTGAAACAGACGGCAGCTTATGGCGAGAGAATTCGGGATGCCTGTGCAACAAAGCCGCACTCTCTAGCCATGTCGTTTTTCGGCCCCAGCCCGCGGACATCTCTGCAGGATACGCTGTTCGGACGAGACCTGAATTCCTCGGCAGCCGTAGCGGTGACACGGCACGTGCCTTTCAGCCAACAGGCATAGACGCCGCATGGAGAGTCAGGTGCCCGAGGACAGGCAGGGGAGGATCCGGGCCGTTACTCAACTCGACCTCGACCTACAAGACCCTTTCTGCCGACGCATTGTAGGGCTCGTCTTCTTCCTGTGTCCCAGCCTCCAGTTGCGCTAGGGTCGCTGCTTTCGCCTGACGTCTCTACCCTCCAGTTATGACCCGTGCCCGTCCGTCAACGGGATCCTAAACTCCCTACTTGTCTACCGTACAGTAATTTGGTGCTGCCCGGAACCATACTGGGGTGGGCGTGTCGGACAGGCGCCACCAGATGTCGCCAGACTATGTACGCGGGCCAACACCAGTTTTCGAGGGTCGTATCCGCGGCCATGCGAAAAGAATATGCTACGGCGACAAACGGTATGCAGCACTTGTGCAGCATTATGCAATTTTACAAGTTTGTCATAAACACAAAATCTTTTTGACTGGTCCCAGTTGCGGCATTGCTTTGGCAGGTGCTGACATGCCCTTCTTGGAGCTCTGCTACGTCCGCCTCGCATTTGACGAGGCGGAGTCGGCGAAATTACTCGTCCATGCCGAGGCCTTAGCCGAAGGTCAGGAGTCCAGCTTAAGCCGCTGTTACTTTGATACAGTGTGACAACGTCACAACGTCATGTGACTCCCGTGTCAAGCCGGTCCGAGGCGTGGCGAGGTGAAGCGTCGGAGGTGGAGAGCCTCCGGCTCGCTTGCTGCACTGTGATGCCACTAGTTTCGGATGCACCACATGGGCTTGGGCTGTTCCCTGCTACCGAATGGCAGGCAGTGCCTGATCGCACGAGCGTGTCCAGATCATCGAAGCGAGGAGGATTCGCTTCTAACAGAACATAACAAAGCCAACAGCACGGAAGAGAGAGGATAGAACCGCAGAGAATTTCAGAGAGAGCCCTCGCTTTCTCTGCTTTACTCCATGCACAAGGATGGCCGGACGGCCTTGCTCTCCGCGGCGCTCCAAGGTCACATCGAGGCGCAGTGGCCGGCAGGGCACTGCTGAGATCGTTGAGCTGAAGTGTGCTGAAGTGCGGAGGTAGCAAAGCAGCTGTGCCGGGCTGGCCGGGATCTTTCTCATATGCCTTCTCATACAATCTCAGACACAGACCATTACAGCCAAGGCGCCATCGTTGATCCAGAAGAAACCGATGGCGCTTCGCCAATGCTCCATTGTCAGCAGCAGCGCTTTGTTGATTCGAGCACACGGTCAAAGCTTTGTCTTTGACGCATCATGTCGAGAGTTGCTGCCTCACGTTGTCTTCTAGTCTTCATCACCCTGTCTTCCAAGCTTCCTCTGTCTTGTGTATTCTCTGCCGCCTCAGGCTTGCAGCGGCCATGCAGGGCAGACTGGAGGTGCTTGCGCTTTCCACTTGTCAGTAGAACTCTTGCTTCGTAATCCAGCAACGTGCTGCAATCCATTCTGCGAAGTTCTTGGCCCCTCTTGCCGCGTTTACGGTCGTCGACCGTTGATTTGTGCACGTGTGCTCAGGCAGGTGATTTGGCTGCACGTAGGTGAACGTGCACCCACATGTTATGCGAAGGCAAAACGCAGGCAGAAACGACCACAAGCGAAGATAAGACATAGATGTTCAGCGACACGCAGGCACTCGGACGTTTGCATTCTGCTGTCGGTGCTTATCATTCTCCGCAACCTACTGCTAGCCGGATTCGGCCCGCTATGACGAATCCACTCGCTCATGATGGTTGTAACATTGCTTTTTTGCTTGCCATTGATCTTGCATCTTGCAGTTGCAGGAGGGATGAATAGTCATGGCTTGAGGGATACAGGACGGTCTTCAGTGTCCGATTGCACAGAGATGCAGAAACGCTCCAACTCAGCATGCAACACCTGCACAGAGACAGCCCGGTGGTCGAATACGACACGAGCTGTCGCTGGAAAATTTCCTGGGAAGGTTGGCATGGGCGGGTAGAAAACAAAACAGTCGGGGGAGGTCGCCAACCTATCAGCTTCGCGACTTCCTTGCGCGTGTGTGGAAGCTGCAATTTCTTCGTGAGAGGGAGAACACCGTGTTTCCGTGCAACGGGAGCATCTCCAACTCGTGCTAGAACTTACCGGATGTACTTGCGTTTTTGGAAATGCAAGTACCTTGCCGGAGCATCTGCATGCCCAGATGGTGAAGTTCCTGGCTGACGCCAAGGCGAGATGGAGAGACAACTGGCAATTTGCGAATGACCGTGGCGTTATGTTGCTGTGAACGCTTATATGTTCAACTGCATTCATGCCCAAGCTGCCAATGCTGCAGGCCGCTCTCGATCGCCCAACTGCAAATGGCACTACGCCGTTGCACGTTGCATCCCTGTTCGCTCGACACGATTAGACTTCTGTGTGCTGAGTGAGTTGCTCCTTCTGCACCTTGCGCATCTCCCGCATCAATCACCACCGAAATTGTTGATCGCCGTGCGGCCTGCTTTTGCTTAAGTAGAGTAGACCACTGCTGTGACAAAACATGCAGTGTTGCTGGTGGAAGGCAGGGCCACTTGGACGTGGCAACCTGAGCTGCGCATCAAGGTGCTTGCAAGTGAAGTACTGGTAGGCATTGGAAGCTGCACTTGCATGTTCGCTTTGGGTCACTTGCAAAGAAACTGCCCCTGTATAGCTTTTAGTGACGAGAGTCTCACAGCGCATCGAATCTGCCCGTTGTCGACATGGGAACAGCCGGAGACCTTCTAGATCTGGTTCGGCTGTACTGGCCACTGTTGCTGGGAAATGCATTGGAGTGGTACGAGTTTGCTGTGTATGGACGCTTGGCTGCAGTCGGACTGCCAAGCGCAACACTGAACATGTTTCTCATGCTTCTAAAAATTTCTAAAACCTTCAGTTAACCTTTGGTTGCTTTAGTTGAGATCTTTGGCTTAGATCTGCGGCCGACCTGCGAGGCTACATGGAGAGCTATATGGAACAGAACTTCTTCGAAGGATCAGCTATCGCTACCTGGGCAGGCTTCACCGCCACATTTCTGGCGCGTCCTGTGGGTGGGCTGTTCTTGGGGACGATTGGAGATTTGTTTGGACGAAGAATCGCCGTCATCATGTCAGTTATTGGCATGCTCATTGGAACAGCTGGACAGGGCCTGCTTCCATGCCCACGCAATCATCGAAACAGTCCTTGGGTGTCCATGGCAGGTGTTGTAGCATTGTTTTGTCTCAGGCTGCTTCAAGGCCTTTGCACCGGTGGCGAAATCAGCTCAGTTTCAACTTATATTGTCGAAGTTGGTTCCCGACGCTCATTGGGACGGTGCACAGCCTTGCTATCTGTGACCGTAAACCTGGGCTTCATGCTTGCCAGGGTTGTTATCTGGACACTTCAAAGCCATTTGGGTGACAGTGCCATGCTCCAATGGGGCTGGCGAGTGCCCTTTTTGCTGGCTTTGCTGCCAGGTTCTGTTGCGGTTGCGGGGCGGATCTGTTTGCGAGAGTCCGGTGAATTCGTTCGCGAGCACGAGGAGGCGGACAGCGAGGAGGACGGCATGCCTGGACATTCCCCTTGGCAACACATGCAGCTCGCGCTGCAATCACATTTTCCAGCCATTTTGGTCGGCATTTTCGGAGTTTGCAACATTGCAGTCTTGCAGTACGGTGGTTTGATCTGGACGAATTCGTTCCTGAAAAAACATGGATCACCAACCAATACAGTTATGACTGCCGGTGTTTGTTCTAGATTGATACAGATGTGCCTTGCGATTCTTGTTGGCTGGCTGGCCGATGTTCATGGTCTGGGCCTGGTGACTCTGGCAGGTGCCTGGACGCTTATGTCAGCTGGACTTCCTATGTTCATCGCGTTGGAGTCTGACCCCTCCAACCCGGTAAATGTTTGCATCACCTACGGAATCATGTACGCGTTGATGGCTTCGTTGTGTGGCAGCGTCGTCTTTATGTACGTGGCAGAGCTGTTTCCCACTTCGGTGCGGAATCTGGGTGTGGGCATCAGCTTTAATGTTGGCTTCTGCTTCTTTGGAGGCTTCGCTCCAGTACTTGCTGAAGCATCCTTAAACTGGACTCCGCACGGGCCTGGCTTGCTCTTGTCTGCCGCAGGTGCTGTGACATTTCTGACTGTGCTGGCCAGTGTGAAATTACAAGAGGCAGGCAAAGTGCAGCTGGCTCATGTCAGACCTGTGCCGTACTTGGGAACCTGGGCCCATGGTTCTCAAAATGCCGAGGAGAGTTTGGAGTCCTTGACGGGCGCTCATGCCCGAATGGTTGCTCATGCCGGCGAGTCATAGCATCAGGATCCGACTCCAAGTAGAGAAGTTCTTGATCTTTCATTCTTGTTTACGTTTCTTGGATGTATAGTTCAAAGAATGACTGCTAGCGAAAACAGCCAGTGGCGATGGGTCGGAGTAAACTTGCAGGGCCGCGACTGCTCAGTCCATGTCCTTGATGCAGTGCAGTGACGTGGAGCCTGCGAACATCTGCAAAGCAGTGCTTGGATGCTGACATCTTCGAAAGCGAAGAGAGAAAGAGAGAGAGAGAGAGAGAGAGAGAGAGAGAGACCTAAACCCTAAACCAAAAAAGCACCGATGAGGAAGGATGGCATGTGACCTCTTCCCATCGGATGCTTGCTTTTCTGTTGGGTGCTGGGCTTCCTGTAGCCTGGGCACAGAAGGAGGCCTTAGCCATTTTGGCTCAAGTGCTGCACCTTTGCTTGGGGGCCTGTGCCGCCTCCTTGCATCGGGGGGGAGGTGCGGCTGTCCACCTTGGGGGAGCCTGCGCACTTGCCCCACGCGGTGCTTGAGTCGCATACCCGACGCCGTGTTGCTTAAGAGTGTGCTGCTAGTCCAGGGGGCGCGTGCCATAAAGATCAACGGCACGGTCGTGATACTAATCGCACGCTGACATGCTGGTTACTGCAAGAACCTCCTTTCGGACGCTCCGGAGTTGAAGGGGGACGTGAACTGCGCCAACCACCTTCGAGACGTCGCCGCCAAGGGTCGCGAGACCTACCTCTACGTTGGGCGGGGGACTTCCTCACCTGGAAGATCGTGACTGTGGCAAGGCCGAGAAGATAGTGAAGATTATGGGGAAGCGCGGGAGAGGAAAAAAGATCTGCATAATTTGCACAGAAGGTGGAGGACTTTGCCGGCCAGGCATGCGAAAGGTGCATGAACGGTCCGACTCCCAGTGCCGTTTCTTCGGATCGGAAGCACGTGGGAACATACCACTGGTGTGGTCCAATGACAGAGGCAAGCCAGCCACAACAGAGTGACGGGGGAGGTCAAGGAGGCGGCAGACGTACACAAGTACCCTTTGAGCACATGACGGCCTACATGACTCCTGGGGGGGATTGCGCTACACTACCTGCCAGGACCGCTCGACAAATGGGCGAGGTGTGACGTAGTTAGAAACCCAGAAGGAGGGGGATGGTGCCACAGCCCCTCGGGGCAACCTCGCACAAGAGGGGAAAATGACGAGTACGAGCAGTTCCACAAGAGGCACCAGGCCAGATGCCACACAGCCCGGCAAGCCGACAAGTTGGCGAAAATCGTAGATAGATACCTCCCGGAGGTTGCTCAGGAAACGCGTGCCTACATGATCCGCTTCCCGGGGGAGATCAAAAGCCTCTTGCGCAAGGCCCGCCGCATACGCCGTTCGATAAAGGCGCGGCAGAAGGACTCCCACCAGCGGGGGAGCACCTCGACGAGGTCACCTACCAGACGACAGCCAGAACAGCCGGGGGAACCGGCAGATGAGAGAAGGGAGGGGGCGAGAAGCCACACAGCCCCGAGCACAACAAGGACCATGGATGCGGCGCAGGAACAAGTACAACAGCAACAGACAGAGCTCAGCGAAGAAGTGGACTGGGGAAACAACACGCCAAATGCGGAAGACAAGGACAATACCACCGAGGAGGGGGAAGGAAGCTCAAGCGAGCTGCCCCAGGTGCCGGGGTGGCACAGGCCCAATGAACCAGAGGGCGAGCCACCGCGGAGGATGGCGCCACAACGACCCGCCTGTGACGGACAAGCCGGGGAAGACGACGACAGTCACGGAGACGACGACACAGCTCCACAACAACGGGGGGAGCAGACAAGGACAGCAAGAAGGACCGCCAATTGGGAGACGGCAAGTTCCAGCACGACTGGGGGAACGAGACCGAGAACGCCGAGCCGCAGCCCGAGAAGGACAGTGAGGCTGCAGCCAGGTCCGATGTGGAGAGCAGTACAGCGAGTACAAGCACACATGCGGGGAGAGGGCGCACCATGACCTACAAGCAATGAGCGAGGGGAGTTTTCCATTTGTTTTCGATTGCGTGACGCAACCTGAGTTCTCCAAAAGAGGGGAACCTTTCCGTGTCCGAGCCCAGAGTGCCAGAGGGGAGAGGAGGGATGTACTGTTTTGTGGGGTGTTTCACTTTGTTTTCTGCGGTTTCTGTTGCCCTCCTCTTTTCAACTGTGGCCTGTAAGCTGAGCCCCGCCCCACTTAGTGGGGGATTTTCTCCTTAACAAGCCCTGCCGGGGGAATGCATGTGCTCTGTACCATATATTATGTTACATAAACCAGTCTTTCAGCTACCACTGCCACCATACGGCAGCTTCACTCCGTTTTATGCAATTCGCTGCACCGCCGTCACATGACGAAGTCTGATCCGCTTCTTTACCGCAAATTCAGCGCTCCCTTACGCTACGGGCGGGGGGGAGCAACAATTCGCCCGGCTTTCTTTTTCAGGCCCGCCGAACCAGCTATTGACTAAGGATAGTGCCGTAGGGGCGCGGTGATGAGGCGGGGGTTGTGTGAGTGTTTAGTGTTCGGGGAGGCTTTTCTACTTGCAGCTCGGGGCATATTTTGTTTTACATTGCCTTAATCTGGAGTACCCCAAAGCCGTCCACTCACTAATACAGTGTGAGGGACGGGAGGGCGTAACGCCTGAGGGTCGGCCAACCGACCCCTAAGCCCGGCAGAAAGAAAGAAAGAGAGAAAGAGAGAGAGAGAGAGAGAGACCGGCCCTCAAGCCCAGGAGAGAGAGAGAGAGAGAGATGGCGTTTGGTAATGGGGGCACGGGGGCACTGCGTGGGAAACCTGGCCTGGCCGAACACCACAGCCCAAGTTTCACACCGAACTCAAACGGTGGCGTAGCGCTCGCGCGCAGGGGGAGTGGGGACCCGAGCCCCACCTCCCAAACGCCTTGCAAGCAAGCAAGCAAGCAAGCAAGAGAGAGAGCGAGAGCAGCACTGAGCGGCAGTGAGCGTAAGGCAAAATTTTTCAACCCAACCAAGGGGTGGGGGAGCCCGCCGGCACTAGTGTCCTGCGTTTTGTGTTGCTTCGCGATAAGGGCGGGGGAACCACACCATTGAGCTTGCGATGCTAAGCCTAGTTAAAGACGGGCCGCTGGAGCCATCCAACCTATTGCCAACCTGGGCCATATGCCCCCTCTGTGCAGAGTCCCGCCGTCAATTCAGCTCTTGAATAGGAACTTTGTTTGGGATTTCACACCTTGGGGGGAGCCAGCCTGCAGTTGCTTGACTAGTGTACTGTAGTGTTGAACAAGGCATTGCTTGGTCCTCGGAGTGTTTGCACTCTACAGGGGGCTGCCACCGAATGCTGGAACGATGTCGGGGGAAATTGCCTGGCGAGGGACTGAGGAACTAGCCATAGTGAGCGCGGCGATGAGGCCGGGACGCGGGCTAGTGTTCGGGGTTTGGGAGGGTCCCTGCCAGGCAATCTCCACAGGCCACACCGACCACTTGACCCCAATGCCCCCTCTTCCGCAAACGCGGAAGAGAGGGGGGGCTTGGGCCCGGGTCCAGTGCACTGGACTCAACCCCGGAGAAGCGAAGCGAAGCGAAGAGAGCGAGAGCAAGGGCGAGAGCGAGAGCGAGAGCGAGCATAGTTATTATGGCCTCAGCCTCTGGATGCACTATACTCACTCGTTTCTCACTCCCCGTAGCCTAATCAAGGTATTGGGTGGGCTTTTAGCAAGCCCGGGGACTTTGACCAGTCCAGCGTCTGGGGTTTTCCGAATCTGCCGGTGCCACATTCGACTGAAGGGATTCACATATGCCGCAATGACCGGTGCACGCACGCGCGCGGGAACGCAACCCCCTTTGGCCGAGTACAAGCAAGAGAGAGAGAGAGAGAGAGAGCAACCCCTAAACCCTTGATCAAGCAAGCAAGCAAGAGAGAGAAAGAGGGAGAGAGGGAGTTGCCATTTTGGCTCAAGTCGACCTGCGGCTTCCCTGTCGGGAGGGGGGCTCGAGGGCGGCCCTTCGGGCCTGCTGTTGGGACCAGCAGGTCTGTCGGGTGACGCTCCCTTGCCTCGCGCGTTTGTGCAAGAGGGAAATCTACTTCGACTAGGAGCATTACCTCGGGGAGTACCTCGAACGGGGACTACCACTCGGTCGTGATCGAGAGCTATCTCGGGAACACTGTGAGTATTGGAGATGAGCAAAGCGGGGGAGGAACCCAGCCCCCCCAAATGAACGGCCAAGGCATTGACACCGCCAAGACGAACGCCATCAAAGAAGCAAAGGATCGCCAGGCCAGGGGGCAACTTGTGGACCCAGATGCTGGGCAACGACACAGGGGACAGACCCCACGACCCAACAAGAGCAGCCCCACGTGCGCGACAGGCGACAGGCCCCAGGAACCAGCAGGAGCAGCTCCTCCTGAGCCTTCTGCTCCGCCTTCAACGTTGACACCGAGACAACGGCAATGCCTCCAACAACTTTACCAGACCGGCGAGATCACCCGAAAGTGATTGGGAACCCGATCGCCGCCGAGAGGACAACAAGCGGTGAGCCAGAAGGAAGAAAAGTGTGTGCGGCTGGTAGCTGGTAGCAGTTTCGTTTTTACTCTTGCACAGCAAGCTGTAGGGGCTCGCCCTAACCCACAGGTTTTTCCTTTGCCAAGCGAAGTTAGTGAACGAGTGGCTGCTGATTGGGGCTTGCTTGGCTGTAGATCGTGGGTTTGTGTAGGCGTGAATCAAGCCCTGACTTCGCTTAGTTTGTTTTTTTCGCACGTTCACCTGGCTTCGCCACGCTCCCTCGTCCTGTACCTTCGCGAAAAAAGAAAGAGAGGGAGAGACTGAGACAGAACGGCCCGTTGTGGCGCTAATATTCCTGAGAAGTTGCTTATGATCCATTATCATGATTGTTATTTCTTCACGTGTCCGGGAATAGAAGTTTTGGAACATTTGTGTTTGAGAATGTACGTACACCCTCGCTCGTCATGGCATACGTTAAGCTCTAGCGTGGTGTGTGTGTGTGTGTGTATTGCATTCGTCCTTCATTCCCCTTTCCCGGTAAAGACTATCTGGTGGGCCCTTGAAGCCTGGGGGATTCAACCGTCCCTCATGCCCGGGAGAGAGAGAGAGAGAGAGAGAGAGAGAGACAAAGAGAGCGAGAGAGCGAGAGAGCGAGAGAGACAGACAGACCGAGAGTGTCACACGAGACGGAAGAACCAGTCCGCGCTTGTTGCACTGGGAGGGTGCTGTCCGTCCTGAAGCAATTTGGCTGCATTCAAGCAGGAGAGCGAGAGAGAGTGAGCAGCCATCTTCGTGAGTGTAAATTCTTCCTGCTATATCTTCTTTTGCATCTTTGAGCCCCTGCTTCCCTGCCAAGTCTCACATGAGCATCCGTCGAAACTTCTGTAATTGTATGTAAGAGTAGGGTGACCGTGGAATGTCGGATTTTGCCAATTTCCTTGGAAAGCGATAGGACCCCCCAAAAGCGATACGATTAACGAGGATCATCTGTTGATGTCCGTTTAGATTTTTCCGTGCAGCCGCGGCATTTGTGCCTAAATTTTCCGTGTGATATATGGCTAGGCAATCGATACCTTAATCGATACCTACAAGATCGTTTTACGAACCACTGCCCCGTGCAGTAAAGGGCAGCAGAGGGCAGTAAAGGGCAGTAAAGTGCAATAAAGGGCAGTAAAGGGCAGGTAAAGGGCAGTAAAAGGCAGTGGAGAGCGGTGAAGGGCAGTAAAGGGTAGCAAAAGGCAGGTAAAGTGCAGGTAAAGGGCGGTCAAAGGCAGTAGGAACAGTGTGTCTGATGGTCTTCTTACTTTCACAACAACAGCAAAGCGATACCTCACAGAAACATGTGACGGAATCCTTGTAAAGCGATAGGACCCCCAAATCATCCATGGTCTAGCCATGAACAACAAGTTTTGACAAGCGCTCACATCATAACGACTTCTGCCAGTGCCCTCATTTTACCCTAGCTTGCTGATGCAGCTATGGTCGGGGGACTTTCTTCTACGTTGTTTGTCTAAATATGTCTTCATGACTCGTTCCTCCTGGTCCATGGCTGTCGTCTTAAGCTCTTCTAACAACGCGACAGCGGTGAAGAGAGACAGCTGCTTTCTTCGCCGAAGAAAGCTCCAGTCATGCCCAGCCCGGCTGAGGTCGTGACGTATCTCTGCCAGTCCGGAGCGGTCTGCGACAGGCGGCCGTTCACCTAAGCATGACCAATGATTGGCTGCCTGCCAACCTTCTCCCGGGCGAGTTGCGCTGCAATTCCACATGTTCGGTTCAGTTTTCTTCGTTCTCTGTGTTTTCATGCTATCTGGCCGCCCGGTACTGTACCCTGCGTGGCTTGGCTGCTTCATATTCGGGGTTCCGAGCGCTGGTATCCGTCGGCGAGACACTGGGAACGACGTCAATCAATTCAAGCCCAAACGGACAGATAACGCTTTCCTCCGGTGTTGTCCAGTTTTGGTTGCCAGGTTTTTCAGTGTGGGCATGACAGGGCCTCACAGTGAAAATAAAGGGTTTGAGCCGTAACCCCTGCATTTCTTAGCCTGAATGATTTCCTTCTTTAATTGAAAGGCGTTCACATGACCAATGTCGTGTCGTATCGTCGGGATTCCGTCCTTTCTGAGCTATAAAGGGACGAATCTGGCTCTCATCCCGCGAACGTAACGCCGACGTTTCTTAGCCAACCATGCCTTAATGTTGGGTTGCACCGTAGATGAAACGCGCGCGCAACGCAAGACGCCTTGGGCAGAGACGCTCGAGCTTGATCCTGCGCACATGGGTTTTGAAGCAGCACCCAATCACCGTGTCGTGCTCATTCTAATCGCAGGATGAAAGCAGACTGATGCCTGAGTTATGTCAGGGGCAGAGTGCTTTTGAACTGGTCGAAAGTTACTGCCCGAGCGGCCGTGCCCAGTGTCGGCTGGAGCTTAGGAGTCCATAGGAAACGTTCGGGCGAAGAGCGGGCGCAGGACTTAATGGTGTAGTTGGCGCACAGAAAGGCATGCGTCCGCAGGATGTCTTTATTGCTGCATTGCGCTTCTTGTTGCGATGTTCAGATGTGTGATGTATATAGTGCCTGCAGTGTACTTTCCTGCGATCATGCAACAGAACGACTCCGGGTGGAGCCACGCCACTCTACGTGTTCGGGACTCAGCTGCATCTGCCGAAGCCACGCTGCCAACGCAAACGTGAAGGGGGGAGGTCACATATACGATTGTGTGCGGCCGCGTTGCTTGTGAAGGTTCTTTTGGCAAGCGAGTGCCAGTGTGGATTCGGGCATGCATGTAATCGACACTGGTTGCTTCAGCGATTCCAGGTTCCAATTGAAATGGCTCCCCCCTCCGTTTCTGCACGCCTGAAGTTGCATGAAACTGCAAAGATGCCCCTGCAAGGTCGTGTTACAACGGGCATCTTCCAATCGCGCAGTACCTTTGCTCGCAGCGATCTGATGTGTGCAAAAGGACCGCTGGCAACGACACTTTGATTCGTTATAGTCGTTAGTGAGTTTCGAAAGAGGACACCCACCGGCGCGACGTTGCTGCACGCAGCCGCTCAAGAAGGGCAGCTCGAGGCCGGACGACGCTTTGCAAAGAGCTGGCGGCCGCAGCTTCTGAAACTCAAAGCAAGCAAACCAAGACACTTGCAGTACACTTGCTCCGGATTCCTCAGAGGAAGGCGCAGCTGCAGGTGCACCCGTACGCGTGCGAGCGTGTGTGTGTGCGTGTGTGTGTGTGTGTGTGTGTGTGTGTGTGTGTGTGTGTGTGTGTGTGTGTGTGTGTGTGTGTGTGTGTGTGTGCGTGTGCGTGTTCTTGTGCGTGTGCGTGTGCGTGTGCTTGTGCGTGTGGGTGTGGGTGTGGGTGTGTGTGTGTGTGTGTGTGTGTGTGTGTGGGTGGGTGGAGCTCCTGTGTCTAAGGATTTAGGACAAGCCTGTTGCGAGATTTTTCACAAGCAGGGGGCACAGGAGGGTGGTCTGATCAACCACCTGTACCTGCAAGTACGGCCAGCCCAAACTACCCTTAAAAGCTGTTGCTTTATCATTGGCCAAGAGATGTGACATTTCAGCTACAGGAAAGAAGTGACAAAAGAGAGAGTGTAGCAAACAGCATCCACCTAAGTAAAGATGACTGGTCAGCAAGTGTGTGTGTGTGTGTGTGTGTGTGTGTGTGTCTGTGTGTGTGTGTGTGTGTCTGTGTCAGTGTCTGTGTCTATGTCTGTGTGTGTGAGAGAGTGATCGTTTTTTTTTTTTATATTTTGTTTTTTTCGGTTGTTGGTGTGTTTGTCTGCTTGTTAGTCTGTCCGTTAGTTTTTTCATTGGGTTGTTTGTTTGCTTGCTTGTTAGTTATTTGTTTGTTTGTTCTCTCGTTGGTTTGTTTGGTTGTTTGCTTTTTGCTTGTTTGTTTGCTGGTTTGCTTGGGTTGCTTGGCTTGCTTGCTTGTCTGCTTGTCTGCTTGTTTGTTTGTTTGTTTGTGTGTATGTGTGTTTGTGTGTTTATATGTGCGTGTTCGTGTTTTCTGTCTTTCCGTGCTTGTCTGTTTGTTTATTTGTTTCTTCATGTGGTTGTTTTGTGTTGTTTGTTTCTTTGTTGAGTTGGTGTGTTTGTTTGCTTGCTTGCTTGCTTGATTGCTTGATTGATTGATTGATTGATCGATTGTCTGTTTTGTGTTTTCGGTTTGTTTTTGAGTGAGTGAGTGTGTGTGTGTGTGAAGAACCCAAACTACAACGGGAGTGGCATGCGCATTGTTATGGTTGAGCTGTAGCAGTACTTCAGTTGCAGGGGGCCAGCGCATGGCGTTGTGACGCTGGCCAACGAAGCTAGCAACACCATGGGAAGAGGTTTGGGACGCCAAACCTTGTACCTGCGAGAGCTTGTGACCTATTCGATCTTGCAAGCTGTGCACTGGTTGTATTTCGGCATCAGTCTTCTTCATTACAACGTAGCAAGGCAGCCGGAGACCATTGAAACCCATTGTAACATTTTTGTTTCTGAGTTCTCCGCTGAGTCTTGAGCTCATTGCTGAGTGGATCTGACCACTGAAGAACAGTCAACCAGGGAAGCCTGGGTGTTCAAGTGTGAGTGGGCATGGCCTTCCGTCACGGCGCCATTACCGCTGCTCTCGAGGCAGTATCCCTTGAATCAGAGCCCCGAGTGGGACGAGCTGTGCCTTGGCTAGGTTTCTAACAGGCCAAAAACATCAACAGATCGGAAAGTCTACGATGGAGATGGAAAGTCACCCTGATCGTGATGGTTGAGCAGCATCCAGATCGAAGAGCAGTGTTCAGATCGAAGCACAGCATGAAATCCGTGTTGAAAACTTCCTTGAAGACGTCTTGAAATCCTGCTGACTTTTCGTAGGTTAAGATAGTGATTCTAGTGCTTCTAATGCAACGCGACCTGGCCGTTCATAATTTCTTTTGTTCTTTTGTTCTTTTAGTAGGTGAGCTAGCGGTGCTCGCAGTAGCCGCCCCCTGCCATGGAGATCAATATTCAAATCAAAAATGCGAAGCCAGAAGAGATCATGCAAGCTTTCGCAGCTCTGGTGCCACAGCAGCAGACAGCGAGTACGCCAAGTCATGCACCGCAAGGACGCAATCTTCCACCTCTCAAGCGGATTCGAAAGGAGGCTATAGGGCAACATCAGCAGGAACGAGACGCTCGCCAAGTTTGCTGTTCAACCCGGCAGAACTACAAGCCCTTCAGCAAGTCAATCCACAGGGCGCACCCAGTCATCCACAGATGTTGCAGAGGATGCAGAAACCGGGCATAGCGCAGCAGAATCAGGCGCCAAGGCCAAGCGAAAGCCACAGCCGTACTCTGCATTTCGCAAACACGAAGGACGTACTATGTCCCCGCGCCCTTACTTTCAGCGCAGCGACCAGCTTGGAGTTGGAGAGAGTGTGCCTACCCCCAGACCAACCTCCGGACCACTTGTGCTGCCTATGACCTCGCAATCCACGCCTTCCTCAACTTCGTCCAGACCTTCCCTTCCAGGCCACTTCTTGTCCGGAAGATCCCCCCGTCTACGCACGAGATCGGCCAGACGCATGGACTCCCGCTCGCCTACAGCAAGACCGAGTCCCAGAGCACACAGTCGCAGCGACTCCAGAGCCTCCAGAACATCAAGAGCATCCAGGCCGCGAGCAACGCGCAAGAACAGTCGGCAGTATCGAGTTAACTGGAACGGTCCAGCAGTTTCCCATACATGACACCACCAAGCAGTATGTGGAGGCCCTATGTGCAGAAGCCAGATTCAGGATTGCCTCGGGAGTACTCCTCGAGCATGACCTTACATGGGACAGAGGAGGAGATCCATCGCCCGAGACTATGAGAAGATTCTATTTCTTGCAATCTCCGGACCTCACTTTACAAGATCCTCCATTGCCTACCAAAGCGGAGAGGATACTATTTTGGTCCCACGCCACGGACATTGGGGCACTGTGGCACATGCTCAAGCACCGCGACATGCTGCCCATGAATGCCCACGGCGTCTCAAAATTCGGCTGCAACATTTTCTATGCCCTCGGCCACGAAATGACCGGCTCTGAGATTGACGAGCACAACATCACCCGCGTCATCTACAACACAACTCGAAGCGCAAAAAATCTGGCCGGGATAGTCGTAGGAGGCTGTGCATGGGGTTCACTTCGCAAGCACTATGGCGGATCCTATGAGACAGCACGCGCCGCCACTGAGGAGGACGAGGTGCTGAAGGACTCCAACGCAAAGGCATATTGCATATCTCGCAACAGATATTGCTTTACCTGCATTGCCTTCGAGCAGCTTCTGACACCGCCCTCAACTGCCACATGGAGCAACCCTGGAGATCCAAAGCACGAGCTCGTCTACGCAAAGTTCTGATGTTCAAGAATGCATCAGTCCCAAAACATAACAAACCCCTTAAAGTACCTTTTTGTCTCACTCGACGTTTCGAGCTAATCTTCAATAGCACCTGGCAACACTCACTAGACGACATCGACATGTACTGGTGCCGTATCATCTACCTACAAAGACGGTGCAGGAAGATACTCATCCTACGCTTCAACAGGCACTCTGGAACCACAAGCGGAAGGTTACGGATATGGGCAGACATTGGAAGCCAGTAGCGTGCCAGTGCGCCAAGTTCGCCAAGCAGCACCCACAAGCTCACCTACTCGAAGGACACGTGGTCACAGGCCTGGAAACCCTGCAGCTGCCCAAGACGCATCAAGCCTACACCAACGTTGGTGCCTGCAACGCCATTTTCTCCTCCAAGCAACGCCTACACCGGCAATACAAGGAGCAAATGCAACGATGGCTACGACATCACCAGTTCCCTCAAGATCAACGTATACTCGATGAGTTCGACGACTTCTTTGAGCAGGAATGGAAGCCGCACAAAGCGCAACTTCAAAAAGAGCCCAGACTCACACATCGCCTCGCGATCATCCCTGACGACTACATCATCCATGACGAGGACCATGCCAACGCACACCTCATGATATATTGCCCCAACATTTACAACCAGGCAGCGTGCAACACATGGATGGACAAGCAAACCTTCCGAATGCTCGACAAGGACCCGGAAGACATTAAGCGCGACATGAAGAACAACACACCCAAGCAGGTCGCCAAGCACTACGGCAAGCTCCTCTCCTACGACAAGCCGCTGCCGTACGGGTACATTCTCATGAAACGCAAGAAAAAGTGGGTGAAAGGGAGGACCATTATCGCGTATGCGAACACGTGCATCGGCAAGCTGCTCAAGATCATGGCCTTGGCGCTACAACAGATGTTGAGGGCAACCTGGCCCGACCACTTTGGAGACGTCAGCTCGCCGCAACTTTGGGAGGAGATCCACGAGCTCTTCCGCAACAACGAACACATGTACCCCGAGCGACAGCTCAAATTTCTCAACCACGATTTGGTCGGATTCTTTAATTCCATACCGCAATCGGACATCATTCAGAGCATCCACTTCCTCACATCACAATTCCTGGACAACCACAACCCCACGATCACAGTCGACCCACAAGATGGCCCCAGCTCACTCAGGAAAATCGTCCCACAGTGTCAGGTCCAACATGGTCAAAGTCCAGGCGCAGCACATCCCCGCTATTATCCAGTTCAGCTTTGACGCTTGTGCCTTCACCGCCATTGGAGAGGTGTTTCAACAGACGTGCGGAACATCTATGGGAAATCAAATCAGCCCTATCTTATCTACTTGCGCCATCGTCGCCACAGTAATCACTTGGCTCCGGATGTTTGGACAGTTCATCAGCAGTGCGCACCTTCAGGACAAACTTTGGATACGGAGGTACGTGGACAACAGAGCCATCATCGCGGATGAAGAAGAGCTACACAGGAATCCGTACATTCAACAGCTTGCGTCCCTACACTTCTACAAGAAGCCGGTGCAACTCGAGGACGAAGACTGTGACGACTTCTTAGGGTTCAGTATCCACGCAGACGACAGGCGAATCACTTACAACGTCCACCGAGAGCCGTGGAGATACCGACTACCACAGTCTGCAGGATCCACGAGATTGCGTCTCAGCGGGTACCAAAGCCGTAAGCACCTCATACAGTCCATTGCCTTCCCAGCAGCAGTGGCAGAGCAGCAGACGCAGGAGTTGGACGAACTGTACCGAGACCTAGGCTTTGCACATCTTTGTAAACCAGATAGGGGCCACGAACCCGAATGCAGACACGCGTAACGCATATATCGCATCCCGTATAGGGCCGTTTTTTTTTTGACTGCTTAAAAGAAACCCCTAGCCAAGGCGGATTCAGAACGCGGCGTTCTGTGGAGTTTTCCATTAATTGGCGGATCCAGAACGCAGTCGCGGATCCAGAACGCAGTCGGGACGCGCGTTCTGCGGAGTTTCCCCTTAACAGCACTGCGCGACACTTCTCGGAACGCGCGCGTTCTGTGGAGTTTTTGCCCTCTGGAGTTTCCCTTAGCTAAACGGATTCGGGACGCGCGTTCTGTGCAGTTTCCCCTTAACAGCACTGCACGACACTTCTCGGGACGCGCGCGTTCTGGAGTTTTCCCTTGCTTGGCGGATTCAGAACGCAGTCCGGACGCGCGTTCGGTGGAGTTTCCCCTTAACAGCACTGCGCGACACTTCTCGGGACGCGCGCGTTCTGTGCAGTTTCCCCTTAGCTTGGCGGACTCAGAACGCTCTCGGGACGCGCGCGTTCTGTGGACGCTCTCGGGACGCGCACGTTCTGTGGAGTTTCTCCCCTGGGCTGGCGGATTCAGAACGCTGCGTTCTGTGAAGTTTTCCCTTAGCTTGGCGGATTCAGAACGCAGTCCGGACGCGCGTTCGGTGGAGTTTCCCCTTAACAGCACTGCGCGACACTACTTCTCGGGACGCGACACTACTTCTCGGGACGCGCGCGTTTCCCGTTGTAACAGCACTGCGCGACACTTCTCGGGACGAGCGCGTTCTGTGGAGTTTCCCCTTAGCTTGGCGGATTCAGAACGCGCGTTCCGTGGAGTTTCACCTTAACAGCACTGCGCGACACTTCTCGGGATGCGCGCGTTCTGTGGAGTTTCCCCTTAGCTTGGCGGATTCAGAACGCTGCATTCTGTGGAGTTTCACCTTAGCTTGGCGGATTCAGAACGCAGTCGGGACGCGCTTTCTGTGGAGTTTCACCTTAACAGGAGTGCGCAACACTTCTCGGGACGCGCGCGTTCTGTGGAGTTTCCCCTTAGCTTGGCGGACTCAGAACGCGCGTTCCGTGGAGTTTCCCGTTGGCTTGGCGGTTTCGCTTGGCGGATTCAGAACGCAGTCCGGACGTTCTGTGGAGTTTCCCCTTAACAGCGCCGCGCGAACGCTGCGTTCTGTGGAGTTTCCCCTTACCCAGAGCTTCCAAAAGACACTATTTAAGAAAACGCACCTTATTTAAGGAATTGTGCGGGAAATAATTGCTTAATTAAGGTCTTTTTCCTTATTTAAGGTGTTTTTCTAGAAAAAGTTGCTTAAATAAGGGGTTTTGGTCCTTAAATAAGGTGTGTTTTCTTAAATAAGGTGTTTTTCCTTAAATAAAGTGTTTTTTTTTTTGACACCTTAAATAAGGTATGTTATTTTTTATTCGTCATGTTATTGTATGCTTGTGTGGTGTATGCGTGTGTCTGTGTGTGTGCGTGTGTTTGTCAGTACGTGTCTGTGTGTGTGCTTTGTGGCCGGTTGTTTTTCCGCATCCGTGCAAGTCTGCAGCTCAGGCCAGTGTTGGCAACCTCCTGTTGTTGACACAAAACTTGCTAAGCATTTGCTTGGAAGTGCCTTTCATCGAGTACTTTCCTCCACGACGTTTTGCGTGGAGGGACAACACATGGCCGAAGCCCTCGTCTCGATACGTCCACGTCTCGCTGGGCCTGCGCTTTTGGCGGCCCAGCTCGAGAAGCAGGTGCATCTTGGGCTTTGTCCTAAAATATGTTTGCCCTGGGAATTTACTCAACTCTACAAACAAAGCTGCAAACTTATTGACAGTCTTGTGAAACTTCTCGGCATCCCAATGCCTTTCGGACAAGAACTCATAGCAACTGTGCAGATGCTTCGCAGTCTGCCTCACCGTTCGCTCGAAATCTGAATTGCCCATGTGCCTTTCAGCGCATTCCTTGGCGAATCCGATGAGGTCGCGAGCCTCGCCGGCTTTAGCCCGCAACTTGGGCCACTTCTTGTTTTTGCCTTTCAGCATGAGCGGAGTCAACGTGCTCATGCGGGACTGGGACAGGTTTCGGCGATAATAATTTTGAATATCGCCAAAAAGGTTCTTGCAGCGATCGTGGACACTTCGCTCGGGGAGCTTTGTCTGCACGACCATATGAAAAAGCCCACCCATGTAGTCAGCTGCACATCCTAAATCCATGCAGTGAAGCCAATCAATGCAGCACTTCTGTACTGAAAAGCAAGGACAACTGAAAAGAGGGCTCAAGTTCTTGCCTTCAGAGATCTGCCTGGCCAGGAACTGGTAATGCGACAGGCGCGAGCTCCTGCAAGGGCATTGGCCGAATGGTCTAGAAACCAAGTTTAGACAGTTGGGGGTAGGGAAACTGCTGGGGTAGAAAACCAATTATATGTTAAAAAAAAGGAGAGGCCTCCTCAATAGGAGGCCCCTCCTTATCCTAGAAACGGAAAAATCAATGAGGAGATGCCTCCTCGTCAGGAGGCACCTCCTGGAGCAAAGTGTCCTCCAAGAGCTGCTCTCGTCAACATCATGTAGATCTTGCAAAGTCGCTTGACAAAACCAGCAGATTGGGCCGTTGCCAGTCCAGCCAGGTAGTCGCAACACTTCCTGGTATGCCGACCAATCCGCCCGCACTTCCGCCAAGACTGCCCGGCAGCCTAGCGGCTGCGAGGCTCTCCTCTTTCGCCAGCTGTCGTTGCCAAGGAAACGAGACTCGTCGTGACGGAAGGACGGGAAGAAGCCAGTATAACAGCATCTCATCGACCAAGCAATGATAGCCGTGACATCATCCCAGGTAGCTTCAGGCATCTGAAAGAATTTTGGAAACCCTGTCAGTGGAAAGCGAAAGTCGCCAGCATCTGTAAGCCCTGGCAAGCTGAGGGTTGCACACTGCAGTGTCTGGCTACGGTCTGAGCTAAACGGTACACCGTCTAGCCACAGCCCCAACAGCAGGACATCATTGCCGTGCTCTTGAAGTTGCTCTTGCAAGTTGGGAATCCGAGCTTGTTGATTTCTGATTTCCGAAACATCGTTAGACTCCAGGAGAACGTGTAGCACTTCGTGCGGAAGCATGAAGGCCAGGGTGTAGAGGTCCTCCTTGCCAGTCCTTGGATTCTTGCCCCGGACTTGGCACTCATATGGCGGCGGCCACGGTGTTCGGCGAAGATTGCGCCGAAGCAAGTTCCTGGCAGTGTTGCTTCCCTGCTTAGCCTGGGCCAGATCTTTGACCCCCTTGGCGCCTGCGAGCCCAGCATTTTCGCAGAGTCGACTGGCTCTGGCTCCACTGATGTTTCCAGAAAAAAACAAATCCATGCAATCATGTCTAAATCTATCTTCCTCTGCGATATGCTCCAAACTAGATGCCGGCCCTTTGCTCAGCATGTCTGCACAGGAGGCACATCCTTCGTAGGAGTGCCATCCTAGAATTCGAGCCCAGCGAAAGCGAAATGCACGGCAGCAGAGACTTGCAACTCCGAGCGAGCAGTTTTGACCTAGCGACTCAGCGAAACCAAAACATGGCATGCAAGCCAGTTTGCCATTTTCCACAAGCCGCCAAAACTGAAGCTTCCAGCTCTCAAGATCGGATGAGCATCCATCGCAAAAGATGGATTTGTGCAAGCTTAGACACCGAAGCGGCTCTTCAACTTCTTGTTGTAGGCCGTGGCTGCAGCCAGGTGGCTGGTGGCTTCCTCACTCAGCTGGGTGAGCTCCGGCAACTTCGCTTCCATGCATCCCTCGCTCATGTTCATCCACTCGCTGATCTTGAAGCGCAAAGTCTTCAAGAAGCCTCGGAGGGTCTCGATCTTGGGCCCAACTTCGTCCGCCTCCGCTTGGGGACCGTGAGCAACCAGCTTGGCGTGCTGCTCCTCGAGCTCGTCCGCCACCTTCCCCAGCTTGCTCTTGGCGGCCTTGCAAGCACTGTAGGCCTTGTTCCAAGCCTCTTCGTTGGCGGGCACCTCCAGGTCCGGGTTGTCGAACTTCTCGACGAGCCTGCCGAGGTCGCTTCCTTCCACGTTGGCGCAACTGCTCCAGCCCAGCGAGTTCGTGGCAGCTGTGTCCTCCGTTTCGACCTTCTGCTTGTAGTAGTACTTGGCCAGCAAGGGGTTCTTGTGAGGCTTGCAGTCGGACTTGAAACCAAACTCTGCCTCACAGTCGGCGATCAAGTCCTTGAGCGTGTCAGCAGCCACAGCCTCGTCCATGTTGCTCGGGTCCAGGCCGTTCATCTTGAGGATCTGGCTCCTGGAGAAATCATTCGAGTAACATTACAAACCAATCTTACTTGAAATGCCAACTGAAAATAAAAAACTGAGCATAAAAAAAGTCCTGTTGAAGTAGCCCTTCGTGGTGCTCTCCTTGTCCACGCTTTGCGTTTGGTATTCGCTTTGCATCTCGGCGAACCAGCTGAGGTCACGAAGCCCGCTCGTTTGCAATTTCTGCAATATTTCTTTTTTTCCATGGACGCCAGACTGTTGGTACTTCAGCAAGATATCGTTCGCTTGTTCGCGATGCTTCTCCGTCATTTTCTTAGCCTTGATTTGGTACTTGAGGCTTGTGAGCAAGCCTGCCACCTCTGCCTTGGCCATCCCCAAAGTTTCCTTCGGCTTCTGGGGCGACAAGGGCTCCGTCTTGACAGGTTCCCCTGCGGCCGACTTGGTTCGCCTTCTGCGGGGGGAGGTGGTCTCGTGGTTGCTCGGCGAGGCTGCTGCGGCCTTGGCCTTTGCCGTGGCCTTCGGTTGGGTCTTGGCCTTGGCGGTGGTCTTCGCCTTGTTCTTGGCGACGGCCTGAGCGACAGCGCTGCGACTGCGGAGGAGCCCCATCTTGCAGGGGACGGGTGCAGGAGGCGAGGAGGCCAGCACGTCAGGAGCCCAAAGCAGCTTCGTGAAAACACGTTTTTTTTTTTGCAAGAATCTAGGAGGACCCTCCTTCACAGGAGGATCCTCCTACAAGTGAACATCGGTTTGGGATGCACATGCAAGGCTGAGGTGGACTTCCTAGGAAAGCACTGCAACATGTGTCCGAAAATCTTCCAAGGACCAAGCTCGACCCTCAACTTGCCAATCGCCAAAAAGGAGGGCCCTCCTTTATAGGAGAGCCCTCCTGGGAACCTCTTCCTCGTCAGTACCACACGGCACCGCAGACGGTCGCATTTTTCCAAGCGCCACGGAAGAGCACGGTCGCCAAGCAACCTGGGATGGGATTTGTTGAGGTTGTTGGTTTAGGGGTTGCTTCTAGCTTTTTCCCAAGCCCGACCCCCAGCCAACCACTAACAGCCAGAAACACCAGCCCATCCAACCCACCCCCCCACCCCCCCCAACAACACAAAACAAAACTTCTAGCCCACCAAAACTTCCCCCCCCCCCCGACACACCCCGAACAGTTCAGCACGAAAGCCCCGACACGAAGAAACTGCACCCGGCAACACAAGGAAACACAAGCCCGACAACAGACCAAACCGAAACCTTTGCAGCCAAGGAGCTCAGATCATAGCCGCCACAGCCACAGCAGAACCTGAGGCAGCAGACACCCCTAGGGTTAAAATTTTTAACCCATGGGTTAAAATTTTTAACCCTTCCTTTATATATTTAAAAGCAAGCAGGGTTAAAAATTTTAACCCATCGGTTAAAAATTTTAACCCTGGTTTTTCCCGACTGAGCTTGCAAAACTGTTTCCAAACTTGTGTTTCGTTTTCGGGGGCTGGCCTCTTTACTGAACGAAATCTTTCGGGATCTTCACCAAACCACCCTAAACCCAAAACACATGTTACTAGTACACAGGAACAACATGGTGCCAATGATGTGAAAACTCTGGGCTGCACTCTAGAAACCGATCCAGGGCCCGTGTCACCTAGTACAAGTCCAACCCGACCCAAGCAAAATACCCAAAACTAGAACCGCTGCACCCTTTTGGCCTATAGGGAGAGCCTCCTCGGTAGGAGACCCTCCCCAAGTCCACCCTGCTGCCGCCCAGCAACCATCACTTGTCCGCCGGGTCGCCGCCCTTCTCCCCCTTCTCCTTCTCCTGGTTGTCGCCCGCATGTGGCTCTCCTGCAGCAGAAGCTCCGAAAAAACAAACACACACACACACACAAACTGTCCTTGATCGTTTCCAGCTGCAGGGGCGACGGGCCTGGGTCGCTCAGGATGCAGACGGCTTCCACCGAACTTAAAGGAAAACCGAGACCCGTACGACAACACAATCCATGACCCCGTTGGCGAAGCTGGTGCCGCCGCCTGGCTCCGAGCCTCTGCTGCCTCTGCTTGGCGGCGACGTTTCTCCGGATCGACGGCCTTGGCTCAAAGCACGCACAAGCTGAAGCAAAACAGCAGAGTATTGCGGCCCAGCGGCAACAGGACCCTCTCGTGGACGTTTCTCCGCTTCCGTCTCACCCCACCATTTGCCCTTGGGGCAGCCAGCAGCCTTGGTCTTTACATAGGAGAGCCTCCTGTATAGGAGACCCTCCTTTAATCCCTTACACATAGACAGGAGCCCATGTACGATTTATACAGAGCTAGGACCCTACATTTCTACATGAAGGTTGCAATTCAGGGAGAGCCTCCTTCATAGGAGACCCTCCCTAGTGCCAAGCTGCATGCCATTGCTTGACCGATTCCTGCCATTGCTTCCGCTTAAGTCCCTTGTTCTTCTTGTTCTTCTTCTTGATGTTTTGCGAAACATTGGCACCGTGGATATCATCGAACTCCTTCGGGGTGTAGTCCGGCTTGCCTCCCTTCTGCTTGTAGGGGTTCCACGGCTCCGACCGGTTGGGGTTGTAGATATAGTAGTCGCCTTGCTCGTTTTCAGGGTTAAGGGCTCTGGCTTGGAGCTTCGGGCTCGAGGTGTTATGGGCCTTAGAGACTTAAAGGATTAGAGGATGCACCCAAACACTTCTGTAGACTGTAACCCCCCGCTACAAATAACTGCTAGCCAAGCTGCACTTTTTGTTGACACAGCCGTCTTTGCGGATGTACCCATACGATTTGCAGAACTGACAGTACCTCAGGTCATACTCCGGCTCATCATCCGGATCCTCGTCCGGCTCGTCGTCTTTCCATGGCTCCCAGTACGACTTGTCGTCGCGACCTCCTCCTCCGCCCCAGCCACCTGAGCCCCAACCGCCAGAGCCCCAACCGCCGCCGCCTGAGCCGCCGCCGCTGTAGTAGCTGGTGCCCGTCGTCGCCATTGCAACGGGCTGGCCGAGAGTGCAAAAGGAACAGGGTTCGAGCCAAAGCAAGCTGCATTATATGCATTCAGCGCACACATGGTTTCACAGCAGCAACATACAAAGCGCAAGTGCTTTGCAGGACCCAGGAGAGCCTCCTCCATAGGAGGCCCTCCTTGCAAGACAACAAGATCTCGCACGCACTTCTAGCTGCAGCTTTTCACTACACACCAGAGCATGTGCCGGATACTATACTCAGAATGTCTCTAAAGGCCGTGCCCCTAAACTGTCAAAGCCCGCAAGTCACAACCCCCACCCCTCTCACAAACGAAGTTCAATAACCATATACCAAACATATACCAAAACAAAACATTGAACGTGGAATGAAAAACAAACACCGCATATCCCAGCTAGGAGAGCCTCCTCCAAAGGAGGCCCTCCTTGACATCCTTCCACACGAAGACGTGCTTTAGGCACTGTCGAATATCGCAAGGCATCCTTTTCGCCGCTTCCAGGCTCCTTATAGGACAAAATCCTAGCCAACTGATCTAACCAGCTGCCCGGGGGGTGTCATCACTCGAAACATAGTTTGCTCCTTCATGGTAAACAAACCAACGAATATCGCTATGCCAAAGCTCGTGTACGGCTTGGACGGTTTTGCGATCTCGAGGAACAAGAAAAGCCCAAATGAGGTCGGTCGCCCTTGCACAACTGAACTGGTGGATGCTGTCGCCGAAGATGGACCATTGGACGTCCAGCAGCCAGGCCGTGTGTACCTGAGCCACCTGAAACTGGTCTTGTAGATCAAGATATTCCCAAATCCTCCGGCCAGCCTGGACTCGGGCGAGCGATTGCAGCAAGTCTTCCATTGCTGAGTTCTGCAGATGTTGGGCCGAAAAGTCGCTGCGAATATTCCTTTCAATTCACATGCCAGGAAAACAAAAGACGAACACGGCGACGGAAACTGCATGCGAAGCTTGCACACGAAATTGCAGGGGCCTTTCCTTTTGCATCTCGTTTGCTTAGATGGCAAGCATAGTGTGAAAATCATTTGCCTCGCTCACAGACATGATCAGTCAGACCTGTGCGAGGCGACTCTTACACCAATCTTCGGCATCAGCTTCTTCAAGCTCGCCGCTCTCAAGCTTCTGGACACATGCTTTTGCGATCCTGTCCATCTGCCAAACAGGGACGCCTTTTCGGCCGAACTGGAACAGCTGTGAGAAGGGAGCCTGCTTCTGCCGAATGGCCTTCTTGTGCCTGGGCGCCTTGTAATACATGATGGTGTATGTGCGCCGTCCCACACGATCCTGCTGTGCAGCAGCTACGTTCTCCGGCTGCTCCTCCGCAACTGATGGCTGGGGCTCCATGCCACTGTCCTCGTTTTCTTCGAGGCTGGCAGAGCTAGCCGAAGCACTTGCCGTTGTCGGTGCTGCAGCCGGCCTCTTCTTGGCAGCCGGTTTTTTCATCACTCGAGCAGCCGGCCGCTTCATCCGCTGAATTCGCAGATTTGGGATCTCTGTGGACACTGCCTCCGCCGAGCCAGGGAACAAAGCTTTCTGGAATCCGTCTTCGCCTTTTTGCATCGTTGCCATCACCAAAGCCCCACTGGGATAAGCACGAACCATGCAGAGGCGAGCAGAGTCGAAGTACTCTTGGTATTCAGCAGACCCGTCTCCGCCCGAAGTTTTGTCTTCCACTGGCAAAGCTGCCGTAGGAGGTGCCTCCTGAGTAGGAGACATGACCTCCTGCGAGGAAAACACTTCCTGCACGTGGGCAGGAGACAGCCCAGTCTCCTCCACCTCTGCACCTGGATCTGAAACTGGCGCCTCCAGGCCGTACTGTGTGAAGATCTGCTCCTTGCTGCTGCGAGTCGCAGGAGCCACCGAAGAGGGCGAGGGCCGAGGACTTGCAGCAGGTTTGGATGCAGAAGAACTGAAGCTGCTTCTGGAGACTTCTCGTGCCACACTGCCGCCCATGCCTTTCAAGAACATGACCACCTCACGAACGGCAGGTGGTAGCTTCTTCCCAGACGTGCAACTGCGCTTGCTGCGACAATGACATACCGCATTCACAAGCTTCTCGCACCAAGGCTTGCAAAGTTCTCTACTGGATTCCGGGAACAAGCTCATGCAGCCAGCAAGGAGTACCTTCACGGTGGGCCTGCTGGTTTCCTTCAAGACGTCCAGGATCAAAACCTTGTACTCAGCCACGACCTCATCCAGGCTTAAGTTCATATACTGGTCTGGTTTAGGGGCATCTGCAAAGCCATTCCCCTTCAATACTTTCTTGATATCCTTTGCACTCGCTTCATTGCGGGCTCGGGCCATCTCTACAGGAGGCCGCTGCAGCCAAAACAAGACTGCAGGAGGAAGTTGCACATGCATGGCATAATCTGCGGGAATGCTGCACCTATCTCTTCCAAGCAAATCAATTGCTCCAGCTCGTACGGACAAAGAGACAGAGAGAGACACAGAAACTCCGGTGTCTGTGTGTGTCTGTGTTTTTTTTTGTGTGTGTGTGTGTGTGTGTGTGGGTGTGTGTGTGTGTGTGTGTGTATGTGAAATTCTGTTTGTTGGTTTCTCTCGCTATGTATAAGTATGTGTATATAGTGTATATGACTGTATTAAAAAAAACACCTTAATTAAGGTATGAAAAAACACCTTATTTAAGGAAAAACACCTTATTTGAAAAACAAAAAAACACCTTAAGCTTAAATAAGGTCTTTTGGAAGATCTGGGTAGCTTGGCGGATTCAGAACGCAGTCCGGACGCGCGTTCTGTGGAGTTTCCCCTTAACAGCGCCGCGCGAGACACCTCGCATCCTTAACAGCACTGCGCGACACTTTTCGGGACGCGCGCGTTCTGTAGAGTTTCCCCTTAGCTTGGCGGACTCAGCACGCGCGTTCCGTTGAGTTTCCCGTTGGCTTGGCGGTTTCGGAACGCGCGTTCTGTGCAGTTTCCCCTTAACAGCACTGCGCGACACTTCTCGGGACGCGCGCGTTCTGTGGAGTTTCCCCTTAGCTTGGCGGACTCAGAACGCTGCGTTCTGTAGAGTTTCCCCTTAGCTTGGCGGAGTCAGAACGCAGTCCGGACGCGCGTCTGTGGAGTTTCCCCTTAACAGCGCCGCGCGAATGCTGCGTTCTGTGGAGTTTCCCCTTAGCTTGGCGGATTCAGAACGCAGTCCGGACGCGCGTTCTGTGGAGTTTCTTAACAGCGCCGCGCGACACACCTCCCGTCACACGCGAACGCTTGCGGACGCTTGCGAACGCTTCGCGAACGCTTTAACCATGCACGATGGCGAGTCAACGGCTGGACCCGAGGACCCCAACCTTTTAAACGGGAACCCTTCTGCAGAGCATTCGGGAAAAAGTGCAGAACCGCGGAGGTCATGCAACCTGCAGGATCGACATGTCTCTTGGAGTATCTAAATGTTCAGTCATGCAAGCTTCTTTTCTGCTACTGGGGCAGTGTTGGTAGAGAACCATGGCGAAAAAGCATAAAAAGCAGCGAACCAACACCGCGGGGGATGCACAAACTCTGGCCGACATCGACACGGACTCTGACGTGGAGGAGTACAAGGTCAGACTTCCAAAGGGCATACCACTCGACATGCTTGCGCCAACACTACCGCCAGCTACTGAGCATTCCGTGGAGCAGGAGTGCCAGCGACATCTACAACAAAGATACATAACCTTTGAGGTGTTTCCCTGGATGTCGGCCACGCTCAACTCAGAGTTCCTACGAGCATCGGCCCTCACAAGAACTGGACTACAAGCACGAGCCTTTACCGTCGGTACCTACTACCATGCAGGCGGTGTTGGAGTCCGCACCAATACAAGACAGCATCCATGGGCAGCAGCTATGCTGGCTTACATGGTTCGCGCTTGCACTCACACGACGTTCTCAACGGTGTCCTTGCTGCGCAACATACATATGCGCACACATCAAGACAAGAACAACCAGCCCGGCAGCATTAACATCGTCATACCCGTCTCACGCTTCCGGCAAGGGCATCTATGGATCGAAGAAGACGATGGGCCAGATCTTTCACCCAGGGGTCAACACCATGGGCGGAATCATGAACTTCGCCTACCAGGAGTCGAGTTCAGTCCCTTCAAAATACATGGTACATGTCCTTGGAAATCAGACCGCATCGTGCTCTCAGCGTACACCAGCAATCGCGTCGAGGATGTGTGCAAAGAAGACAGGAAGTACCTCACCAAGCTCGGCTTCAACTTGGCCTAATTCGCACTAACAACCAATTCGCTTCTACATACAGCGAGTGCATTTCGAGGACAAAGTTCAGAGCTTCACAAGAAATAGCGGTCCCGAGCAGGTGCAACCACTCTTAGCAAGTTGCAGACTTTTCTTTTTCTTTTTCTTTTCTGTCCTTTTACTTCTGGGTTCTTTCCTTTCTTTTCTTTCTTTTTCTTTTACTTCTGGGTTCTTTTGGTCCTGCTTAAGTCATGCTGCTTTCAACGTCAAAGCTTAGTCTCGGTTTCGGACTTTCTCTCAAGCACAGCCTTAGCATCTACGCTAATCAACCACTTCCAGACCGCACCCTCTGCAACATGTACCGCGGACGTCGTACCTGGGACGCAGAAAACCAAGAAGTACCACGTCGAGAAGTGGCCAGTGCCCAGCTCAATGACACGTACCAGATTGTGAACCAACTCAGCATTGCGCAACTCTTGGAGCTAGCGGAGTATGTCACACGGAGACTTCGGAGTGCAACGAGAATCATGTTTGGAGGAGTCAACTGTACAAGCAATTGTCAACAGTGCGAAGCAGAGCAGCGCAACAACCCCGCCTACGTCGTCCAACGCTGCGCTCACACATCGCTCTCCCAAAGCTCTGAAGATCATCACCACTGGCGACGACGGCACCTATGTTGGTTTCACGAAGATTAATGGCGGGACCCAGCCGGGCAATCAGATCGAGCAGCGCAGATGACCCGGGCAACACAGTTGCGCCCCTCCGTCGGAGGTCCGTGTGTGTGAAGAACCCAAACTACAACGGGAGTGGCATGCGCATTGTTATGGTTGAGCTGTAGCAGTACTTCAGTTGCAGGGGGCCAGCGCATGGTGTTGTGACGTTGGCCAACGAAGCTAGCAACACCATGGGAAGAGGTTTGGGACGCCAAACCTTGTACCTGCGAGAGCTTGTGACCTATTCGATCTTGCAAGCTGTGCACTGGTTGTATTTCGGCATCAGTCTTTTTCATTACAACGTAGCAAGGCAGCCGGAGACCGTTGAAGCCCATTGTAACATTTTTGTTTCTGAGTTCTCAGCTGAGTCTTGAGCTCATTGCTGAGTGGATCTGACCACTGAAGAACAGTCAACAAGGGAAGCCTGGGTGTTCAAGTGTGTGTGCGTGGGTGCGTACTGTAGGTGCGTGGGTGCGTGGGGGCGTGCGTGTGCGTGTGGGTGTGCGTGTGGGTGTGCGCGTGTGGGCGCGTGGGTGTGCGCGCGTGTGCGTGCGTGTATGCTTGTGCACGGGCATGGGCGTGTGCACGGGCTTTTGCGTGTGCGTGCGTTTGAGCTGGTGCGCGTGCCTGTGCCTGTCCGCGTGCCTGTGCTTGTGCGCTTGTGTGCGTGTGTGTCCTCATTGGTGTTCCATTTCATATCTCATGCCAGGGGACGGAGAGGTCGGGGAGCTTCGTCCAACGATGCTTCCGTCTTTGTCACGTTTTCTTTGCCCCACTTGCTCCCCCACCCACTTCTTCCGGCCTTCCCCGCAACCCGCACCAGTTCCATTGACCCTGAGGGCAACCCCAAGTCTGCCCCACACTAGGCGGACCGTCAGAAAGACTTTTACTTCATCAGCCTTTTGGACTCTGAGGCAGACTTTGTTTGCTCTGGCGTGCTGACCGAGCGGGCGGGTGTGTGTGTGTGTGTGTGTCTTTGTATCACTTAAGAGCTCCAACAACACTTGACATCCAGCCCTGCGTACGCGACCTTGTCTGTCAACGGCCGAGCAGCCTCCCTCCGACGAAGGAAGGTCAAGTCCACAACCACTACCAATATCTAAGTACCACTGATTGTTCAGAGTCGGCTCCGATGTGCGCATGTCGCATGGGAGTTCAGAGTATTGGCAGTCTGCGGTTGCAGCCGGTTGTCGTTGTCGCTTTTTCTGAGCTCGCTTCTGTTTTGTTTTGTGTTAGCCGGTGCCAAAGCTACCGCTGGTTAGACCAGATTGGATCGCACAGGTAGTTGCTTTCTTGTGTGAAATGCCAGAAGTGGACAAGGACGGGCTCGCAATGCGTTTTGGGGGTTGGGCTTAGCGGCTGTTCACGCGAAGGATGCGCAGATGCTGGATGGAGCCACCCCGCTACTGGCGGCTGCTTTACAGGGCCACGTGCTTTGCCTCAGTCGTCTGCATGGAAGCACGTACTCCAAAGGTCCAAGACGTAGAAAACATAGAATCATACGTAGAAATCCGCAAATCTCTCTGAGGTGAACGTGGTGCCGGGCTCCAAGCCTGCAGTCGATGTGCTTGCATTCTCGTGCTAGTGCCCAAGCCACAGACGTCCGCAGACATCCGGTTCGATCGACGAAATCTGCGACACACAACCCGAGGCAGCATCTCGCGCAGGTGAAGGCAGACATCCACAAGACGACGAAGGATGCAGCCGTTCGATAAACATAAGTATATGTATTAGTTTTTCTATACATCTATATGTCTATTCAGTAGGTTGAAATTCGATGAGATGTTAGCAATGCCAGAATTGCAGCTGGCGCCGGCTTGCACAGAGCAGTTGATGGCATCAGAAAGAGGTTACAAGTGGTTTTGCCTTTGGGGTGCGATTGCATGTACAACAGTGGTGAGACAAGCGCTCCACCGACAGCATCTTGAAGCTGATACAGCAACTGCAAATTTCAGAAATCTCTACTCGACGAAAGTAGCTGAAATTGTAGACCTGAGCAGGTGGGGTGGATGGTAGACATCATTTATAGCAGTCCAAGGTTTGCATGCACACTGGCATTGGTCGCAGTTTCTCTACTGGAGGAAGGAACTTTGCTTTCGGAGAAAGCAAACCGTAGCTGCTACAGAGGAAGCAGGAAGCAGTTCGTTGTGCTGATTGGTTTCCCGGTTGCGGGAGATCTCTGCGAAGGTGTCTGCCTTGCGAAAGACGCCCGCGGTTTCTGGATATGCATTCAATCAACATTGTTGAATGAACATAGGTGCCACGTCCCAGGCTGCAGACAACGCGCCCCACCGAACAGTTGTCCAAGCATGAGTCACGGTGTATTGCTTGTCGGACAAAGTTCAGTCAGCTAGCACAGCACCTGAAGTGCAAAGAAGGCCAATCTGCAGAACTGTAGAGAAGAGATTCTCAGTCGCTTGAATAATCATTGCTTCCTCAAAGGCCTGTGTGTGCCAGAATTCCCAATGGCCTTCTTTGAAGTCCTGCTCTCTTGAGGACGGTGCGTCTGCGCTACATGCTTGTGCCCGCCGCTTGACCAGCAGCCGGAGATGAGAAGCTTCCTTAATCTCTTGGAGTGAAACGGCGTAGAACTTGCTGTCACGCCTTACTCCCGCACGGGATAGCTGCTCGACAGTTACCGGTAGTCACATATCCTTGAGTTGGCCGAAATCGGCAAGCATGACAGCACATGTTAATCCAAGTGACATATCCGTAGAGAATCAGAGAATAAATAGACTCAAGAACGACGTTCTGGTTGCATCTCCATGGCAAAGCGTGGTGTAGTGCGCGGCGGCCTGCAGCGACGCAAGCCAAGAATGGAAGAAGCATCTTCTGGGTAGTGAGAGAAGCAGCACAGGCCAGGCAGCACTGAGGGCCCCAAGACCACGAGCGACCCAGAGCCGTTTCAAATCTGGGGGGAGCATCACTCTCTCGGAGTCTGGCTAGTCTCGAAGTTTGCCACTTGGCACTAGGGCAGCACACCCACTGTAGCGGCAGCACGATGGCAAGTGCTGGATGTCCAAAGCCCCAAAATGGTAGTGGGAGATTCGGTGTCACTAGCGTACAGGACTGTGGAAAGAATTGAAAGACTGCGACTGCAGTCACCCAAAGGTCCAGGCAGATGTGTTCGCACTGTTCCTTCACTGCAGGCTCTGGCCACGTAGCGGTTGCACGGTTTCTCTGCGAAGCCGGAGCGGACAAGGAGATCTCTGGAGCGGTTGCAATTAACTCCACTAGGCCATGGCTGCTCGTGACTGCAGCGATCATGAGTGGACGGCATTTCTGATTCACCTTTGTGTGCGTCTTTGTGCCAGTTGCGGTTTCGATGCCGCCTGTCGCATCGCGATTGATTGGATTGGCAAGCCCTCAACCCCAACAAGATTGTAATTTTAACGCTACGCCGCCCGCCTCGGCTGTGTAGCGGCAGGGCGAGGGGGCAGTCGATGTTTTTTTATGCTAGGGCGGCCTGTCAAACCCCAACCTTTACACGGTTGTTGATACGAAGTGCGAGGAGAATGGGTAGGGGAGGGGGGGGGGGGGGGGGGGGGGGGGGGGGGGGGGGGGGGGGGGGGGGGGGGGGGGGGGGGGGGGGGGGGGTGAAACCATAAACCTCTAAAGGGGTAGCTCTAACAGGTACCTACAGCAATGGCTGCATGCTCATACATATACATTCCGCTGCCCATTGGCTCACAGTGGTTTTACCATATTGAGACAAGACAAGCTCTCCTTGCGTAGCAAGACAAAACAACTACTGTCCGTGTGCAGGGCGCTGCCCTTTGATCCTTAGGGAATAACTGGTCATACACCTCCTCACAAGGAGTATCCCTTGGGGGTGTATCGGCACAGTTTTCTGGTAGCGGAGCCCGGAAAGGGCCGCCCGCCTCACAAAGTCCGCTACAGCGGTCGGCCTCGCCGAACGCTTAACCAAGCGGATAAGAGGCAGCACAATGTCGAGCTCGCATAGCGAAGCCGACGGCAGTTCCCAATCCTCCGGGGGATATGAGAACGAAGAGACCTCCCAAGGTCCAGATACTTATGTCGCACAGTCATATGCAACATCTGACCGCATGCTTGCATCATTAGGCATAACGCCCAAGATCGCGCCTGCCTATGATGGCACCACCTCGTGGTTTGAGTATGAACAGTTGATTGACGACTGGTGCGACATAACAACGCTGGATGACACCAAAAGAGGTCCGTCTCTCAAGACGAGGCTCTCCGGATTGGCCGCAGTACAAAAAGAATCACTCAACCGAGAAAGGCTTGCAGCCCCAGATGGAGTAGATTACTTCAAGAAGAAGATGCGTCCATTTTTCGTGAAAGGAGAACAGTACGTTTTCCTGTGGCGTTTCCTCGGCCTATTCAAGGCATGGAAGGGCAACCAAGACTTTGTGACTTGGATTGCTAAGTTTGAGATCGTGCTACAGCGCGTGAAAAACTCCTGGATGGATCTCTTACCAGAGATAGCTCTGGAAGATGCCCATCCAGATTTCATGCAGGCTGTGCAGGCAGATCAAACCTTCTTGCGCCTACAGGATGCAACCGAGAGAGACACATACGCCGCACGTTTCTTCGAAACATGGAACAAGGAACGCCTTGATAATCATCGAAGAGCGTTTCCTCTAAATGATAATCTCCTAGCTCTCCTCTTCCTAGTGCAGTCCGACCTAAATGAGATGCAACGTGAGAGGTTGGTAACAGCATTGACCAACCAAGGTCACCGAATTGAGACCTATACGTACCCTGTGGTACGGCAGACCATGTTCGATCAGTTCTCAACGACCAGAACTGGTCTGCAGGATCCCAACATTCGGCACTCTTCTCACAAGAAGGACCGCCATGGAAGGAGAGACCAACGCCGCAAACGCGGAGGTCGAAACTTCCTCATCCTCGATCAGGGTGAATACGACGGAGTCGATGGATTCTGGCTCCAAGACGAAGACACCCTTGAGGAAGGCTTTCTTGCCGCCGAGGATGAAGAAGCTGTCTTCTGGACAGTTGACGACCATGAAGCCTTCGTTGCAAGGAGATTCAAAAAGGGAAGAAGACCAAGAATGCGTCCCGGATCACCGGGAAGAGCAAAGGGTGGCAAGCGAAAAGGACGTGGCCGTTTTAGGTCATACCGCGGAAAGGGAGAGCCAACCAGGCAGAACATGATCCAACTGATTCCAGCTATTTCGGTAAAGGTAAAGGAAAGGAAAAAGGAAAAGGTGGAAAAGGCAAAGGAAAAGGAAAGGACAAAGGAGATAAAGGAAGCTCCTTCAAAGGTACAAAGGCAAAAGGCAAAGGTAAGGATACAGCTAAGTCTGCCTCCTTACAAGGAGACCAAACTGGATCTCCACAGGCCTATGAAAGTTCCACCGCACCGAGCTGGGATTCATGGTATGAGGACAGTTATTATACTGACTCCAGTTGGAATTATGCCGCTTATGACGATCAAACGTCTTATACATACTATGCATCACAAGCCTCACGAAGAAAGACACGGAGAAAGAAGAGAAGAAATCAAGCAGGATCATCAGGTAGAGGCACAGATCCGAGCGCGCACCAAGAACCCGTGTACAACTCATCAGTGAGTTACGTGCCCCAGGTCTCTGAACCATCCGAGGGGCAAGGTGTGGAGACTGCAACAGCAGTGTTTCCGTTGCAGCACACCGTCCTATCTGCTCTCACAGAGCGGATCAATCTTGATAAGAGCCCTACCTTTGTCATACTTGACTCTGGTTGTACTAGGGCTATGGGTTCCCGCTATGCGGTGAACAGGCTTATCAAGGCCGTGAAGCAACATGCCCCAGGCATGATTGATTTCACTTTTTCACCTTCGAACACGAAGTTCTCTTTCGCAGATAGTGAAACAGCTCTTATCAAGGAGCGTGTAACTCTATGGTTCAACACAACTCCAAGAAGAGATACAACCATAGAAGTTTTGGATCAGGGAAGAGTCCCCATTTTGTTTTCCATCGAACAGATGAGGAATTTAAGAATGACTCTCGAGTGTAGTCCCACAGCTGACCTAGCAACGTGTGAAGCTTTCGGTTTGTATAAAACCCCTCTTCCGATTAGTACCAATAACCATTTGGTATTGGACCTTCTAGGCTTCACTTCCACCAGGAAGTATCTCCCTAAGTCAGGTACGTCGTTCAGTGCGACGGAGACTGCTCTAGGAGCCAAGAAGCCTTATACTAGGATACCGGAAGGTCGCTGTCCAGCCTGTGCCGGACAGAAAAGGGCTCACACGTACCTCAAGGGTTGCGACAAAGCACCTGAGGGAGCAGCTGATCCACCACCGAAGAGGATTTCAGGTAAAAAGAAGCCTCTTCCATCTGATCCGGCAGAATCATCTGCCAAGAAACTTGATCCACCAGAACCATCTGGTGATGCTCCTGAGCCTTCCGGACCATCGGAACCATCATCAGGCTCTAGGGACAAACCTGCAGAATCCTCTGCACCACATGAACCTCCAGAAGAAGAAAGACCTGAGGTCCCACCTGCGAAGATAAAGACTCCAAAGGGTCTTAAAAACCTTTTGAAGAAATCCCGCAAATATGCGGTTAAATCTCCTGTTGAAGAGAAGTCTAAGGTCCCAGGAGCTGATGACGGGACGGAGGTAAGACCACTTGAGTCAAGAGAATACCCGGCTCCTGGTACAGACTCACCTACAGGTGAAGAGATTATCGCGGAACCATCGCCATCTCTTCCCATTGCTCTCCGCAGGATTCATGAGAAGCTTAAGGACCCAGTAGAACTCTACAAGCTTCACCTCAAACACCGTCATATGAGTACGGATCAGTTCAAGCGACGCACAAAAGCCTTACAGATCCCAAAGGAGATATACGAGCTATATGACCAACTGGTCAAAAAGTGTTCAGCCTGCCAGGAACATGTGAGAGCTCCTTCAAGAGCGAAGATTTCTGGTTTAAGATCAGAGATTTTCGGTGATCTCACCTTTGTAGATCACGGTGAGCTTCCAATTCCCGGCAAGGATAGTCGCTTAGTATTTCTTATCCTCTATGATGGAGCAACAAACTTGTTGACTGCCGAAGTAGTCCAAGATAAAGAAGAACATACTACAATGTCGATTATGAATGACTACTTTGAGAAATTTCAGATCAACCCAAAGGTTGTAGTTGGAGATCAAGCATTCATGACTCCAAAAATGGAGGCTTATTACAATCGGCAGAATATCAAGCCTGTGGCAACAGGACCTGGAACACCATGGCCCAACAGGGCCGAAGCTGCTGTAAGATTGCTGAAGCATCAGATTAAGCTCATACTTCAGATCCTGAAGGATGGTGACCCGCAGTATAACGGAATCACCATGAAGTATGGCAACCTCGTTCGCCAAGCATGTTTGGCAAGAAACTCTTCGATTACCTACGGAGGAGTTACTCCTTTAGAAATGGCCTTTGGAAGGCGTCCTCGAGATGTTATAACACCAGAGAACGCTGATCCCAATCAGTTGACAGGTAATCCAACTGATACGGAAGTCACTGCGAGAGCCATTAAGGAGCTTGCCAACAGGGCTTACCAAGAGGCACGCCAATCTGATGATCTGCGTAGAGATCTTGCAGCCAGACTGTCAATGACCCAAGGACCTTTCTCTTTGGGAGATAAGGTTTTCTACTGGTCAGAAGATAAGTCTAAGATTGGATCCACTGGGTCCAAACATGGATCTTGGCTAAAAGGAAAGGTGATCTCCGAACTCGGAGGATCCATGGTAGGTGTGGATCTTGGAACACGCATCGTCCGCGTCAATATCTCAAAACTGAGGAAAAATTATGACATAACATCTGATGTGGAGATTCCTCTCGCGCCTGATGAGGAAACTCTGACGTCAGAAGGTTCTGACCACGCAAGTTGCATGGTCACCTTCGATGCTTCCCTGCAGTCGACAGACCTAACGATTCCACATCAAGAGTGTCACTGGCAGGTCACCAGCACTGGGAAGATTGACTTCCTAGAACTCTACGGCGGATCTCCCCGCATGAGTCACAAAGCTGCCCTGTCAGGTCTGCGAGTAGGTCAGCCAGTCGATTTGCGTAGCGGTCTAGATCTTGAGCAACCGCAAGGTCGCTCCAATCTTCTTAGGATCATCAAGGAACAAGAACCTACTATTATTGTTATGTCACCCGATCACTCTCAGTGGTCTAGCTGGTACTCACAGTGGAAGAAAGGCTCTGCCAAGAGACTTTCTGTTTTAAAATTCTGTGAATCGGTCGCAGACCACCAAATGAAGCTCGGACGTTACTTTGTTCTTGAGAACCCATACTATAGCAGGCTCTGGTCTTCACCAGAAGCAAAACGCCTGTTTTCTAATCATAAGATCAGCTATGAGGTCTGTAACCTACAGGCCTATGGCATGAAAGATCCAACAGGATACTATGAATCGAAATCCTCGATTTTTATGCACAACTTGCCACCGCAAGTTTTAATTCCTCTCCAGAGGCATTCTGCCAAAACAAAATCTCCAACATCTCCACCAGGAGACGAAAAGGGTATTCAAGGCTACGGTCTTAAAACGAAACTCGCACAAGTGTATCCTTATGAATTCTGTGAGACCTTTGCCTCGTGTTTGGCAAGATTCCTGAAGCGAGATGCGTATGCATCTCATCTGTCTTTGGTCACAGACATACTAGAATACTCTGGAGATGAATGCCTCCAGGGACTTTCGGAACTTCTTGATCAGGAGTATTCGCTTTTGACAACAAATCCTCTCAAGGATTCAAAACTCCTGCAAGATCCGAAAATCAGATCACTTGTTGCTAGAGTAAATTCTTTATCGAGTAAAACTGAATTACCATTGCATCATTCCAAACCATCACCGTCCCTTGATGCCTTGGTGTCAGACATTACTCGCCTTAGATCAAGACTCTTACCAGGGTCTGGTTTCGAACAGTGTACTCTATACAGAGGTACATTTGGAACAGTCAAAGCACTCACCAGTGTAACTGATGGCGTTCTTGTCTTTTGGAACAAGAAGAAGCCCAATTCGACTATGACGTGTTGCTTGCCGCACCAGGTTTCCTGGAACAAAGTACACCCATCAACCTTCTCGGGGGTGCTATTCCAGATGACAGGCGGCAAGACTTCACCGTCCGTGCGAACACCGCCGGATGTAATCATGTCGGACGAAGAGGTTTCGCCGTCAGACCCGTCGGAACCAATGAGCACTAATCGCTCACGGATCACATCTGACGATGTTTCTATGCCGGAACCAGATCAGCCGATGCCTCCCGGCACGCCGCCGTCGCGTCCTCCTCCTCCCATACCTCCACCGCGACTACCGGCCGTTTCCTCCGATGAGCCCGTGGCTCCTGCTCGGGCTAAGCCTCGCGTGCATCCGCCTCCTCGCGTTCCGTCTCCTCGGCGTCTGGGGGGTGATGTGTCGCCAAGGTCTTCATCGGAAAGGAAAGTTTCGCCGCACAAACAGAAATCACCTTCACAGGTGCCGACACCAAAACCTAAACCGAAGGCACATCCACAGGGACCCATTCTTCCGTTACAACAAGATGAAGAAGACACTGAAGAAGAACTGGTCCCAGACGACCCCGGACAACCGTCCGCTCCTCCTCACACTTCTGGTTCACCAGAACCGGAGAGCGATGCCGAGTCAGAAAACACAAGGTATTACTCTGATGAGGAAGGTGACTTGGTCGTAGATGAGAAGGACTGGGTCCTTCTCACAGAAGAACAGAAACTGTGCAGTAACACAGGTTCTTTCTCCATGCCTCGGTACATGCATGGCGGACCCGTAGACATCAGAGAGGTAACATCAAGAGTGAGGTCAGACCGAACACGGTATAAACCCACCAAAAGGTTCCGATCTGACATCCGTGAAGAGTATGATCTTCTCACGGAAGAGGACAAGGCCTTATCCCTAAGTTCCCCCAGGAACTCAGCAAATCTGACCCAGAAGGCACAACGGAAGGAGGCAACCGCCAAGGAAAAGCGTGAGATGAAGAAACAGTTTGATGAAGCGAAAGCAGCAGAATATCAGAGCTGGCTAGACAATGATGTCTTTGAGCTCGTCGATACACGGAAACTCGGAAACATCCGAAATTATGTCACTGGTCGATGGGTCCTGACTCTAAAAAGAGACAAGGACGGAAACTTCCTTAAGTGCAAGGCCCGATGGGTCCTGAGAGGTTTCCAGGATCGACAGAAGGACATTCAGCAAACTGATAGTCCTGCTGCGAGTCGCCCAGGTTTCCGCTTAGCGATTCAACTAGCAGCTAACAAGCTGTGGAATCTGACACACATCGACCTAAAGACTGCTTTCCTGCAGGGTGAAGCCTATGATGAGTCGAGAGACATAATCTGTCAGATTCCTCCTGAAGCAGGTTATCCTTCCTACATTGCAGCGAGGATGAAGAAACCCGCTTATGGACTTAACGATGCACCTCGAAGATGGTGGAACATCGTTGATAAGGCACTCCTGTCTTATGGCCTGGTGCCAACCCGTGCGGATCGCTGTACATATGTTTTGTATGGTAAGAAGTCTGCAACAGCAGATGCTGAGCTCAAGAAGTCTCAGCCAAAGACCATGGAATCAGCGATTGACTATCTCCTAGATCCCATAGCAGGCAACAATGCCAAGGGTAGACAGGTACATGGAGTAGTCTGTTTGCATGTAGATGACCTGTGCATGGCCGGTGATGACACCTTTCGTAAGGCCGTGATTGAATCGATCAAAAAGGAATTTGCAGTAGGTTCTGAAGACACGAATGATATCATGTTTGTAGGACAGAGATTAGTCTGGAAGGATGCTACAGCATCAGTGCCAGCACATATCTCAGTAAATCAGAACCTAGCTGTTGAAGCTCTAGAAGAAATTGTTTTTGATAAGAAGCTCAACAATGAGCAACAATGCACACCACAGCAGCACACTGCTTATAGAAGTGTTTTAGGACAGATCAACTGGCTACAAAGCCGGACTCAAGCTCACATCTGTTATCGCTTCAGTCGGTGTGCGAGCAAGGCTGCCAAGCCTACTATCGGTGATATTCGAGAATTGAACAAACTTGTTAGGATTTTGAAGTCTACCGAAGTAGAATTGCGTTTTTGGCCGCTGAAAGGAAATCTCAGAATCCTCGGTTACCCTGATGCTTCCTACAGGAACAATGATGACAAATCATCTCAGAGAGCACATGTTATTTTTCTTGCTGAAGATCGAAATCCCAAGTTAAAGGGGATGAAGCAATCAGCAGCAGCTGCTTCTTCCAAGAAGAACGATTTCTCTGAATCCTCTATTAAGGAAACATCCTCGAGAGGTAGCCTGGTGGATTATGAGTCTCACAAGATTACGACAACCACAATGTCCACAACAGTGGCAGAGCTTAACGCATTGATGCGTTGCTTTGGTACCTGCCTGTTCCTCAAGGGACTTTGGGCAGATCTCTCATCAGAGACCGTACCTATACATATCAGAACAGATGCGAACAATCTTGTGACAACAGCAGGCACGACACACCTTCCAGAGCAGAAGGAAACTCACCATCTTATACAGATGCTTCGTAAGGAATCCAACTCTGGATCTTTAGATGACCTAGCTCATGTAAGCTCGAAGTACTGCCTAGCTGATGCATTAACAAAGCATTCGGCGCAACCTGATGAGCTTATCAAGGCTCTGGAAACAGGAAATTTACCAGAAACAGACATTCATCCACCCTTCCGTGAACTTCTTCAACATAAAGCTTTCACTGTTCGGTGGATCATAGACAACCTTAAGAATGCCGCTACAGCGGTAGCCTTCCTTGGAATTGATGTCTCAACAGAGATTTACCGATTATTTTACTGCCAAGGAACATGGTGGTAGTCTTGTTTGCTGGTAGCACAACCATGTGCTGGATTTTCTATTTAGACTGTTTTTCGTCTAAAAGAAAATTTGTGTCTGCAGGCTGCGTTTTCATCAAGATCGGACATGTTCATGAGAACTATATGTTCTGTATCATCCGCAGCCGCTTTCAGCCTCGAGCCTCACAGCAATCAGCTTTTTGAGCTAACCAAGCATTCCTGATCCTGTTTGGTCATCGTGCCGTAATGAGCACACGATCAAACTTCCGTAGCCGTGATGGACACGCCCTACCCAGGGCAGTACAGGCGTACCATGAGCGACATCCACACATGGATAGCTCGTACCCCGAGTCTCGTCGGGAAGCATCACGTCGACACACCGAACACGGTGGACACCGATTTCACAAACGTGAGAAAAATCACGAGCCTCCATACATTTACATGGGTCACCAACAGGTGTTCAATCCGCATCCAAGAGATCTTGCTGAACTGATCTCACGATGTGGCCATGCGAGTCGAGCAAGGCTCACTCCAATCTCCAGACATGGAGTCAGGCTCTACGAAGGAGTCCTTCAAGGACCATGGGACAACAGTCCCCTTTATACTGGGATAACAACGTGGGTAATCACGCTCGTGATCCACGCCAGTTTTGTACGATGCTTGCACATCACCTTCAGACAGGCCTCCCACCGGAGGTAAAACAATGTGTGAGTCTTGATGCATCAGGAGAATATGACTATTCCTCCTCAGTGCCAAGACTGGCAGAGGTAACAGGTCTCTCACCAGAGATGTGCTTCCACATTCTTTCCAAGACCAACAGAGTCGGAAGGTGGTTGGCACACTCAACAAGACACCTTCAGAACCAGCGCCCAGATCTCTTTGCTGGCCAACACAATTATCTTCTGGACATGTCCAAGTTGGCCGATGCAGAGCTCGCACAGTATACACCACAAGAGATCGCGCTTGGTGTCCTCCTCAACACTAAGTCCAGGTTCGTGGTCACTATGGTTTATAACCAAGATGGCAAGGCCGAAACAACAGATGCCGCCGTTACCATCCCACCGGATGCAAATGTGCTGACCATGACCAAACTTTTCCTCTCGGCAGTGGGAGGACACGGTTCACGACGAACTCTACCAAGAGCTGAAGAACCAGATCCTGAAGAAGAGAGACCAAGGTCACACATGACCATCTCAGACTTCATGGCAACGGGGAGCAATCCTGTGCAGTCCCATGCACAGCGTCTCTCCACTAACGCGCCAAGGCCCGTAGGCATGGAAGATTTTGTTCGACAGAACAACCCTTGTTACATCATGCATGCCACGGACTTACAGGCATTATCCTCAATCCTGAGGCATGGTCTGGTACCATCAAACCTCCTATCGCAGGTGGTTACCTCACCAGGTCTTCAAGCTCTCGTGAATGAAAACAGTCGTTCCAACAGGGACACTGTTCAGTTTTCAACGCTAAACCTGGCGAATCCTAATCCGACCTTGCTGCGTGCTAACAAGGCACTGCTTCTAGTATTCGACGCAAATAACGTAGTGAACGAAGTCACAAACATGTGGCAGTCGCAAGCAGGGATGTTTGCTACACCAGAGGTAGTGCATGCCCGTACTCTTAGCGCCGTATTCGCACCCTCTGAACCACTCTGGGTATCATCGCAATACGATGAGCTCAAGAGCATCGGACCATGGTGGGCAGACCACTGCTCCGAACAGATGCCGTCAGCGACTTACGAGTCGAAGAAATGGTGCGCAAATTACGGCCAAGAGATCGAATCGACACTTCGGAAGGTGTCAAGGCGAAATCTGCCTCCAGAGCCTCCCAAGGCTAGATCTTCTCACAAGAAGTCTTTCTCTCTGCCAAATACAGAGGCTGACACAGCTCCAAACCTGGAGCAAACCGCTTCTGCAGGTGAGGTACCTCCGAAAACGGAGACTACTGCAAAGGAGATCCATCCGAGATCCAAGCTCGCCCGGCAGGCCGAGGCAGACAAGGATCCGGACAGTCTTATGGGACAGCTCTGGAACTCCGACGGCACTAGAAGCGCCACTGAAGTTCTTAAGATAACTACAGGTCACAAACCTCCAGAACCTGTTCAGGATACTTCTGCCAACGCAGTTCCTCCCAAGGAAGAATCTTCTGGAACAGAGACGGAACCTGAGGAACCAGATCCTAACCAGGATTGTGACGAAGAATCAGACGCTGAGTCGGCATCAAGCGAAAAGAGCGAAAAGAGCGAAAAGAGCTCAAAATCTTCGTCATCCTCAGAACTCCGAGTTGATGTTAATCCGTCTCACAAGACGAACTCTGCACCTGCAGCGTCAGAGGAGAAGAAAGAATCTCCCACGGAAGAGATCACAGAGAAACTTGAGAAGGTCAAACTTGACCAACCAAAGCCTGAAACAGAATATGTTCAGAGTTCAGACGAAGAGCCAAGGAAACCAAAATCTCCTAAAAAGGAGAAGGAAAAATTCCTAGTTCTCTTCGATCCTGAAACAGAAACTTATTATCGAGTCAACAGAAGCAAGCTTAACCTCGAATACGAGGAGCCTGCTGATGAGGAAGACCTCGTGAGAGAACATGAGCGCATCAGCGCTCGAATTCGAGAAAATCAAAGCACCGAATCTCGAAGTCATCGTCTAACCCGGCTATGCAACAGGAAATGCAAGAGAGAATCTGGGTTAGTCGATGGAATCGAAAAATCCGAAGTCCACTCATGATCAAAGATTCTGAGGCTCCTGACGAAGAGGAGTGGGACAGACCCAGAGAGTCGGCATCTTCCTCCTCTGCACCTCCTAACAAGGAGAGATTTGTAGGAGTACGCAGGACAGCCATGAGCCTTAACCAAAGGATACGGATGTTGCCTCGACCAGACAATCCTCTCTGCGATCTCTGCAAACAGCCTACAGGCTATTTTTGCTATTCCTGTGGTACGATTGTATGTGCAGACTGTCGACTTACCCCACAGGGTAAACAACGGATGTGCGAGTGCGTCTTGCCAATCGATTGCCTCGAGACCTCAAGGTGAGAGCAGGAATGACCTCAGAAGAGCGTCAGTTTTTATACGAGGCCATCCTCACACATGAGGACGTAGATTTGGCAGTCCAGAAAATCAACATGTATTGCGACCACGCAAGAAGTCTGTTCGAAAAGGACCATCCAGGCGTCGATCCATGCAGCCTTGATGATATTAGGAACAATCCTCCGAATACGTATGACAGCTCCACAGAGGCTCCAACCCTGGAGGAATATAAGAGCATTAACAAGAGTCACATCAACATCAAGGACTCTAGAACAAGCCATCCGGCTTCTTTTCTCTCTCTTACTGGCTACGAAGACAAACTGGTGCTCGACGCACATTACGAGATAGTTCGCAATAGGATGGCCGGTGTTAACGAGAAGAGAGAATACATTGAAGGCTCAAACCCAGACAGCGTATCGCTAAACCTAGTGGTATTCAACTGGGGAAATATGGATCGAGCGCCGGTGCCCGCAGGGAATCCCAAAAAGAAGCTCAAACCTGAGAAGGGATTCGATTATCACCCTCTTATTGACATGTGCTTCAACAATTCAGCTCATATTACCCTCGTACTCGAGGCAGGAGCACTTGCGTCAGAGTATTCGATCGCAACCATGCGACAACATGAATACAGGGGGATGCTAATCCATTCTCCTCCCAAGGAGCCTGAGGCACCCTCGATGTATATTGGAGTCAAGGGTGACCCAACAACAGACATCGCTCTCGTCCACCACTTTTACCGTCATCGAACAATGAAGCCTAAGAATGGTGGTCCCAAGAAGCGACTGTGGGCATGCCACGGTGCGGTATGCCGCCTCACCTTTGGGTACCACAGTACCATACCAGAGGCAAAAGAATGGGTCCACCCATATTCTGGCCAAAGGATGACGAGAGACGAGTTCATGCAGATTATCGGATATGACCCACTCAAGGGCAAAAATCCTGACAAGGATGGACCCACTGATGGCTCTTACCTCTCACCAGAGGCGTGCCTGACACTGTCGAACCTCGACCCCTCGCCGGTTCTCTGTGAATGGAACGGCCATGTCGAGGGTGATGAGCCACCAGAGGAAGACTTTGAGTCATACGCAGAGATCTTCTCACAAGAAGCATCGAACGATCTTGACGAGATGTGGTGTACAAAAGGGCCTTACAAGGTCATCACCATCGCGATCGTCCATTTCAACTCATTCATGACTCATAAGGAAGAACAGAGACGCGAACTGGTGAACGCGTTCCTCAACGAGATTCTCCCTTTTAAACCGGATGTAATAGCGGGAGATCTCAATAATATTGCGTCGAGGCTCACCTTAAAAGGTGGAGACGTTCACCCGCGAAACAGTTTGTTTTCTCTATACCTGGAGAAGAAACTTGCAGCATTCAACAAAATAGCAGGAAGGCACTCACAAGTGCGACATCTTTGCTTGAACAACTCCGACCAGCACAGACTGGCACGTGCAGATCGTCTACCGGCGGACCCGGCGAAGAAAGTTGCTGACCTTGACTGTATCAACAGTTATATCCTTGACTGGAGTAAAACGCCGCACACGGCGTCACCTAGTCCAAGAGATGTCACACCTGCCGCCGAAAGAACATACTGGGAGCGAATCTCAGATATGTGGCAGGACATGAACAATAACAGGGATATTGATATCCGTCTGTTTGTCTCAGTCAAGCAGTACTATTCAACTTTTTCTAACCTTGACCTATGGTTGAGTCCCTCTGACAAAGATTGGCACAGCCCTTTGGGCTTCACGATACAACCAATCCTTACAAAAGGGAAACACAACCGGTCAGATGCCCAGGTCCAAAAGATCGCTGACAAGCGAAAGGCTTACAAGCAGCGTAATGCTGAATACTGGGGTTACAACGATTCATTCGTTTACTCATCCGGCAACAGCTGGTACGACAAATCGCAACCATCAGGTAGCCATCACAGATATGGAAGATTCTGGGAGTGGCCACAGCCTGAACGTCCCAGCGAGCCTGAAGGTCCTCCTCCAAGAAGGAACCAGGAATCATCGTCCTCTTCACAACAAGATCTACCAAGATCAAGGTCCAGGCCTCAAAGAACCAATATTGTTGACAAGCTCAACATGTCTTTGGAAGAGCTGGATGGACTAGAAGAAGAACCGTCACCAACAAAAAGTGACATCGAAGAACACGAAAGAGAAACATCAAACTTGATGTCTGCTCAGAGAGATGAAGAGGAACAAGAGGACGAATCCTCCAGCCGGAGAAGAAGAAGGAAGGCATCGCGTCCACCGTCTGCTCCGAGCGGCAAGGCACTCAGAACAGCTGCTACAGCAGCGGGATTGTCGGGCTGGTTCGGACACCGCAACCGAGGTGGAGCGAACGCAGAGTCTATCAAGACTGATGAAACTTCACTTCCAAACTCACTAACCAGTGAGCAGGACTTCTCCGTCTTCAGCATCGCGTGGAATGTGTTTCTGCTGCTAATGGGCTTACACTGGATGTGGAAGCAGATTACCAGGCCTCCTATCAGATGTATGGAGCGCCAACAACCAAAATCAAAAGCAGCAGCGAACCAAAGAGTTCCATTCCTCGAACCCGAGGATGAACCGCAGACGCGTGAACCTTTAGGACCCAACAGGGTCAATTCCGGAGAAACAACTGATCTGCGACCTATCTGGCATACTTCCCGAAGCGAAGTCTACCATCTCTCAGACAGCTGTTACCAGCTCAAGCAAGCAAGAGATGTTTGCAGGAAGGTGCTGTGCAAAAACTGCCTCCATGCAGTACAAGTTGCGGAGATTCGCAGGAACGATCCTTTTCAAAGAGGTGATACACGTCCACGTGGCACCGAAAGAGACATTGAGCGCTTCCAGACCTACGATGATGCAAGTACCACTCCTCATATGACGCAATTATTCAAAGATGCATTGCATGCACAAATGGCCGAAGAAGCCATGCAGATTACCTATACATCGATCCCCAAGGGATCCTCGGCAAAAGCCAAAGGTACATCTGCACTCTCAAGTGCCGCATCGTCGTCAGCGCCCAAGGCAATGCCACCAGGGCCTAACAAGGCAAACATGTCACCTCCACCTAAGAGTCCTCCGCCAAAGGCGAAAGGAACAGTACCTTCAGATCCTCCGAGACCAAAAGGTCCTACCAGAAGAGGAGGTCAAAATCGGCGCATTCAACGAAAGGCAGCCAGAGAAGCCCACAACAGTGGACTCTGCACCTATGCAGACGCTGCACTTAACGAAGCCAATCAAGGCCAGGCAATTAACATTACGTGCCGAAACATGGCAGCAAGACACGTCAGCTCTATCGATGCAACGGTAGAAGCAGCCGATCAGTTTACACAACGCGTGCTACAGCACGTAGAAACATATGATGAAGAGGAACCGTGGAGCACGGAGTTTCTACCAGTCGTGGAAGTCCTATTCAGGAACTTAAGCGGCGACGAAACAACTGTCATACATGACAATCAAACGGTAACTATGCCTCTTGCGAAATACACAGACCTCCTCAGAATCGCACAATCATTGCGAAGCTCTATCCAGAGAGACAAGGAGGAAAGGAAGGAACATCTTGACACCATCCAAGATACTCTATCCAGAGTGGAAATCCTTCTAACAGCACTGAAGGACTCAAGGACAGTCTTTAACCAATTGGTCCATTCCTCACTAGAGATAGAGCGAAGAAATAACAATCTCAAAAATGTCCTCGAGACACTTTTTGACGACCAAAGCTCTGAGGAAGACCAGTCAGAATCTGACAATGAAGAAGTCCTAACTCCTTCTGCAGCACAGTACTGGAATAGCCTTTATGCCCACGCCTTATCTCCTTCAGGAGATGAAAGTGAAAGATCATGGGCGTCCTCAGACGGACAGCTTGAAAGAAGAAGGGCTGAACGGGCAAAGGCTAAGCAGCCGCAACCGGCTAAAGCCAAGGCAACTCCAGCCAGCTCACAAGCTGCTCCAAAGGCCGAGCCAAAGGCGACAACATCCAACCATGGATATGATACTGCAGACGCCGCCTTCACCAGGGCTGAGAACAGATTACTCGGAATCTTTTCAAGTTCCGAAGAAGATCACTCAGACCCGGATGAGCCACATCCGAACGTCTATGCTCGAGCCTATGATCCAAACCTGGATCCGAATCTGAGATAAGAAAATTCTCAGAGTTTCACAACAGTGAATCACAAGGCTCTAACAAGAGCACAATGAAGGGCTGCATAATTCGGTAGAAGAACATTACCAGACCTGATCCTGTACAGATGATCTCTCTGACCAACATGCATGAGTGTGTGCAAAAGGAGTGACCTCAACAGTGTACTTCAGTGCTATACCTAGCATAAACAATATGCTGTTTTTATCATGAGTCCAAACTCCGCAACTGTGACAGTGGGCATAATAGTATATGTGTGAATGTGCGGCCATGCTTCCGGTAAAAGAAAATTAGTGTCTGTTTGAAACCATAAACCTCTAAAGGGGTAGCTCTAACAGGTACCTACAGCAATGGCTGCATGCTCATACATATACATTCCGCTGCCCATTGGCTCACAGTGGTTTTACCATATTGAGACAAGACAAGCTCTCCTTGCGTAGCAAGACAAAACAACTACTGTCCGTGTGCAGGGCGCTGCCCTTTGATCCTTAGGGAATAACTGGTCATACACCTCCTAACAAGGAGTATTCCTTGTGGGTGTATCGGCACAGGAGGGGGGGGAGGGGGAGGGGGGAGGGGGGGCGAGGGGGGGGAGGCCTGGGAGGGGGGGGGGAGGCCGACAAATCAGGTAAAATGAGGGGAAGCCGGGCAAGGGGGTGGCAAACGAACGCAAAAAGCGGGTGTCTCCAAACATTTGGAGCCTGGGCCTGGCCTCGGCGGATATCCTGCGTGCATTCTTGAGAAGAGGGTAGTTGCGCACGGTCAGGCACTACCTTGCATCGATGCTGCATCCAGGATCGGGCGATGATGGAGGGAGCGACCCCGTTGTTGGCAGCGGCGCTGCAGGGTCACACGGAGGTCGGGCAGCAGATCATTCTTAGACAGCCAACAAAAATGGTGACGGGCGTCGCCGTGTGCTGCTCTGATTTGACACAACAACCAATCGCTGAAGCTCTGAGTTTCCTACCCGCATGCACCGCTAGTTCCAAAGTCGGAAGTTTCGTATCGGGAACTTGATGACTCCATCGGGAGTGGAGCACAGCTCTGAAGGAAGCCGCGCGTCGATACAGCGCTTGCATTCAACTCTGCTGTGGCCGTGTCAGCCAAGCTTGTGGATGCAGCGGCGGAGCACGAAATCAAGAGATGCTGTCGTTATGCATTCAGACCGAGAGCATAGATCAGGCCGATAAAGACAGTCCCAACAAACTACTACGGCATTGCCTTGCGCCCTGGCAAGACCCCAACTTCCAGCGCCATGGTCTTTAGGCTTGCTGCCTTGCCTCGGCAACTTGCAAAACAAGCGGTTCGTCAGTGTAGTGTGGCGACCGAGATCGAAAAGTTTGGTGCCATGAAGCCGCACCCGCAGAGCATCGAAAGTGTGTTGAGCTGCAAGGATGTGAAACAGCTTGCTGAGTTCCTGAAAACAGAGTATCCCATACGCTGTGCGGAGCGCATCCAGATGATCGAGGCATTGCCAGAAAGCTGGTCCTCAGCTTCTGAGCTTCAAGAGGTGCACAGGCGACATTGGAATGCCTTTATCGCAATGCGCCACTTTCTTGAAAGCTCTGGAAACGACCTCGACCTCACACTCTTCACTGAAGTTGTCGATGACATCGTCAACAGCAACAAAGATGTTGTCGCATTGATGGCAAAGGCCATGCAGTGGCTATCCCGGGAAAGACCCGAGGAGTTCCATGCAGAGTTTGTGGACACATTCCTTGACAACTTCCTGTTGAATCGACTTGGCAGCAATGTGCTTTTGTCACAGTATCTTGCGGCTGCTGACAAGACAAGACTGGTCGTGGGGACTATTGACCCACATTGTGATGTTACCGAGATCTGCAGGGAGAGTGCAGAGGAGGTTCAGCGGATATGCAAATATTACACACAGCTGGCTCCATCAATCTCAATAGAGACGCATGATGTGACATCGGAAGATCAGTCCGATTTAAAGTTTGCGTTCATCCCTGGCATCATCAGCTACATAGTGCAAGAAATTCTTAAAAACAGTGCCAGGGCCACACTGCATCATCTTCTGTCAGACATGGATGTTGATCGGTTTCCCATCAACATCGTGGTTTCTGGCGATCATAAGCGGGTCATGATCCACATCAGTGACCGTGCAGGCGGAATTCCCTTTGATGTTGGTCAGCATGTGTGGTCATATCTCTACACGACGGCCCATAACGACGTCAGCTGTTTGGCTGGATTTGGTGTCGGCCTGCCAATCTCACGGCTCTACGCGAGTTACCTGGGCGGTTCCATGAACCTGGTATCCTTGCCCGGATATGGCACTCACGCCTATGTGTACTTTCCACGGCTCAACTCAGAGCAGGTGGAAGTTGTACCCGATAAAGACCACCCATGGAAAAAGGCTGACAACTTCATTCTTTGATGTGCGAATTTTACCCATGGTTTGCCAGAGCCGGCGATGCTATGCCGTGGGGTAGAAGCTGCGCTCGTAAGCGTGCAAGTGCACGAGCCAAGGATGCCCACCGACGAGCAAAGCCTCCGACATCGCAAATCACAGAGCGGCCAAATCGCAATTCTTGGACATTGGAGATCGCATGCAGTGTCTCATTGGAAGGATGTGTCGAACTTCGCTGTATGTCGATCAAGCTTGGCGTGCATCGGACATACAAGCCCTCAGAAGCATCAACCGCTTCATGCGAAGCATGCTCATCTTGTGGCCAACAAGCAGGGCAGTGGCTGCCCGGTTGAGAAGCTTAAAGACTTCGACTATGCGCTGTCACTCCAGATGGACGACAAAGTGTGCTGGTGACGACTTGAGTGGCAGAGGAAAATAGGCAATAATGCAATTCAGTTGTTGGAGCATCGATGAAATCTCGCACCTTGTACACCCGTGTTGGCTGCAGGTGGTGCGTTATCTTTGTGATGCCGGAGCTGACAAGGACTTGTTGCTGGTGGCAAAGGCTGCACATGCAGGTCAAAGATGTTGGTGCGAGAGACATAATTACTTGCGCGAAAGAGTTTGGGAGGATCGCACCATCTGCGACGGAGTCACTGCTTTTCATGCAGCTGCAGAGCGGGGCTCACAGATGGGTGGTCATGTAGGACATTTCGGGAGTTGCGCACGCTGCAGGGTTACAGAATGTCAGTTCTCGCCACACCTGGACGCCTGAAGCTGGCCTACTTGCTGCCACTCCGTCCAGGCGAGGTCATGCAGAGGTGGTGCAGTGCCTTTGCGAGGCATTTCTTTGGATTGCATTGCTCAGCCACATTGTTAGGGTTTGCAAAGATGCTTGTAAAGGTGGGAGCAGACAAGGACAAGGCAATGCGAAATGGCCTGACGCCCTTGATGGCTGCTTGCCTCCAGGGCCACGAGGAGGCCGAGATCTGAACATGGCACAGAGTCTTTTGAACATCAGAAACTCTTCGGTCTCGTTTTGTGCAACTGTTGATTCATGGGCTTACCACAGCGTCTTCAGAAACAACGGCCCGGACAATAACGGAGGTGGAAAGGGACTTTTTTGAGCACAGCATCAGCACAAATCTCCACAAACCGCCCGTGCCCATCCTGCACAAGACCCCAACGATTAACGAATAATGTTTGGTTGACGCTTCTGTCCCTGATGAATGCCATCAGATGCCTGTTGGCGGCCACAAACGCCAGGGGTGGGGATGAGGTTTGGGAAGGGACATATGTCGCTGCAAACAAGCTCTGTTGTCAAAGTCGCACTCTGCGCTGTGCTCAACGTAGCTGCTGAGTTTGAGCCGCATCCGTTTCTGATCCCGCAAACCAGGTGGTGCGAGTCTTGTGCGACAACGGAGTCATGATGGAGACCCCGATGCGTGAGGATTGGATACATCCTAACATCTTGGCGAGACTGTGGTTGCTGTTTCGTTTGCTGGCTTTGTCGGTGCTACCAACTATGACTCATTGCTCCTTGCGAGAGGCTAGTACCGCAGCATGCCATCGCACTTCTGTTCGCAGGATCTGGTGTTGGCTGCCGTGACTCTCGTGAAGCATAAGCCACGATCTCGAATCGTGGTGTGACACGTGTGAGATGTGCATTGAGAAATCTCGCTGAAAGCTGTGTTTCCGAGGCCGCATTCTCAGATCTTCCTGTGCGATCCGGGGAAGCATGTTGCCGAGGCTTCGGACGAGCCGTTGTCTGCTAGCTTTTTACAACCACCGTCCTGTTTACCCCACGCCTGTGCAATGTGCTTGTACCTCAGCTTGGTTGCGTTTGCCTCGCGTCGTGTATATCACAAGCAGAATCATGTGTAAACAGCACGAGCATCACATGTCGGTGATGCGCATGCATGCGTCAGGAGAAGCACTGCCGGCGGATGCCTGAAGTCCAACCGGTGACATGCAGTGCATGGGCTCAGACCGTGTGTATTTGACCCGTGTTGCTGCTTCAGGCAAGGTGCGACATCGTTACATGTTGCTGAAGCCTTACGAGTGTTGAAAGCTGTCCTTGGCTTCTCGAGAATGCGGTGCTTGTGAAGGCGGCCCTCCATGGGCATTTGGGTGTTGTAAAGCAGCTCTGTGCTCACCTTAGCCACGAGTCAAAGGATACACGTCACCGCATACGGCGCAGTAGTGCTCTGCGGCCCTGCTCTGCCCAAGGCAGCGCACGTGCCAGTTTGGAGGCCGCCATGCGTGTCTGCAAGCTCAGTTCCCACGTAAAGGCTGTAAAAAGGTTCACTTCCAAGGCCATAGCCATAGACGCCATAAACATCATCTCCTGGCAGCTACTGCCGGGTAGGGCTTTCCAAGCTTAGACAGCGGATGCAACTTGGCAGAGGGCATGGTGCGAACACATGCCGTGCCGAGGTGGGCTCAACACCACTACTGGCAGCCGCGCAGGCAGGCCACAGTGAAGTGGTCGCTTGCCTGCAGGTCAGGTTGAGGAGGCGTTGCAGCTGGTAATTCTTAGTCGTTCCGGGATTATCCAGCAGTCCTCAGCATGCAACAGCCGCGGCCTGCAGATCAGCTCAGGTGCGATTCCTTTGCCAAGCCGAGGCAACAGTGCTGCAACTGCATGTTTGAGTTTTACGTGCATCCAGAGCTTGAGCTTCACCTAAGAAAACTCTCCGTAATTCCTTTCCTGTTCGGACAAATACTCCGGACTTGGTTCGTTGCCACCAGGTCACGGATTCGGGTTTCTGAGGCGAGCTTGCTCTGAAGAGTTACAGCCTTGTTGCACCACGCACGTGAATCACGCCAACACATTGCGATTTGCGCACCATTCTGCCATGCCCAGTTGCTTGCACGGCTGTCTAATGGTTCGACAGCTACCTGTGACAGAACGGCAGTATCCGGCTGCCCCTCGTAATTTGTGAAGCGCATCGTTCCACGGAATCAAGCAAGTAAAACTGGAGAAGATAGGAAGAGCTAGCCACTTTTGACGAGATTGCAGAGACAACTCAAGCTCCAAACTACACTTCAAGCACCGGGCCCTGAGCCAAGAATTGCCCACGAGCCACCAGTTAGGGACGGCGGCCTGTGAACAACAACAACAGCCTGATCGAAGGGTGAGCGAGCGGGCTCTGCCCATTGCAGGATATGGTGGGCGAAGTATGGTCCCGAGCGTGATTGGATGTTTTGTGTGGGTACGTCCCCTTCTGTCCGCCCGGTTTTCCCCGGCCTGTGTCTGGACTTTTGGGCAGGCTTTGTTTGCAGCCGGTGGACCAAACGGTGGAGCTTTCTGCATCCGGTACCGGTTCTCGCTCCCGGGTCTGTTCCGTAGCTGACCGGACGAAAGTTTTGTACGCCAACAGACAAAAAGCTGCCGTGCCCCGATTTAGCTAGCCTGGGCATGTTGGTTGGGAAACGGACTGTACCGAACGAACTATACTGCCAACGCACCATGTGCAAGCACGGTGAGAAAGAGCATTCAGAAGCTAGCTAGGGGCCGCCTTCGCATTACAGGAGCGAGCAGCACTCCGACGCCTGCACGCAATACCTGTTTGTGATGCAACCGACGTAATGTGTGCAGGGACATGGTCGGCAGACGACGCACATGCCGCAGCCGCTGCCCGGCGACGACGCACATCGCCGCAGTTGAGACCATCCCGGCCGCCCTGATGCCGGGATCGACTCGCGATCCATTCCGGCCACTCAAAGTTACCACGACACGGCACCTTGGTCGTCGACTTCGTCGATCCCGCATGTGCTGGACGCACAGGCGGGACAAGTTGTACACCTTCTCGAAGCGGAGCTTTTCATCGTCAACCCATTGATGAGGCGGCGCAGCACCGGGACTCCGCACCAGCTCTAGTTCGTCGACGGCACGATCTCCATCGAGAACGGCGAGCCTTTCATCCCAAGAGGGCATTTAGGCGATCGTCGCCAAGGACGGAAAGTCGAGGGGTGGATGCGCTTTGGCAAGAAAGACGATGGGTGCGCCCAGCAGTGGAGACGCCGGTTTTGGCGAAAGGATCGGAGCAACCTCGGCAATCAGGCGGCCGTTGCTGAACAGATCATGAACGTCGACCCTGGGCGAGATTGTGTCGTCGTCTCTACGGCTGCGCCGTGCCCGGAGTTCTCCAGGATCGGCGTCACAACCGGACACGCAGGCGAACGGGTGGTCTACTCCTGGCGTTTCTTTTCTCTGTATGATGTCATGGCATCGAGTCGACCATAGTGTGCGCCCAACTTCGGCTGGATCTCTCGTTCCGGTGGATCCCGCGTGCGGCAGGCTCTCGTGTTTTGGCACCACAACATCCCGGCGATTTTGTCAATCCCACCTCTGCGCACCACATTCGCGATGCTGGTCGTTCTCGCTTCGGCCACCTCTGCCGCGGCGGTGCCGGCAGTCCATTCGTGAAGCTCACAGCGGAGAAGTGGCAGGATAAACAGCCACAAGAAGGTAACGATGAGCCTGCGAGTGATGCTTTCCCTGGCTCTAGTGGGAGAGGTGGAGAGCCCATTGGGGGCCACGGTTTCATAGGAGCAGTAGCTCGGACGCTGCCTGAATGCATGTTGGCCGGGTGGGAAAGGGAAGTATGGGATGAACCCAGTATTTGTATGTTCGTTGGAAGCCCGAGAAGGGCGTTAGGAGCCAAGCTCGGAGCAGCCGCTGCCTTACACCACGGCCCTGTGCCACATTCAGAGATTGAAGAACTTGGCGGCTGTCCCAGGGCCGGTGACCATGGTGCCCAGATTCAGATCCTCTAGGCTTCTCGTGAGCAAGGGGCGCGGGGGCTAGCATTCCTTCTATGTCTGCCACAGAGTGCCATGCAGCCCTGATTGCCCTCTCCTGAAATTCTTGCGTCAAACTGGCGGACCGGAGCGGGGCTGGAAGAAACCTATGGTGGAGGAGGGACAGCACCTACTTCAACGTCTCCTACTACGCGGATTGGACGAAAAAAAGGGAGAACACATGTTCAACCCTAGCTCGGGGGGACGGGCGACAGACAGTAAACATTTCAGGTTTCGCCTACTGACTAGTGTCCGAATGCCAGCTTCTTGTTGCTGGACTCGAAGAAGTCGACTAGCCAGTGCCCGTGGCCCTTTTTTCCTCTTTGGTTCGGCCCGCCCCCCCTCCTTGTGCCAGTGCCCAGGACTTACGGAGCTCTTTGGTGCTTAGCATCGTTGTTGTCGGACTTGTGTGTTTGGTGTCTGCCTCAACGGGTCGGAGACCGCATGGGCGTTCGTGCCGGGTCTCCATCTCGATGCACATGATCCAGACTCCAGACACCTGCATCTGCAGTGCACAGACGCCAAACAGGCTTTCTGCGCGGCATTATGACATTATGAGGCAACATGCTTCGCTGGGGGCTGGTCCGCCTGAGTACTTCTAAACACGTGCAATGTCTTCCCAGGTCCAACGGCACCTTCTGCTCCAGATGCTGTGCTGCATGCGATGGGTCGAATGGCCATGCGTAAGGCCCGGCTCCACTCGCATTTACTTGTCGGACGCCTAGATGTGAATGGTGAGGGCCATAGAATTGCGTTTTCTGTCTCTTTTTACGAATGCGGCGCAGAAAGACAGCTTCATTTGAATCCGGACAAGGTGCGGTCGCCGGGCTTATGCACTATCGAGCCGTGTGGCCGTATGGCCAACTAGGGTTATCGATCCTGCTGCTCGAATAGCTCGAAAACACCTGGACCCAGAGATAGCTCTCGCTGCAGGTATACATACCAGACTGCATCATCCACAACTGGTGGAGCTGTAGCAGTGATGGTTGCTTGGATAGGTGAGGGGGTCCCTTCTGGCAGTGTCACCGTGGCAGATACTGCAAGGGCTTCAAGGCTGGACTCGTCTCCCTCTTGTAAGAACAGTTGTGCGTGATGTCGAGAGACGCCAATCAAGTGGAGACCATTGACTGACTGCTGCTGCTACTGCTGCTGCTACATGCTAGTGCTACTGCTACTACTACGGCTACCGCCACCGCCGACGCCACGACGAGTGCTACTACTTTTGCACTTTTGCAGTTTGCATCGCAGCAACGGGATCTGCCGCTAAGCGTCCGGACGACCAAATCGACTTCTCGATTCGGCTGCTCCGCTGCTCCACACCAGGTTGGTGATGGCGGCTATGCACTTCGGCGTAGTCAGGCAACTAGAAGTCAAGCGCAGAGCCTCGCACTGAGCAGGCGTTGCAAAATTGCAACATCCTTGGTTTCCAGAACATGTTTCACACAAAACTTCAAGCAATCTTTTGAGACCGACAAGATACCTGCAAGCATCGACGTCAGTGCTAAGTTGGCCAATCTCCTGCAAGGAAGCATTGACATAGTACGAACGAAGATTGCCATCCTTGCAGCCACAGCACTCAGGGCAGCTCGGTAGTGACCTGCCAGAAGACTGGATCCCAGGTCGAGTTTAAGCCCAATAACCTCGAAACGGACAATGTAGGTAGTAGTATCCAGGCTGTTGTGAAGGCATGGAAAGAAACCACTTCCCTAACCGGAATCTGCACTTCTGCGAAATCTTTGTCTGCCCCTGCTGCGGTTTCGTGAAAGCGCTTCAGTTGTAAGAACATCAACTGTGGTGCCAACGACAAAGCTTGAATACTGTGTTGCACGCGCCAGCTGTAAATGCAATGCTGCAAGCTCCGACCTGTAACTTCGACTGCGATGAGGCTGCTGCCAGCCTGTCATCACTTTTAGCCAGGGCAGACGTGAAAGAGGATTGTGGAGCCCATGCCTTGCAGGCATTCCATGGTCCTCTCCAGCCTGCCAAATGCAACCCGAGCTTCAGTGATCTGCCCCATGTGAAAAATAAGCAGACGACATGCGTTCAGATAGCACACATTGATTAGTACGGTTGGCAAGCCGGCGGGTCGAACCGGGAGGGCCGGAGGGAACCGGAGGGGCGAAAAGAGGGATCCGACAGAATCTTTGCTAGGGTAGTTTGTCTTGGGTGTGGACTCGTGTTGCAGGAGGGGCTCGTCTTTGCAGTGTCGTTTGCGGGAAGTGGTGGCATGCAGATGTTGTCGTGTGTCACGAGGCAACGTGCGGCATGTTCATACTTGGAGCTGTGTGTCTGAAGCACAGTGATTGTTGTTGTACCAGTATTTAGACCGGGAGCAGTGCGGGAGCCGCCCTGATTTTCGATCTCCCGGCCGCCCTTGCCCGATCAAAAATCTGGGCAGGGGTCACCGTGTGTCAGCGACAGGCTGACGGGGGATACATACATTTCCGCGGCTGATGCGTCGTTTGTCAGCTCTTAAGCTGATGTTCCATGTTGGCTAAGCAAGTTTTTTCGCCATGTGATCAGTGTAGATTCTGGCTGTACTTACCACCACCTTCAAAAAGGAGAGAGCGTTGCATGCTGTGGTCTTGCTTGGTTTCTCGTCAGGGGTTGTGCTTCTCCGGGACTAAAGTGCCTGTTGTGTTCAGAGTTCAGTGTCAGGGTTCGATAGGATCCCATATGAGAACCGGGGCTGAGGCCTCAGAGCTCTCCGGCTCTGGTGAGCTGAGTGTCCGTCACGATGCAGGCGGTGGCGGGAACCTTTCTGCCACCACTTTGGCAATCGGCTGTCGGTCCATCCTCGCCCCTTTCCGGAACCGCTTTCCCCACCAAAAGCAGTAACGTCATCGTCTCTCCCTCGTACGTGGCCGCCCTCGTACACGGCCGCCATCTTTCTTGTCGAGTGGGACCGCTGCAATATTGTGGCTTGCTTTCCATAGCCCTGGTGGAGGCGTTCCATCGCATGTAGAACCATTGATTGCAGTTCCGTCTTTTCCCTCGGGCATCTGGGCGTGGCCAAGCTCGATGATGCGGGTTCGCAATGCCACCGCTTCTGCGCTGGCCATCTCTAGTGCCCGCACTCTCTTCAACCAAGCCCAGGAAAAGACTCATTGATCTCTCCAGACCACAGCCAAGAAGAACAGCTAAGCACCTCTGCCTCCTGCGTCTCCAGGGTCAGCACGCAGTCCCGTTCCACCCTCGTCACTCGTCCGTGGCGAAGGCCAAGCCTTGCCAGCAGCTTCAGATTCTCCTCCATGACATGATCTGTGTGCGGCTGTTGGCCCCGCCTCTGCTGCTGGCTGCCCCAGCTGTCGGAGGCTGTGTAGGGTAGGGTCCGCCGTCCCCAGTGAAGACAAGGGCGCTCTGCCGCCATTCCTTGTGTTGTGTGGCCTTTCCGTAGCGGCGCGCCCTCCTTGGCCGCCTGGGTGCTCTCCTTTGTTTGCTGCATCCCTCTTTTGCGTTGCCGTGTCTGCGCTGGAACATGCCCTGCACCTCCTCGATCGGGGAGCGAGCTGCCATTGGCAAAGTTCAAAGAGCTCTGCACCAAGGCGTGCCTGCTTTGGCTGGCCCGAAGATAGCCCAAATGGCTGCAAGACGGTGCATTGATGCTTGGTGCAAAGGCAGCTCCGCATGCCGAACACAGACTGGAGCACACTAGTGCTACTGTCCGACACTCCGATTTTACCTCCTTCTGCCGAGAGTACACCTCTGCATGTGCGGAGCGAAGATGATTCTCGACAGAGCCGCTTCTGGATGAGAACACACGAGGCCCATTTACCACGGAAAGCGCAGTAGTTACGCAGCGAATCCCTCACTCCCTCCAAGTTCAGGGCCTGATACTCGATACTCGATACCAGCTGCTATGCCAAAGCAACTGCATCACATCAGCTCTCTTTGAAACAAGCACTGCCAGCTGTTGACTAGCGGACTGCAATGCAAGCCCCCCTCCGACTGGAGGATGCTCAGCTTCTGCTGCTTCAGAAGAGCGAAGAACCGGGCAAGCGTTAAGGATGTGCGGGCGGAACTCCTGCCAGCCTGCCAAAGCTAGCCCACAGCGACTGCACTTCGGAAGACCATCTGTGCAGTGCTTTGAGATGTCGAGCTCCCGATATGTCTTATCTGCGACTGCCACTGCTAGTAATGGCAGTACTGCTGCTCCTGCTACAGTCGGCATCCTCACTCTCATCGATTTCATGTGGATCTATGCAAGTACTTGGGGGAAAGGTTTCGGGGAGGGTCGCATCAACTCTACCTAAATCCATGCACGTACTTGGTGTCTGCCATGATTCGTGCCTGGAAAGCCATTTTGGCTTGTTCCATTCGCTGGGTGATTGGACATCAACAGGAACCCTCAACCCCCAACCCAATCCTAAACATCGTAAAACTTCGCCTTTAGTGCCGTGCACGGAGCTATTGTGTGATGGGTGCCAGACGCCGCTAGCTTCTCCCCGTCGCAGCTGCCTCCCCGGCTGGTCTGGCTTGCTTTGAGCGTGAAGTGGCCGCTGGGCACCCTGGCCCGCAGAACTTTTTTCTGTGTCAGGAACGCTGTAAAAAAGGTTTCTTCGTTTGTGTAGCTGCCCGGAGGTGTTTTTGCTTGGCCTCCGGTCCCCACACCCCAGGATCTGCAGCCTGTGCTGCCTCCACCAGAGTCCACGCCTGCAGCCCTGGAGCAACGCTACCACCCGAGTCCGAAACGTGTGGGCTAGTGCACTTGGTTCCAAACAGTCCAGAAACATGCAGGCGAGATGGCGGGCCCGGAAGCTCGTCGGACGTGGCAGAACTGGGCGAAGGAAGATCCGCCTAAATGCGACGCCTGGAAAGCTGCGTATGAGGTTCGATGTGGCAAGTCAGCCCCAGTGGAAGCTCGCAGCACGCCGCTTTCACGCCCGTGTGTAGTGGGCCCGACCCCGGTTCAGCTGAAAAGTCCTCTCCTGCACTGCCGACTCCCTGCAGAGCTTGCCGGTATAATGCTCGAGACCTTCTTTCGTGTCATGTCCTAAGGCACGCCCGAAAGAACATAAGCAGGTATAACTCGTCATACAACATCAACTGTAGGGATTCTTGCTGTTGTGGGACAGAATCAGTGCAAATCAATGAACACAAAGCCTGCACGAAGTAGCCGTTTGAACACACAAATCAAGAAATACGGCGTCGAGTAGCTTTTTAGAGAAATGCAGGTTTGAATAGGTTGTACAAACAAACACAGAGCTGAATACATTTGAAGAGGAATACGGGTTTGAGTAGGTTGTAGAGAGAAATGCAGAGTTGAATAGGCTTGTAGAGAAACACAGGTCTGAAGAAGTCTGAGAAAGAGAAAAACATACGAGTTGAATTTTTTTTAACGACAAGTGCATCTCTGCTCCGAGTGCTTGTGAAATCGGGCGTGTACATGAGGAAGGCCGATGCCAATGATTTTTGTCTTGAGCCGGTGCTTCGGAAATCGAGCGTGTAGTTGGGGAATGGCTGGGTTTGAAGTGCTGTGATTCTACGGCTGTTTGTGTTGCGAAAACGCGCGTCTACATAGGGAACGGCTGGTTCTCTTCAAGTCTTCATGAGACAAATACATTTCTACCGTGAGTGGGTGCTTGTGAAATCGGGCGTGTACATGGAGAATGGCGGTGCCAATGATGTGTGTCTTGAGCGGGTGCTTCGGAAATCGAGCGTGTAGTTGGGGGAATGGCTGGTTTTGAAGTGCTGTGATTCTACGATTTTTTGTCGTGAGCGGGTGCTTTCGAAAACGAACGTTTACATGGGGAACGGCTGGTTCTCTTCGTGCGCTATGATGCCATTGATGTGTCCCTTGAGCGGGCGCTTGTTACATGTTTGAAAGCGCGTGCACAGGTGATTAGCTGCCGACTTATCCGGGCTCCAAGACATGATTTCCTAATTTCCTAAGACAGCCTGCGAGCGGCGCTCGACATCCTAAATTGACGTCTGCGCCAGGCATGTGCTAGGAAGCGCGTGGCCATGCGGAAAGCGATGTGCAGCTATGCTTGTGATGTGACTTCAATCGCGTCGGTGTGACTTCGGTGTGACCATGCGGTGTCGCGACTTCACGCGCCCCAGGGCGACATGTAAGTGTGGTGTTTTCTACTTCCGCAGTACTTGTCTCGATACTTTTGAACTTTATGCCCTTCCTGCTAGTAGCAAGAAGGTGATTGGACCATGATGTGACCCCATCACATCTGCCCAATAGTACTGGTAACATCTTCCAGCACAAACTGATGTGACCAAGGCCCTTAACTGTACCACCACCGCTACTACTACTACTACTGCTACTACTATTGCTACTACCACTACCACTACCACCACTACCACCACTACCACTACTACCACTACTACCACTACTACCACTACTACCACTACTACCACTACTACCACTACTACCACTACTACCACTACTACCACTGCTACCACTACTACCACTACTACCACTACTACCACTGCTGCTACTACTACGGCGACGACTGCTGCTACTACTACTACTACTACTGCTACTACTACTTGCCAGCAGGCGGACTTGAACGTTGCGACCGGCAATAAGGACGGCGCGCTGCTCAGACGTCCGATGGCTGCGACCCATGATTTCAATCACGAGCCGGTGTGCCAGAGCTGAAGGTGAGTCTCCACTCATGGCCGCCGTTCTACGAGATCATGCAGAGGTGCAGCTAACCCAGTCGAACAAGTTGTTCTTGCCGGTTTGTGCTGACGGCTGACAACCTCAGATCACGTGAGGTCGGTGGGGTTGGCAAGCATGTCAAAGGTTCTGTATGTCGTGCTGATTTAGTGCCAACATTCCTCGAATGACCTGCCAGGTTGTGCAAGTGCTGTGCCAAGCTCGTGTGCCTTCGCCAAGCAAATCACATATCACATGTCCACTGTCGACATGATCGAATCTAGGAGATCACAGATTCTGCATAAAGAGGTCCTCAGGCCGGAGTTGCCAGACCGTCTTTTGTTAAGCGCACAATTTAGTGCAAGATGCTTTTGCCGTGTAAGGCCTCTAGACCTCGGCTCGATTCCTGCGTGAACGCTGTGCGCAAAACAAGAAGTATTCAGGCAGTTCCTGTTGCGTGTATTCAGGCCGATCCGCTGAATGCAGCCACCAACGGTGCTACTCCGTTGTCAAGTCCCTAAGAATCGGTTCGCGAGTCGCAGGGCACAAGTGGATGCTTGCGGCTCCTTCTGACACATGTCGCCAAGCTTCGTCAGGTTTGCGGCTCACATTCTCGGCCTGGCAAACGTCGCCAGCATCTGAGCTGGCTGCAGCTACTCAGGTCGTAGTTTTCAATTTTATGGACAGACTTGTGCGGTTATACCATTCCGTCCAGACCTCTACTTCCTGGCCGTCACATACCAACCATCTCTCCATCGGGGTAAATACCACTCCTCACATGTTATACTCCTTAATTACTTGAAGAGAAAACCTGCGGTCTCTCATCAAAGTCAGACACTTGAAGCTCAGTATACCTTGACGAAATCTTGCTACTGTTACTCGTGATGAACTCCTTGTTCATGTTTTTATTTAGCTGAATCTCTCAAGCTCCAGTTAAAACGCCCTGCACATTGTGTGGGTGCTGCTTTCAGTTACAGGTGTTGCCACACACGCCGAGTGAACACAGCAAGAGTCCGGACAGGCAAAACAGGTTAAGCTGAACTTGAATTCCCTCTTGGTGAACGTGTGTGTGTGTGTCTATGTGTTGTGTGTGTTGTGTCAAAGTGTGTGTGTGTGTGCGTGTCAAAGTGTGTGTGTGTGTGTGTGTGTCAATGTGTGTGTGTGTGTGTGTGTGTTGGTGTGTTGGTGTGTTGGTGTGCTGGTGTGTTGGTGTGTTGGTGTGTGTGTGTGTTTTTGTGTGTGTGTGTGTGTGTGTGTGTGTTTTTTTTGTGTCTGTGTGTGTGTGTGTGTGTGTGTGTGTGTGTGTGTGTGTTCGGCACTAGCTGCCATTCCGGCCACTTGCAGCAAGCTTACTGCCTCGCGAGGAATCGTAGGGGACGAGCGGCTGTTCCCGAGAAAAGGGTTTGAGGGGGCGGGAGTTGCAATGTCGGTTGGGGGAGAGGGCGGACGAGGAGCTCCATGAAGTATTTTGTCATTTTTGCTGCTGATGCTTGAGGAAGGGGGGAACGAAAGTGGAGAGGGCAGCAGATGGTGGGACAGATTCGTTTTCTCTGGCCGAAGTGGGTAGGTTGTCCACTCAGGATAAAGTACCGAAATTTGGTTTAAATAGGACCTACAAACATTGTACAAGTTTGATTCCAACGCAAGCTTAACTCATCGGTAATTATTTCAAGTCTGGATAACATGGGTTCAACACCCCGTCCTAGCTGAGTCCAGTCCGCTGCATTCCATGCGGAAGCGTATCGAGTTTATACTGACGTCCAACAGCATCCTACCAAAAAGATACTGAAACGGTACCACATTCCTGGTCCATGGATGGTTTGCAGTCAGTTGGAATCTTGGTCACGTGGGGAGTGGGATGAGAGGCTGTTGTCTTTTGGGCGGATGGGTGCGGACACGACAAATCTGTGAGGCAGAAAATAGTCACAACTCTCCCTAGATTTACGTATCTTTTCGTATAGCCGAAGCTCAAGATAAATATCTCGCGACATCTTTCCTGCCACTCGGTGGAACGGATGGTGGTGACACTGTCGAGAACGCACGGAGATACGTGACGGTGGGTCATAGGATTTTTTGAGGCACGAGTTGCGGAAGCAAATCTACTCGCACCGGTCAGAGTTGAGGAAGAAGTATCCGACATCCTGATGATCCTTTGGCTTGAGTCAAACGAAGCGATGCTGAATTTATGCATCAGGCCAACATCCTGAGGCAGACGGTTGTGCTGAGCTTAGCTTCATAAGAACGATCGAAACCGAGGGCACGACATGTCGTGGGCGCCTCTTGCATTCTGAACTCTTTTGATCGCTTCTACCATGGACAACCCACAGTGCCGTTGGAGGTCCAGCTCCATGAGCCAAGCTGCCAACTCATCCACTATTGTTGCTCTTGGCGTTGGAGTTTGCGGAGCTTTCCAACCCAAATGTTTCCGGGGTATTGCGATGTATTTATACGTCTGAACAAACGGCAGTACACATTGTGCGTATATACAGAGGTATATACAGATGCACATCAGTTTTCAGCATACGCACATAGATGGCAGACATGCACACCCAATGCATGCATATAGCATTCATGCATACAGACGTACATGTGTACATGCCCATGTACACATACACATGCAGGCAAAACAAATCAGCATGTATATATATATATATATATATACAGTTGCATACTACTTTCCCGCATGAGGTCATCCATACATGCACACCTACATACGTAGACAAGCAAGAAGCCAGTCTAAGCCAGCAAGCTACTTGTACAACAGCAAAGAAAGCGAGCACAGACTCAGACGAACACAGCCGGCCTCCCTTAACCTTCCGTTGGCTCGGCGCTGTTGGCAATTGCATCAAGTGGTTAGTGAATCACCGAAGTGCTCCTCTTGACTGACGTAAGCAAAGTAGGCATCCAGCGATTTGAGAAGCACAGGTTCCCGAGAGTTCCATACTGCGCTTTTGCCCGCGCCGCTGCACACATCGACACCTGGCAAGAAGCTGCATCAAGCAAGGCAAATCGTACGTTGTGAGTTCAGAAAAACATGCAGGCCGTGCCTGAGCGAAAAGATCCACCTGGAAACCGAGGATGCCGAGCCCCAGCCGGTCCCCGGACTAGTTGACGATCAGGACTAGCTAGGACTGCTCGATGCTCGACACAAGCCTTCTGGTAGGCTCTGACGAAGAGCACAATGAGTGATCAGTGTTGTTTTCCGACAGACGGGAAAGGCCAAAGACGTCTTTTCGTCCACGCTGCGTCAAGCGCACGGAAATCATGTTATTCCTTGTTTTGGCTTCGCTTCGTGTGCCCACTAGTCAAGTTATTATAGAGCTTGCACATTGCAAGCCGTGCAGAGCGATTGCCTTGGCTTCCATCACTCGGCCAACTCCCGAGCAGAATGCACACTTTGCACACACAAACACACACAGACCCACATCTGGGAGAAATTAGTGCTTCCGATTCCGTTGAGCATTGATGTTTTGAAACTGGACTTCGGAGATAGGGCTGAAATTGTTGTCGACTTTGTATCGCCCTGACAGGCAGAGAGGCCGAAAGCTCCAACGTTTGCGAAAGCTGGATCCTGACTTCGGGCAGGCCAGCAGCCGGGTCTAGTCTGTGGACAGGGTGCCAAGGCGCCGATGCACGGAGCTGTCATGAGTCCCTGCGTATGCCGTGGAGGTGCTTCAGTTTGTCCAGAAGCACAGCCATGCAGAGCTAGGACTGGCCTCCAGTCACTCGCGACAGGGGTGGTTGCGGGCGAGTTCAACTCAACCGTAATGTGATTGAGGCAGCAACTGTCCGAATCCGAAACTCAAGGACTCTAAGTCATTGTGGAGTGCCGCCGGCAACGACTAATGTGTTGTCACCAAAGATCGCATTGACGAGGCAATATTTACGGCTTGAATTATCAAGCCCAGCCATTCTTGGAAGGTGAACGATAGTCAACTGCCCTTACGTGGATTAAAATTTCTTAGTGTCACCAAAATGTAGAGCCCATGCCTCTGCATTTCAAGAGCGCTTGCTCAAGGACCCCGGTGGAACAGGCACAGACATTGTCTGAGCCTGCTGCTCCGAGTGTGAGATTAGAGCCTACTGAGAGCGCTCTTCTCGGCTCTCAGGGCCCATGGCGCCTGCATGGCCATGGCTTGCCTTGCTGTTTGCCTCCTGTGGCGGCTCTGCTCCCGCGCTTGATTGTGAGGCTCTGCAAAGCCAGGTTGAATTGGATTTACATGGACACAACGTGAATTGGAGAAAAGCTGTTGCTGTTGTGGCCAATGGGGCCAGCTCAGGCTGCGGAAGGTGCTTCTTCTACTTGGGTGCTCTCCTGGCACTTGGTGAGCCCGAAGTTTCGCAATTCGCACGCTTCAGAGTCTCTCGAGATGGTGGCATCGAGTTTCAGTGGGCTTCGCAATTTCCCGAGTCAACGGAGAGCCTGGATCGGCCACTGCTTGCATACTACATCGGAGCTGAGAAGAAAGATGCATTCTCGACGCTGGCCCTGTCAAACTACATGCTGAAGGGTTTGATGCTGGGCGCCACCAGGTGGTGGCAAGGTTCCGCAAGCCAGACTAGTGTGCCAGCGATCAATAGGATCCCGAACGAGCCTTCAGGAAGGTCAGGAAACTCATTGTGTCCCGTTGTCTTGCGAGCTCTGGAGGTCGTGGCCGACACGGCTGCCTCAAACGAAGACAGAGGATCCGATGTCAGTGCCTTGCAATTCTACATTCGGAATGCCACAGAAGCCCGTCGGGCCAAAAAAGAGCTGCAAGACTGGATGCTAGCGCGATCGCGTGACGGATGGGGGCCGGCGAAGTATGTGCGGTCGGCGCTGTTCTTGCATGGAGATGAAGATCTCGGAGTGCCTCGAAACACCTCACATGCTGCTATGCTGCTGGATTCTGTTGCTCAGGATGGAAGTGCAGATGCATCCTGGGCGGCACTGCTCGTGCATGCCCGAGAAAGAAACGCGAGTGGCATTCTGCGCTATGCCGAGCTAGTTCGCGACTCTGACGCCCCCCAGCTTCAGAAAGTCATGGCACAGCACTACTTACACCTCTATGGCTCCGACAGGAATGCCAGCCTTGCTGGGGTTTACTTGCTTGCTGCAGCCGATCTTGGTGATCCCAATGCGCAGCAAATGCTTCGAGACAGCGCTTGATCACGACATGCTGCAGTGCTGTAGACCTTGGTTTCATCAAGTTGCATGAAGAACTCTAAAGCACGAGCCTGAGCAGGAAGCGCTGAATACCTCACATCGTCGCAGCTGAGGGTTGCGCATGCCTACGCTGGGCTGAATGTGCCAGAGCTGTCCAACATCAAGATTCCAGGTGCTCCCAACGAAGCTCGGGCATTGCGTTACTACGGGCTGGCTGCACGGCAAGGACGGCTGCTCGGCTCCCATCACAGCTTCTCACGTGTAACTACAGAGCCGTAAACAGTTTCGCGTACGGCTGCATGCGCACTGCAATAGACATAATTCGCTGGATCCTGTCTCAAGCGGTTCTTCATTGAGGCCAGTCTCAGCCATCAACGCAGTTTCGCTGCTGTTGCGCAGAAATAGCACCTGAGACATGAATTGCAGTTGCTCGTAGCAGTTTCGGTCCCAGGTGGAAACACGCCACACAGGCCACCCAGAATCCTTGCAAGTCCCAGGTGAGACGAGCCAGAGTTGCAGGACTGCTGCAGCGACTCTGCAGAGCGTAGCATTGTCTTTCCATCCTGCTGCTTGGCCTCGTCACGCTGTGACATGTCGCTTTTAATCCTCTCGTTGTCGTCGTCGGCGTCGTCGTTCTTGCTGTTGCATGCCGCTCCTGCTTCTGCAGTTGCTCTTGGCGTTGCTGTCGCTGCCGCTGTTGTTGTTTTGATTATGGTTGTCGTCGTTGTTGTTGCTGTGCGCAGGTTCCATAGCCCAAGACATGTAGTTCGCACAGATCAGCTCGATCTATGCCACTGTTGAAACCCCGGATGTCTAAGCCCTAAGCTTCGCTTCAACAAGAGGGTTGGGAGTCCAGCAGCCATGTGACGCATCAGAAAATTGATACAGCTGTGAACCGTCGTCTCTGAACACTTTCCGATTTTCTTGACCATCTGCAGGTAACATGTAATCCGCATATCCGTAGAAGTGCACAGCTGAGGATGTGCTGTCCTTGCACAGTGACGCGCGATGGAATTTCCTTGAGAGCAATGAGGAAACCGCGTTGATTCAATACGTTCTGCTTTCTGAATTGGGATCAATGAGCGGCCATGTCAACGCCGCTGATCTTTGGGCCAAGGGGAATGCAGAGCAATGGCACTTCAGATGTTGGAGATCAGCTGGACTTGGGATCGCTCGAGAATGTGAGCTGGACTATCGCCGAAGAGCAGCTGCTTCTGGCGATGTCGATGCCATGCTTGATGTAGCTGATGCTTACATGTCAATCGATGAGACGACTTTGGCTTACCAGTGGGCAAGCTTGGCAAGCACCAGCGGAAGCACTCGAGCCAACTTCAGTGTGGCATACCTGAAGCAACACGGAGTCGGAACGGTGCAGGATGTCGACGGTGCTTGTAAGACTTACTGCTCTCTCTTGCAGCTTGACTCAGAGCCACTGCTTGTTCGAGGCATGGTCTATCGCTGTTGGGAGCAGAGCGGCACACGGAGGTTTATCATCTAAATCATGTGCTTACAAGTCCAGCACGAAGAGCACACATCTTGTGGCACACAGGCATGACAAGTTTACCGCATGCGGACGAATGCTCCTGCGCCAAACAAACACCTTTGCACATGCTGTCAATTTTCACGGGACAGTGCTTGGCAACGCATGATTCTCCGTCGTTCAGCGAGACGTTAAGAACAGAGGGTGGTTGAATTTTGCAACGAGGCTTGAACCACATCGCCAGTGTTCAAAGAATGGTGTGGGGCCGGTTGTTTCGGGAAGCCTAGTTGCTGATTCAGAATCTCAGAAGGGCGCAGTGATGTGTAGTGCCAGGGTACTTTGTTTGCAGTTGTGCTGTCAGTTTTTGTTGCTTGGTTTTCTCGTCGCGGCTGGAATCGCCGATTTCATCGTTGTTGATCACTTTCCTTCTATTGCACAACACAACACTTGGCCCGAGTGAGGGACGTGGAAGTCTGCCGATGCATTGGCCTGTTCAAAACTGCAGTCGGGGCCTGTGTCCCGCAATGATGTTTTTCAAGATGGGCTCGAGCTGCCTCAGGCAACTCGGTTCATTTCTGCGCCCGGCTGCAGCTTCATTCGCCTGCAGTCAATCTCCATTTTCGTTCCCTGGTATTCCCAGCATCTGCTTTTGCATCTCGCATGTTACAAGTCACGGCACGTCTCAGCGCTGCCAGGCGTTTACAGAGCACGATCCCGGCTTAGAAAAACATCACTGTCAGCGATGTACTGACATGTAGGAACGAAGCAACCGCCTTTGACGGTGCTCAAGCATGTTTGAGGTCACGCTTGGAGGTGTGAGATTCTTGCATCAAGGCTTTAGTTCTAATTGGTGGGGTTTAGGGTGTCCGGTGCATTGCAGGGGAACTGACCTTGGCAGTTCTGCTTTTTTCCTTGGATTCTTGCCTCCTTGCTTGGTCTTTACCTTGCCTTCAGGTTGCTTCCATATCCAGGTGTGGTCCATTTCTCTTCCGTGCCAGAGGCTTCTCTCCGGCCATCAGGCGTAGGCTGCAGGGGTACATGCGTGGGAGAGAGAAGAGTGCTTGATATCTCCCCTAGCGTTAGGGTTAGGTCCTGCCCTTCGGGCCCCAAGCAGCCCTCGTGATTCCAAAGCTTCCTCGCTGCGGGCAGCCAAGACTCCTTTGTGTTTGTCAACTGCGAGGAGTCCGATCCCGAGCAGCCGCTCAATTCCCCGCCTTTGGTGCAACGCTCGTGTGTTTTCTCGAATGATAGGTCCTCAGTTTCCTAACTTCCCTCTTCGGTTTGCCAGCGGTTGTAGGATACCTAGCGCGCCTGCTTTGCCCAGCCGCCGCGCTGGAGGATCCTCGTCTGAGACCGAAAACCCTGTGCAAATAAGCAAGCCTGAATCAGCCCTTCCCTGTTTGTACCCCTTGCAGGCCTCCGGGCCCGGACCTTCGTCCCTCTGAGTGGCTCCTCGAGTCGAGCTGCTTTGCTTGCTTCATTCCCGCCAGCATCCTCTGCTGAGACTCTGCTGCGCGTTCTTTGGGAAGTGCCCTGTCTGATTCTAGCTTTCGGGCCCAAAGAGCCTGGACTGCGGGTCATTGGGCACGCGCTGTGCTCCGCAATTTGGTCCGCAATGCGACGCGCTGCTGGCATCCTCCTCTGTCTTCCTGTCTCTTCATTCCAAAGTAGGTGCTTCTTCAAGGCCAAGGCGCGGGTGCGGACGATCTGATTGAGCCTATCCAAAATTTGGATAGCGCCTTGCTCTTGAGCCTATCCAAAATTTGGATAGCGCCTTGCTCTTAAGGGAGGAGGGAGCCTATCCAAAATTTGGATAGCGCCTTGCTCTTAAGGGAGGAGGGAGCCTATCCAAAATCTGGATAGCGCCTTGCTCTTAGGGCAGAAGGGAGCCTATCCAAAATTTGGATAGCCCCTTGCTCTGAAGGGAGGAGGGAGCCTATCCAAGATTTGGATAGCGCCTTGCTCTTAAGGGAGGAGGGAGCCTATCCAAAATTTGGATAGCGCCTTGCGCTTAAGGGAGGAGGGAGCCTATCCAAAATTTGGATAGCGCCTTGCTCTTAAGGGAGGAGGGAGCCTATCCAAAATTTGGATAGCGCCTTGCTCTTAAGGGAGCAGGGAGGCTATCCAAAATTTGGATAGCGCCTTGCTCGGGAAGGAGCGAGCCTATCCAAAATTTGGACAGCGCCTTGCTCTCAAGAGAGGAGGGAGCCTATCCAAAATTTGGATAGCGCCTTGCTCTTAAGGGAGGAGGGAGCCTATCCAAAATTTGGATAGCGCCTTGCTCTTAAGGGAGGAGGGAGCCTATCCAAAATTTGGATAGCGCCTTGCTCTTAAGGGAGCAGGGAGGCTATCCAAAATTTGGATAGCGCCTTGCTCGGGAAGGAGCGAGCCTATCCAAAATTTGGACAGCGCCTTGCTCTCAAGAGAGGAGGGAGCCTATCCAAAATTTGGATAGCGCCTTGCTCTTAAGGGAGGAGGGAGCCTATCCAAAATTTGGATAGCGCCTTGCTCTTAAGGGAGGAGGGAGCCTATCCAAAATCTGGATAGCGCCTTGCTCTTAGGGCAGGAGGGAGCCTATCCAAAATCTGGATAGCCCCTTGCTCTTAAGGGAGGAGGGAGCCTATCCAAGATTTGGATAGCGCTTTGCTCTTAAGGGAGGAGGGAGCCTATCCAAAATTTGGATAGCGCCTTGCTCTTAAAGAAGGAGGGAGCCTATCCAAAATTTGGATAGCGCCTTTCGACAAGAATTCTCTCGGTCCCACCCGTGCAGCTGTCCGAAGAGGGAGAATGGACAAGGCCTACAGACCGCCTATACCGGCACTTGCTAAGCCAAGGGCTTGTGATCTTAGAGCTATCTGTGCTGGAGCTGGAGGAATCGCAGGACGTAGCTAAACAGCTGGCACAAGAGCTAGGGATTCCTTACCAGGACTGGCTATGGGATGCTGTCTACTGCTGGCTACAGGAAGCACGTCAGGAGGCGGTGTGTACAGAAGAGCGCACGGCTACTATAGCGACGACCTCACCTGGCGGGCCCTCATGCCTGCCCTACCCCCTGCTATAGAAGAGAAGGCACCAACTCCAGTGCCCCTGTCGCCGCTAAGGCCCGGAGCGCAACAGGAAGCTATTAGAACCCGCACCAAGGTCCTCGATCGGGTTGCTCCACAGCGAGAAAAGTGGCTGCTCCATCGGCCACCAGGGTAGCAGAAGTCGGCAAAGACGTTGCCCAAAATAGCGCGGTCTCAGCAGTTGCGTTTCCAGCGGGGCGCGAGAGAAGGTAGCGCAGGGCGGCGAAAGAACAATAGCGTCGAACTCTTTGGTAGCAATTCTTTGCAGATAGCCTTGCCGAATCGGTGTCAAGCTAAGATCATACTTAGCGTGGCGCGCCACGTCGACACATTCCACTTTGAAATCTAGCCCATGGTCAGCGCCCACAATTGGTGCAAGCATGTAGCCAGGTCTAGCTTGCGGGCCACGCCAGAAAAGAGGTAGAACACCTTTAGAGGCCTAGGTTGCGAAGGTTTCGCAGGCATAGCCAGCGACGGCGCCGGTGGCGTCAAAGGCTCCGCTGGTGTAGCGGGTCAGTTGGCTGCCTGCTTGTCCTTAGCGGCCTCGTCCTGCTTCTTGCTGGGGCACTGCGTAGCGGTGTGCTTCTATGGAAGCATAGCGAGCACACATGTGCGAAATGGCACCTGGAGCCATTCTTGCATCGATCCCTTAGCACTGCGGAAGCAAATGGGCTTCCCGTCTGAGGTGCGATCGGCCCCCAGCCGCTTTTCTTAGCCTTGCCCCCCTTCGGGGGCCCATCCTTGCCCCCCTTCCTTGCCCGTGCCTTTGCCCTTGGACACCTTAGCTGGCCGCTCGTCTTTCCAGTTCCAAGGCTGCGGCCGCTTAGCGTGCAGGGCCAGCGGCGTCGTGAAGTTGCGCTCCTTGATGCTAGCGTCCTTGTAGGCGAGGACTAGCGCGGCACCAAAGGAATTGCCTGCCCTGGCCATAACCTTGTACGCGTGCTTGCGGATAGCGTGCTCGTAGTTGAGCACCAGGTGCCACAGGGGCACTAGCGAGCCCGAGTCCTCGCTGGAGCGGAGCCCATAGCAACAATCTCCGAGGAGGTACTCTTTGTAGCGCTCAAAGAGGGCCATGGTGATATCCTGTAGCTCCTCTCTGTTTCCCCACAACTAGAGTTCGTGTTGTCCGTGCTACTGTCTGAAGCCGGTGAGCTAAAGCTAGGCTGTGCTGCGAACTCCCAGGAGGTGTAGTGGGAGGTGGCGGGAGGATACGCTAGCTAGTGTACGCACTGTTTTCTTCTGGGCTAGATTTGCGCCCTGCTTCTCTCAATGTTGGCTGTGAAAGCGTGCTTCGGCCGGCATCCCGCCTTCCTGGTTCTTCTGCTGACTTTGTGTCCGTGGATGGTCTTCTGGCCTGCAAATCTTCTGACCTTTGTGCACATCCTTTTGCTGCGCTTGTGCATGGAAAGAGGCCGTTTCGAACGCACTCCCTGGGGAAAAGGAATACGAGGCCTGTAAGGGTTTTCTTTGCAGACCGCGTTGAAGACGACAAGCAAGTGGCACAGTGGCACAAGCGCCGCAAGAACTTTACGTCGAAGAAACAGAAGGAGAAGCATGGTAAGGTTTTCATGTACCACAAGTGCCCAGAGGATGTCCAGAAGGAGTTGGACAAGAGCAGAGACAAGGAATGGGCGAAGTGGAAGGACTTCAGTGCAGCGATCATCATAGATGACGATCAGTAAAAAAAACTTGATCCGTGAAGGACATCAGGTTATACCCACACAGTTCGTAAAGCTAGACAAGAACCACAACAAGAGACTTCTTGATCCAACGGTTGAGCCTTGTTAGAAGGATCTTGAGTTAGTGACGCTAGAAGATTCTAGAAGTGATAGTCCTACCGCTAACATGGAAGCTCGGAACTTAGTGTTTTCTTTCGCGGCTTCTAGGAAGTGTAGGATAAAATCACTCGACGTGACAAACGCCGACTTTCAAGGCGAAGAGATAGATAGAGTACTTCTACAAGCCCAGCCCAAGAGTGGATTACTTGGGCTCAAGCCCCACCAGCATATGCTGGCGAGTGCACACATCTACGGCAGAACCGACGGTGGTCGAAGGTTCTGGAAGCGACTCAGGAACTATATTAAGGTAAGGGACTGCGGGAGAGCCGCATCTACCGCGCTCGGTACAGTTAAACGGATGCCGAAGGGGTTGTACACTAGTTTTTTACGTCTCACGTAGACGATCTACTATGGGCATGTGATCCGTCTTGCGATTGGATCATGAATGATTTCATTGAGACATTCAAGTGTGGAAAGGATTGGAAAGGTGGAAACCGGGAGCTTCAAAACTTGCGGGATCGTTCGAGATGAGGATTTCAATATCCACGTAACCTGCAGTGAAACGACGAGGGACGTCACAAAGATCCATGTGGACAAAAAGGAGACACCCGGCAGATCCATTAACGGACTCTGACAATGCACAGATGAAGAGCGCCGCTGGTTCTTTGGCTTGGGTTTGCGGACAGTGCAGACCGGACCTGAGCCACAGAATATCCAGGATCCAGTCAGCCTCTGGCAGTGGAACCGTTGCGGACGTCAAGAATGCCAACAAAGCGGCTGAGTACGCTATTGGCACACGACAGAAGACTTGTGTTCAAGTCTGGTCTGTTGGACTGGAAGACCCCAAGAGCTTTGATGAGCCTGGTGGTCACGGACGCCTGGCACGCGAGTGAGTCCGAAGAGATGAACGCAAGTGAAATGACGTCTGTGGCAAGACACCGGAGCCAGGGAGCTAAGATGGTCTTCCTTACGGATGGCGCCCCGTGGAATGGGACAGAGCTTGCATTCATCCCATCGTGTGGGCGAGCAACCTTGTTCGAAGGGTTTGTCGCTCCACCATACAGGCAGAGGCCTATGCGCTTCAGGCAGGTGTGGAGGACGGTGACGTGCTTTGAGCAGCTATCACCGACATCTTCGGATGCCTCGATATGAAAAGGTGGGAGGCTACGTCGGCCAAGTTTGTAAAGCAGATCGGACATCAGATTGAGCATTGAGGTTGCGTCTCTTCGCCAAGAGTTCTGGCGCAACGCCGGAGAGAAAGCTGGTGATTTTCTACAACGACTACAAGCCAGCGGATGATCAGTTGACTGACATCGTCAGATGGATTGATACTGACGTCATCAATGACTATGGAGCTTGCCAAAACTGTAAAGACCTTGAAGACTAACACGCTCGACGTGGAGCAGCCACACGAAAGTGTAGTGAAGAAGCTTGCAAAGCAGCTTCGAAGACGGTCGGCGAAGAAGGTCACGGACGACGATCAGAGACGTCAATCCTAGGACGCAAGATTCACCACACTGACGTTGTTAGCGTCACGGGTCTGAAACGGACCCATGTGTGTGTATGCAGGTTTGGTACAGTGTTTTGACAGCACCCCTTGACCGCAGGGGCCCCTTGGACCAAGCCTACGGCTTAGCGGAAAAGTGATTAGTCCTCGCATCTGCATGCTGTGTGCCGGCCTACACCGCGAATGTGCGCGGCGTTGAGATTGACAAAGTACCAAGTGGGAGTATGACCCATTTTGCATCGCGACATGTTCGTCCGGCTGTGCCTTGAAAAGCGTGAACGTGGCAGTTACGCTTTTGGAAAAACCAATTCCCCGCCAGGCATGGTGCTTTTTCAAATCGCGCGGCTGAAAATGGCAGCCGGGATAGAATGCTGCGAAGCTGCTGAGCGCTGCCTGGGATGGGCCACCCATTTGCTCGCTGTTTTCGGAATTTTACTGAGTGCTTTGATTGCAACCGGTTCTAAAATTGCACAACGCACTTGTCCTGTTTTGCTTGGGTGAGGTGTCGGCGCGACAAGCTCCTTTTTCTGACGACGCTACACAGTCGGTTTGGAAAGTGGGCCACTTGTGTCCCGCTGTGCGGGCGAGCTTTCTGAGATTCACCGTTTCGGACTGAGAGGATGTCGGCTCGAAGATTCAAAAAGTAAGTCGGCAAAAAATGCCAGCAGATTTCGGACCACGATGCCATCGATTGCCTTTACCTAAGGGGTCTGCATCCCAGGAGCCTCGGATTTGTTGGCTGCGTTGGAATCGGTGTCCTGCTCAGCTTCTGTTGCTTTCTTGCCCATGATTCGACAAGATGAGGCCCTGGTTTACACATGTATCTCGTCCACACGCGCTGTTGCAGGATCATCCTGTGTCATAGGAAGGGTTACAGTCGAGACAAGAATACGACGGCCAGTTTCATCAATGCCACCGGATTTGACCTTTCAGCTTTTTTTGTGGGGCACCGCAGGCCATTGCAGCTGACTCTGCTACGACAGCTGGAGTTTCTTGGACCCAACCTCGTTTCTTGAGGTCAGGTCACTGAAGACGGCTTTGGTCTGACCCCGCTTCCCTCCTTGTTGCTATGTGTGTACTGTACAAAGGTGAAGAATACATTCGGAGAGTTTCTCACGAAGACACCCACAGGCTCTTTGAAAGCCGCTCGCGATGCCAAGCAAGCCATAGGCCATTTCAGCAGTCGTGGGGTTCGCGACCTGGTGTCGGAAGACTCGATAGGAAGTCCAAACGGGCTCTTTAGCAGTCATAAGCGACGCACAAGCAGTATGCAGCCCCACGGTCGAGGTCTTCTCCTGGAGTGTCGCCTCGCTGTCCATCCTTCTCGGTGCTTGCGGAGCCCCTCGTCTCATTGATGGGGAAACAGTGGAGAGCACAGTTCATGGCAGATGCCAGTTTGCACTGTGTAGTCCAAATCTCAGACTCAGCATGGTTCGACCCGGACTCGAACCCAGGCTGCAACCCACTGGAAGTTTCGAGGATGAGAGCCTTGGCAGCTGCTCGTCACTTCAATCATTTCTGGTTTTCCCTCCACCTGCTTTGTTTAGGACGCGGGGGCTTCACCCTATTGACTTGCCGGGAGCTTGCCATGATGCGGAGAACAAGGTGAGTAGCGTGTTCAGTGACGTGGAGATCTTGCTTGACAATGCCACCTGAAGCAGGTCGCCACGTTGGTGTACTAGGATGCAGGCTTTTTGTGAATCGGGTCATGCACAACACAGTAGTGCCCACTGTCGAAGCCTTCCTTGCGTCGATGCGGAACCAGAGGCCGGGAAACTTTTCAGACTCTGATTGAGTCCTAACACGAGCTTTGCGATGCTAGCAGCTTCTACTGCACAAAAGCAGCAGATGTTGCGACTACGTCTACAGTTCCCGCTCCTGCTCCTGTTCTTGCTGCTACTGCTACTACCACTACCAGTACTACGACGACGACTTCTACTGCTACTGCTGTTGCTACTGCCGCTACGACGACTACTACTTCCACTACTGCGACCGCGACGACGACGACCACTACTACGACTACTCCTACGACTGCTTCTACTACTCCTTCCCCTCCTACTCCTACTCCTATTGCTGCCGCTACTCCTACTCCTACTCCTACTGCTACTGCTGTCCGTAAGAAAGATTGTGCCAGAGTTCCTGTAGTTTAGGGCACTTAAGGCCTCACGTTACACGGTAGTTTGCCCAACTGCAATGCTGCGGTTTTCTGCACCTATCAGAAGTTGATGCTGCAGTCAAATATGGTGAGAAGTCAGGGTTTCTCGACAACGGCAGAAATCGTGTTCATCCAATGTCACACCACGCGTGGTCGGGTGACTATCATAACAAGGCGATAATTTCTATGATCACCCATGGAAAACCTGCCATTCCATGGCTTCCAGAATTAAACATGCTATTGCAAGGCAGGGCCCTGTTGAGTTCCTGAAAGGCTGAAGCTTCGAGGTTTTGCAGTCGTTCATTCATCGCTTTATCGAAACAGACTATGCACAGAAGCCGCCCATGCCAGCAAACTTCGCAGTACCTGAGGCAGTGCAGACAAGGGTCCGCCGGCGGCACGAAGGCAGGCATCGGCAAAGGGTCTGAGACTTGAGACTCCAGAGGGGAGATAGAGTATCAGGAATTCGGACTGAAGCGACTTCCGACCTCGGCATGCTGTTATCACCACCGTCCTGCAGTCGTTGAGTTCTCTTCTCTTGTCGAGGCCTTCGACCTCGGCATAGGCTCCCATTGTGCAAACTAGTACTAGGCTGGTACAAGCAAGGCTCGCAAGAAAGCATGAGCCGGGCGTGAAGATCACAAAGCTTCCAAACTCATAAAGATTACTTTGCACAAAGCACGTGCTGCCGAGTGCGAAAGCTCGGCGGGGCAAAAGTCTGACACCTCCAAAACGGGGACGTGCATGTCAGCAACCAACATACAAACAGCAATGCGGCAAGGATTTGCCAACATGTTCGGCCAGGTGAACTCGTGGGAATCCACATGACCAAAGCAACGGCAACTGAAGGCCAGGGTTGCTTGGTAGATTTTTTTGGCCATGGCAATTCCTGGAGAGACGAGCACGTGAAAGTGCACCGAGCATCCCAAAATTAATGCCGTTCTATCACGTTCTCCTTGCCACCTAAAGCTTCTCCTTCATCCCTAAGTGAGGTTTGGAGTTTAGAGAACCAGGGACCTAGAGTCTGCCCGGCCGCATGCTCTTTTTTTCTCTTTGCCCGATTGGGTTCGGAGCATCTGGCCAGAGCATGTCTGGACATGCTGCGCTGAACATGTGCTGCAGGGTTTCTGTGGATGCAGGCTTAGGCATAGATACTCGCAATGACAGCTTTTGAGGAGGGTCGCGGTCTTGTTGTGTAGCACATTCATGTGCGCAGGGACAACCGTCGAATCGACGTGGATGCTGCAGCCGCTTTCTGCTCCACGTCCCCCGACGATGTTCAGCTTCCGGTAGATCCTCTCGTCGCCATGACTTACCAGTCCGCCGACGTCGTGGCCGCCTTGGACATGGTCCGCCGGACTGTTGCCTCCGGCGACGACCTCTCCCAACTCTTCTCCGAATGGAGTGGGTTGGAGAGGCGTGCGCTCGTCGATGCCATCAACAGCCCCGGCGCGGCCCCTGGCCCCGTCGTGTATGGTGACTCGGCGCGAGGACTACCGTCGAGCTCGGCGAGTGGAGTGGGAGTGGCTACACCGTCGCCGGCGGATCCGCACCCGGAGCCCCCTGTCGACCGTCAGCAAGCGCCTCCCTCGGCGCACGCAGGGGCGCCCGGCGTGGCGTCCTTCCCCGGCAGACTTGCCGCCGGCGGGAATGCCGTCGGGAGGGTATCCAAAGAAGCCCGACCGACCGGCTCCGTCGGTGCCGAAGGGTGGTCCGCCGCAGATGTGGGACCAGCTCGGGTTCTTGTGTCGCGCCGACGCGAAGCTGGCGTACAAGCACAACTTCCCGACGGCCGACGCTTACTACCGGCGGTATTCGACGGTTTTGCCGGATCGCATCACCCCGGCGACAGTGGTGCCGGCAGCTCCGCCGTCTACCCCGCCGGTGTCGACAGCTCCGCCGGTGCCCCAGCCCGTCGACTATACCGGGCCCGCATCGCCGAGGAGCCCCGTCGGCAGTTTGCGGAGGAGTCGCGGCAGCAGCGCACCGTCGAGCCCCAGGTGAAGGCTATGCCGGCTGCGCCGGCCCCGTCGCCGCCTCCGTCAGTTCCGTCGGGAGCATCTCGCAGGGCACGAACACCAACGCCGCAAGAGATGTTCTCCGACGCAGATCCGGTGACGGGGGCCGGCTTCCCCATGCTCCCTCGGCGGCCGGGGCCGGGCGCCTCTCCCGCCGAGCTGGACCGGCACAAGAGGGAATACCGGCGCGTCGTCCAGATCCGTCCGATGTTGTGCTCGCAAGCATGGCGCGACCACGTCGACGTCGTGCCAGGTCCGACGTGGAGTTCCCGGACTCTCTCCGGCCGCTCACCGTCGCCAACATCGAGCACCTCGAGAGAGAGAGAAATTGTCCGCTGCCAGCCACCTGTCACGGGTTGAGAGGCAGCTGAGCCCCCGGCGGGACTCACGAGGCAGGTGCAGGGTAGCGGTCCGCTACAATCCTGGCTCGTACTCGCGCCAACTCACAGAGGAGGCTACTCCCACCTGTAGAAGTCGTTGCGTTCCGTTTCCGCGGCCAGCAGTACTTGGGGGAAGCCTTTTGGGGGGGTCGTTGCGTTTGGGTGTCTACTTGGTGTTTCACAGGTTACAGTTGAACCGGAAAGTTAACCATTTCTGGATGTCATAAGCAAGCAACAGCGGGGAAAGATTTCAGGAAGTTTGCCCCATCAGCGTGTAGTTGGGGGGAAAGTATGTTACAACATTCTACATCTACCCAGAGACTCCAAAACCCTTTAATTCAGGAATGTCCTTCAAATTATTAGGCCCTTCCTCTAACAGTAACTCTTTATGGGGTTCTGGGTAGCAAAATGAACACTTAAGTCTGTACAAATGCACGCTTAAATCTGGACAAAAAGAACACTTAAATCTGGACAAGTGAACACTTAAATCTGGACAAATGAACACTTAAATCTGGACAAAAAGAACACTTAAATCTGGACAATTGAACACTTAAATCTGGACAAAAAGAACACTTAAATCTGGACAATTGAACACTTAAATCTGGACAAATGAACACTTAAATCTGGACAAATGAACACTTAAATCTGGACAAATGAACACTTAAATCTGGACAAAAAGAACACTTAAATCTGGACAATTGAACACTTAAATCTGGACAACGTGAACACTTAAATCTGGACAAATGAACACTTAAATCTGGACAAATGAACACTTAAATCTGGACAAATGAACACTTAAATCTGGACAAATGAACACTTAAATCTGGACAAAAAGAACACTTAAATCTGGACAATTGAACACTTAAATCTGGACAACGTGAACACTTAAATCTGGACAAATGAACACTTAAATCCGGACGAACTGAACACTGAAATAATTTAAATCTGGACGAAACTAACCAGGATAAGCGGTCAGTTGCCCGCCGAAATAAGCGTTCACCGGGCCAGGATAAGTGTTTACCGGGCCAAGAAAAGTGTTCAATTTCCCACCAAAATAAGTGTTCACCGGGCCAGGATAAGTGGTCAATTTCCTACCCAAATAAGTGTTCACCGGGCCAGGATAAGTGTTCACTTTCCCACCAAAATAAGTGTTCACCGGGCCAGGATAAGTGGGCAATTTCCCACCAAAATAAGTGTTCACCGGGCCAGGATAAGTGGTCAATTTCCCGCCAAAATAAGTGTTCACCGGGCCAGGATAAGTGGTCAATTTCCCACCAAAAAAAGTGTTCACCGGGCCAGGATAAGTGTTCAATTTCCCACCAAAATAAGTGTTCACCGGGCCAGGATAAGTGGTCAATTTCCCACCAAAAGAAGTGTTCACCGGGCCAGGATAAGTGGTCAATTTCCCACCAAAATAAATGTTCACCGGCCCAGGGTAAGTGGTCAATTTCCTACCCAAAATCAGCGTTCACCGGGCCAGGATAAGTGGTCAAATTCCCACCAAAATAAGTGTTCACCGGGCCAGGATAAGTGGTCAATTTCCTACCCAAATAAGTGTTCACCGGGCCAGGATAAGTGGTCAATTTCCCACCAAAATAAGTGTTCACCGGGCCAGGATAAGTGGTCAATTTCCCACCACATAAGTGTTCACCGGGCCAGGATAAGTGTTCAATTTCCCACCAAAATAAGTGTTCACCGGGCCAGGATAAGTGGTCAATTTCCCACCAAAATAAGTGTTCACCGAAGTGGCCAATTTCCCAACAAAATAAGTGTTCACCGGGCCAGGATAAGTGTTCAATTTCCCACCAAAATAAGTGTTCACCGGGCCAGGATAAGTGGTCAATTTCCCGCCAAAATAAGTGTTCACCGGGCCAGGATAAGTGTTCACTTTCCCACCAAAATAAGTGTTCACCGGGCCAGGATAAGTGGTCAATTTCCTACCCAAATAAGTGTTCACCGGGCCAGGATAACTGTTCAATTTCCCACCAAAATAAGGATAAGTGTTCACTTTCTTAGCAAAAGTGGTGTTCTAAACCCCAGAAATATGTGTTCTAAACCCCCAGAAATACCTGTTCTAAACCCCAGAAATACGTGTTCTAAACCCCCAGAAATAAGTGTTCTAAACCCCAGAAATACGTGTTCTAAACTCCAGAAATAAGTGTTCTAAACCCCAGAAATAAGTGTTTTAAACCCCAAAAATAAGTGTTCTAAACCACAGAAATAAGGGTTCAAAACCCCAGAAATAAGTGTTGAAAACCCCAGGAATAAGTGTTCTAAACCCCAGAAATAAGAGCCGAAATGAGCCAGCACAACCCTTCTAAAGAGAGGGGTCGGATTACTGTTACAGGCAGGGTCTAATCAAATTATAAACAGGACCGAATAGGAACCCTAATCTTTAGGGTTTTGGAAGCTGTTGGGGTAGTAAGTCTTCGTGTTTTACAGGTGAATTTGCAAACTTTCCCGTCTTACAGGTTTAAAGCCTTTGGGGTAGTAAACTTTCGCGTTTTACAGGTTTAAAACATTTTTGTGCAGTAACCTTTCGGGTGTTACAGGTTTAAAGCTTTTGCGGTAGTACCAAACGTGTGCATGTGTGTGTGTGTTACATTAAATCATACCCGAGGGTATCGTTCAACCCCATTTACTGATCTACGACCGGGTATCGTTCAACCCAACGTAAGAAGCTTACGAACGCCATCTTGTGTTAGAAGTTGTTGGGGTAGTAGACTTTCGGGATTACAGGTTCAAAGCGGGAGGGGTAGTATTCTTTCAGGTTTTGGAGGTTAGAAGCTGTTGGGGTAGTAAGCTTTGGGGTTGGACAGGTTTCAAGCTTTTGGGGTTTATAAACTTTTGGGCTGTGCGAGTTTGAAGCTTTCCGGGTAGTAAACTTTCAGGTTTGACAGGTTTGAAGCCTTTGGGGTAGGCAACTTTCGGGTTTTACAGGTTTGAGCTTTTTGGGCTAGTATACTTGAGGTCTTGACAGGTGTTTCCATAGCTCCTGGGGGACCGCTGTTAGTTACGGAAGCAGGTGAAAAGCCTCACTGAATGATCTGTTTCATAGCTCGGTCGGGACTGCTGTTAGATGCGGAAACAGTTGAAATGCATTACCGACGGCTGGAATGAAACGCCTCAGTGAATGACAAGCAAGCAAGAGCAGGGAAGGATCTCAGGAAGTTTGCCCCATCAGCGTGTAGTTTGGGGGGAAAGTATGTTACAACATTCTACATCTACCCAGAGACTCCAAAACCCTTTAATTCAGGAATGTCCTTCAAATTATAAACAGGACCGAATAGGAACCCTAATCTTTAGGGTTTTGGAAGCTGTTGGGGTAGTAAGTCTTCGTGTTTTACAGGTGAATTTGCAAACTTTCCCGTCTTACAGGTTTAAAGCCTTTGGGGTGGTAAACTTTCGCGTTTTACAGGTTTAAAACATTTTTGTGCAGTAACCTTTCGGGTGTTACAGGTTTAAAGCTTTTGCGGTAGTACCAGACGTGTGCATGTGTGTGTGTTACATTAAATCATACCCGAGGGTATCGTTCAACCCCATTTACTGATCTACGACCGGGTATCGTTCAACCCGACGTAAGAAGCTTACGAACGCCATCTTGTAGCAAGTTGTCTAGTTTAACAGTTTTGAAATTGTTGGGGTAGTAGACTTTCGGGATTACAGGTTCAAAGCGGGAGGGGTAGTATTCTGTCAGGTTTTGGAGGTTTTAAGCTGTTGGGGTAGTAAGCTTTGTGGTTGGACAGGTTTCAAGCTTTTGGGGTTTATAAACTTTTGGGCTGTGCGAGTTTGAAGCTTTCCGGGTAGTAAACTTTCAGGTTTGACAGGTTTGAAGCCTTTGGGGTAGGCAACTTTCGGGTTTTACAGGTTTGAGCTTTTTGGGCTAGTATACTTGAGGTCTTGACAGGTGTTTCCATAGCTCCTGGGGGACCGCTGTTAGTTACGGAAGCAGGTGAAAAGCCTCACTGAATGATCTGTTTCATAGCTCGGTCGGGACTGCTGTTAGATGCGGAAACAGTTGAAATGCATTACCGACGGCTGGAATGAAACACCTCACTGAATAAGCTGTTTCATAGCTCGTTCTGGACCGCTGTTAGTTGGGAAAACAGTTCAATTGCCCCACGGAATGATGTGTTTCATAGCCCTTTCGGGGCCGTTGTTAGTTGTGGAACGAATTGATTGTGTCTCCCGAAATGAGTTTTTTTGATAGCTCTTTGGGGACCGCTGTTAGTTGCGCAAGCAAGTGAAACGCTTCACTTAACCAACAGTTCAAACACCCCACGCAATGATCTCTTTCATCGCGCTCTCGGGACCGCGGCCAAACAGTTGATAGTGTCTCCCGAAATGATGTTTTCAGAGCTACTTGAAGACCGCTGTTAGTTGCGCAAACAAGTGAACCTAATGATCAGTTTCATAGCTCCTTCGGGGCCGCTGCTACTTACTGTTTGTGGCGGAAACTGTCCCAGTGCCCCACGGAATGATCTGTTTCATAGCTCTCTCGGGACCGCTGTTAGTTGCGCAAACCGTTGATGGTGTCTCCGAAATGATTTTTCTCATAGCTCCTTGGGGACCGCTATTAGTTGCGTAAACAAGTGACACGCTTCACCTAATGATCTGTTTCATAGCTCCTTCGGGACCGCTGTTAGTTGCGGAAACACTTGAAACGCGCCACGGAATGATCAGTGTCATAGCTCTCTCAGGCCCGCTGTTAGTTGCGGAAACAGGTGATTGCAAGGACCCTGCCGCGACCCCCTCCTTGCGCACTGTTAGTTAGGGATTCGTACACAGAAACAGGTTTAGCAAGGACTTTAGCGGTTGGGAGTAGCATCCACGTCACTATGCCCACATCGGGGCCAACCCAAAGCCGTAAAGAGAGGGTCGGGTGGGACGTGTCGGGAGTCCGTGCGTAACCCCGGGCAGGTCCACTCATGAAGTCTGTCCCTGCGCGTCACCACAGTAGCAGCATGGGTCCACTGCCAGGCCCTGGGTGAACTGGAACCGAGCCTGACTAACCCAGTGGCCGACGGCAATGGCTCGCATGTGAGGTCGAAGAGGAGGCGGAGCAGCCTCGCACGCCTTGGAGACGAGAACCGCCCTCTGTTCCACGTCCCGCCATCGCAAATGGCCCGCAGCCTGAGCTGCTTTGGTACCGGAGTCTTGAAACTCACACCATTGCTGGGCGCGCCAAGCATCACGGAGCACGTGGGCCACATGAGCCTTACCCTGCCCCGGCAGTGAGCACACCACGCGTCCTCCCCTTGCCAACCAGGCAGCATTCCCACGGTGAGCAGGCAACCGTGCCAAGTGCATAAGCAGGTGCAGTGTCTGATGCGCCCCGACCTGTGGAACCGTGGAGAGGCCGTGTGCCCCGCCAGCAATCTGTGCAGCGGGCCAGCCGCCCCCAGACTATGTGCATCCCCGTGACACGCATCAATGGCGCGTTGCATCCTGCAGATTGGGAAGTCGTGACCATCCACACGACGTGGCCACGGCCATGCCCGTGCTTTTTGCGAAAAACAAGGCTTGGTGGCGCGTGACCGGAAGGGCGGCAGCCTCAAGGATGAGGTATTGAGCTGTGTTGAGCCGCTTAGTCTCATCCTCACTGGGCCCCGTGTGGGCCCGTGTCAGCTGAAGCCGAGTGCCAAGCACCTTGGGGCGCTCCACCACCGTGCCCAGCGTTTCTTGCAGCGCAGTCTGTGCGGCCAAACCGCCCGTGGCGGCGTATTCAGCCTTGCTGCGGCATTCCGCCATGCCCACATGACCCATCTCGTGTTTCCACCGGCGGCCGATGGATGCACACAAGTCCGCGTTGGAAGTGATCCAAGACCTATCATCTAAGTATACCCGATGGAGGTGCTGCCCCCCCAGTGCCGCGGCGTGCCGTTTCACCCGCACGAGCGCTTCACTGATGACGGCGCACAGGGCCATCGGCGAGGCTGCATCCCCCTGCGGGGAGGCACCACACTTGTGACTACACGCCACCTGGCTCACCGAGCCCGCTGCACAAAGCCACCGCGCCTGGACACGCCAAGCCCTGTCCCAAGCCTGAAGTAGCGAAGCCGGCACACCCATGCGGCCGAGAGCCCGAGTGCAGAACTCTGCCCCCAGGGAGTCGTAAGCTTTAGCTAGATCGGCCGCGCCAATGAAGCGAAAACACCCATCATGACCCGCGCGCATCGGGTCCTTACCCAGCTCAAGCAGCGCCAGGGGGTAGCTAAGTGCGGTGTGTACCCCTTTGCGGCGGACACTGCCATGCTGCTCGTCCGGCAAGACCTGGGCAAGCCAGGGGCTAAGCAGCTGAACACGGATCCCGCTCCAGATCCGGTACCAAACCGAGCTCAAGGAGATGGGGCGCAAGGAGGCCAAGGCGCCCAACTCCTTGTTGGGTTTCTGCAAGTGGACCTGCTTCCAGTGGCCCAACTGCGCCGGCCAGTCTTGACCAGCTTCCACTTGCGCAAAGAGGTCGCACACGGTTTGCAGTGCGGCCTCCGGCAGAGTGCGGCCTCCGGCAGATGTTCGAGCTCGGAGCCCCGCCACCCGTCCGGGCCCGGGGCTTTGTGACGCTGCCTAGCGGCGGCACTACGGACATCCGCAGGAGAGAGCGGAGGGACAGGAGGAGGAGGAATGTTGGGCCATGCCGTATCCTCCGCCGCCAATTGCTCAAGCAATGCATGCTGCTGGGGAGTAGGTCTGGTGGGCCAAACCTCCTCCCAAAAGTCCTGGAGGGCCTTAGTGACTCCTTCGCCGGTGACTGGTACTCCCGTGCGGGGGCATTTGAGAGAGGTGAGTGGCGGACTACCGCGATGCCGACTAAGGCGTTTCCACACCGCTTGAGGTTCATGGCGAAGCTTATGCTTCCATGCTGAGATGCGTCGCTTACTGATGTCCTCTTCAGCACTACGAATGGCATCCGAAATCCAAGACTGACTAATCTGGAAGGCTCGCTCCTGCGTTGGGTCATGAGGGCATCCCAGGGCGTGAGCCTCTCTGCTAATGTTACTCCTAAGACCCTGCGTTCGACTACGCGGAAACTTCACAAACTCCTGGGTCCTACGCCAAAGCCTGCGCAGCCGGGCCAGGCGCACCGAGTAGCAGTTGTCCGCTTGAGGACGGTGGTGGCAATGAACCTCACAGACTTGGGGGATCTGGGGCTTACACCGGGACCGAATCCGAAGCAACAAAAGGGTCATTAGAGGGAAGGGTAGCTCGCAAGGCATCCCTAAAGACCAAGTCGGCTGGCGGGGCAGCGGGCCTCCCATGCCGTGCTGAGCGCCGCCCGCCAGACTTCCTGCTCGACCCCTGGGGGCTTACGGTAGTCCGGTAGCTGCGTGAATTTCGCGGGCCTGCGAAAGTGATTAGGCCCCTGCCATAGTACGAGCTTGTGATCGGCGAACTTATCCTCTTGGAGCGTCGGGTGGAGCTGGATGCCCCGGAGCAACCCCCAGTCCAAACAAGTGTCACCGTCCCACCGCGTGGGGAGGGGCTCGGGCATGACTTCAGGCGAGTCCGCAGGCAAAGGCAGACAACCGAAGCATCAAGAGAAGCCCCCCAACCCCCTAACGGATCACCCCTAGGATCATGATTATAAAGTCTCCTGCTACGAAAATGGGCACATGTCCTACAGCAGCCAAATCCTCCGCAAGACCTCGAGAAAACTCTTGAGAGGCCTCCTGAGAAATGCCAGGGTGCCGGTAGGCCGACACCAAGTGCAGGCGCTCAGTGGCGATGCGTATCCATTCACCTGACGGCCCGCAGTACGACGAGGCCCTAACTGCAGGGATGTGCTTAGCTACAGCAATGGCAACGCCCCCGCTAGCCCTATTCTTACGCCTAACGCGCTCCTCCCGTTTGGTAGCCCAAGAAACCTGATGGTAGAACTGCCAGTCCCTAAGGGCTGTAGCCACCTCCTGAGCAGACAGCGAATCAAGGAGAGTTTCCTGCAAAAGCACGACCGTGGCTCCAAGCTCAGTCCCACGATTCAGGACAGAAAAACCCCGTTTCGTGTACGAGCGCACATTAAGCTGCGCGACAAGAAAAGACTCGGGCGCCTGGCGATCCGGGCCCGGACCCAACCTCCGATATTGCAGATGCGTTGATGGCCACCCCTCCTCCGAGAGGCAGCCCCAGACCGTCACCCGGTGGACTTGGGCACTCGAGGGAGGCGACCCAACACAGGTACAGCGGAGGCGACCCTGAGGTTTGCGTGCCCAGAAGTTGATAGCCATGTTATTGGCCCTACGCCAAGCTGCCCTCGCCCGTTTCAAGCCCTTGCGGTACTGGATGTCCTTGGCCGATAGTGCCCCGACCCGCGGTTTGGACTTGGCCGCAGTCTCACGGGCCCATTTTGCGAATGCTTTCGTTTGCGCGTCCGTCCAGCCCACTTTGGAGGTAAGCAGTTGACGATGTTTTCTAGAGAGAGCACCTCGAGAACATCGAGCGGCAGGCCGCCGCCGACGGGTCTTCTGCCGCCATGCTGCCGGCGTCGGCCACCGCAGCTTACTTACTATGTGCTGCGCGCCCTGCCGCCCGGCGTCCGAGGAGGCCGCATCCCGGAGAAGATCCCCGGCGAGATCTGGTGCACGGGCTGGTGCGGCCATCCGTGCACCAACCTGCGCTGCCGCGGCATTCCCGGCAGATGTCTCCGCCCGGTCCTGATCAGAGCCGGCGGCACCGTCGACCTGGATCGACACGACCACCATGAGTGCGAAGACTGCCACGAGCAGTCCCGGCACCGGCAGTGATCCCGGCCGGCCCGTCCCCCTCGCTATTTCCCCGTCGCCGTCTTCTACATGGTCGACCTCACCGACGGCCTTGTCGCTGGCGACGCGGGAATTAAAGCTTTTAGGGGAATACGTCGGTGACGCCTTCGCGGGCCTGTCCCGACGTCTTATAATTAGGTGCCTTTCCTGCCCGGCGTGCCGAAGGGCCCGAATCAGAGTCTTACCCGCGCCACCGGCGCAAGAAAAGAGGGAGGCCGTCGAAGTGCAGCTGTCAGTGCTTTGCTCGTCGCTCGTCGTGCCCCGCTTTTTCTTTTACTTTTTTCTTTAGGCGGTCTGGTTGGCTCGAGGCGCCGACGGCGGCGCACTCTTACGCCTCTCGCCCGGCCCATCGGGCCCCCCCGCGGCAGTCATGCAGCCGACTTCGGCCGACTAGTCCGGGCCTTCGTCGAGCTGGGGGCCTCCGACCATCTGCCCCTGCTGCCGACGTTGGGCGCCGCCTTGGTACGGGCCTCGGCATTCGTGGCGGGCGGCGTCCCGGCCACGGTTCTGGAAGCGTTGGCTTCCTGGCGGTCCCGACAGGAGGGGGGAACGGTCAGCAGTGCCGGCCTCAGCGACGCAGCTCGGACCGGCTGAGCCCGCGCGTGGGTCATCGGTGACGGCTCTCGTATCGGTCAGCGGTCAGGCGGCGACGGTTCGCGACTTGGTTCCCCCCCCCAACGGTTATTAACCGGCCGGCGGAGAAGCGACGGGACATTCCGGCCAGGAGACACCCGCCACAGGAAGCGTGCGAGACCCTGGCCCGTTTCGGCGGAGGCGGTCCGGAAGGTAGCTGCCTCATTCCGTCGACGAGAAGTACTCCAACCCGGCGTGGGTCGAGAGGTTCGCGGCGCTGGGAATATGTCAAACGGCGGGCCACCACGGCAGCCGCCGGTGAGCACACCGACACCCTCCTCCTCGCTGAGCTCGTGGAGGCCCGCCTCGGCCGGTGCCAACCGCTGCCGCCGGGCCAGGCCTTCGCGGTGGCTTCCCCTCAACGCCTACCGTCAATGGCCGGTCAAACACCCGGCGCATTCGGGCACATTCCTGCCGGGCCCAGCCGGCGTGTCCCTCTCATTTCACATGGCCATGTGCTTCGGCGCCGCCGCGTCGGTCTGGCACTTTAATCGTACCGCCGACGCCCTCCAGGCCATCCAGCGGGTGGGCGGACTTCGTCGGGCTGCAGACCAAACCGTCCAAGGCTCAGGCCCCGGCGGTTCAACAGACGGTGCAGGGTCCTCATCTCCGTCGAGCCCAACGCGGTGGTGCTACAGCCGACGGAGCGGCGCATCAAGAAGGTCCTGGCGACGATCGACGCGGCCCTGGCCAACGACGAGCTGACGCCGGACGTGGCCAACCGCCTGGCCGGCAGGCTCAACTTCATCACCCAGTCGACCTGCTGGCGGACATCCGCCCAAGGAGGGTGCCCATCATTGATGACGGCGCCCCGGCGGCGATCATATACGCCGACGCCTTCTACCAGCCCGGCGAGGTGAAGCACAAGGCTGGACACATACCGGCAGAGGTCGGCGTCCGGCCGGGGACCCGTGGCCGGAATGGCTGGGGCTTCGTCGTTCGCATCGGCACCCACGTGTTCTATGATTGCGGCGTCGTGCCGGCGAAGTTCTTGGACCTCTTCGCCTCCCGTCGTGCCTTTATTTATGTTCTCGAGATCGTCGCCCAGGTCCTGGCGCTCGTCACCCTTTCCCGGCGTTTGCCTCAGAGATGGCTAGCCTTTGTCGACAACGTCGCCGGCGAGTGGGCGCTCACCAAGGGGTATGGGAAAGACGCCGCTGTCAACAGCGTGTTGGCGGCCTTCTGGTCTACAGCGGCCCTGTCGGAATGGCTCCCCGACTTCCGTCGGGTACCCTCGAAAGCCAACGTGTCCGACGCGGTATCACGGGGAGACCTTCACACGGCGGAAAGCTCCGGCTGGCAGCGGGTTCACACGCCCGTCGTCGTGTCCATCCTCAAGGTGCTCTCCAGGGCCGCCGCCGACCTGGACTTTGCGGTGAACGACGCCGCCGATGAACTTCTGAACCTGGCGGTGTGAGCGGGCGAAGCCGGCGCAGAGAGAGGGTGAGGGGAGCGCCGGGCGGCAGGCGTCCCCCGGCGCCGGCTTGCCTTGTACTGGCGATTGCGACGGACCCTGCGCGAATGCGCTTCAAACCATCCAAGAAGAAAGGGTTCGTCCGTCGTAGCTCTTTTGGTTCCCGTGGGGGAAAACGGTTGTCACAGTTGGGATTTCGATCGGTTGCATGTTGTCCACTGCATGGTGGTGGAATCGTCATAAAAAGCCGCCCCTCGACTGGATTGACAAACTGCGGAAAAGTTTGACTTGCAGGTCGAGCTGGCGCCATCTTCTGAGGCAGGCGATGCAACGTGCACAAGGGTGCGGTGAGGGCGAAGAGCGCAAGCGCCAAAAGCGAGTGTAGGTTCCAGTCCAGTGAGTCGCTGACGCTTGGGCTTTCTGGATCCGATCCGGCCAGAGACATCACGGCGGGCGTTTGGCTCAAACGTGTGGACATGCTCAGGGCCAAGAGGATGTTCGATTTCGATGAGCTGGATGCGAAGTTCACGAAGCGCGACTCGGCATCTGTGCGGTCTGCAAGTGCGGCGGCATCCTCAGCGCCGGTCAATGGAGGAGGCCCTCCATCTCTTGAGTCTCTGCTAGAAGAGGCGTCCGACTCAGAAGCCGATGAAAGGTCACCTGAAAGATCAATCGTGAAGCCTGCAGAAACTGCAGAACCTCAAGCTCAATACAGAAGCTCGACGCATTTTGCAACGCGGGGGCAGTCCTCAGACCGCAGGTTGAGGGTGCCCGCGGTCCCACCTGTGCGAGGATCGATGCTAGCTGCAGATGAGGATTTGCTACAGTGGATGGCGCAAAAGTCTTACCTGGGACAGGACATGTTTTTGATAGGAGATCCCGGACCCCATCTTCGTAATCTTGCGCTGCGTTTTGCCGCACAGACGGGCAGAGAAACTGAGTACATCGGCATAACAAAAGACACGACGGAAGCTGACCTGAAGCAACGCCGCGAGATCTCGAATGGGCAGCTGGCTTCTTGGTTTCTGTCTAGCAGTTCATTTGTCCAGTATGATGATGTATATCAAATTTCGAAGCCGTCAGCGTCCTAGCCAGAAGAGAATCGAAGCTTCTTTTGGAGTGCTATGAAAAGCCGTGTGTTGTTGAAAAACACTGTTCCGCGATGTTCCGCGTCAGTTAGAGAGCTTGTTGGAGAAAACCTCCGGCCCACATTGGCCACGTAGATTTTGATGTGGGGCCTCAAATCTGGACCTGCAATGTCTGGCTACATGCAGGTTTTTCACAATGCCCCGGCCGTGGAGGCGGCACTGAAGGGCCGGCTGCTGATTCTGGAAGGTGTGCAGAAGGCTAGGATGAAGCAGCCATGAGTCGTTTGGAAAGGGGAGACAACCGAGCATTGTATGTTCAGGGCAGCGAAATCAGAATAGCCGGATTTGCTCAACGAGTCTTTTGGTTCTGGCTCTACTCAGTCAAAGCCTTTTACCTTGAAGAAGTTTGCAGAGCAGACACGACGTATTGCTGTGCTTCTGACTGCATGCCCACACCCCAGCAGCTCTGGGATAAACGATAGTTTCTGTCTCAGAACGACAGATTCACACTTCAGAACGACAGCATTCACACTTCTTGGCTTATATTCGGAAGGTTCTTCCAAAAATATGACAGATAGACGAGGTTACATCAACATGGCTGCCATGGTGAAAGTGCCTTTTTGGCTCTTTCTTTCTGGGAGGGGGCCGACTGAACGGAGCATGAACATAGGATGTGTTGCGCGATCACCGTCGCGGCATTCGTCACAGTGTACTTTCGCTGCCATTGTCGCCGGTATCTTGTGTGCTCAATATATACATGGTATCGAGAGGGAATTTACAGTACTTTCTGTGTCAAGCCGATCGATGCATCTTGGCTGAAGCGAACAAGCCTACATTCCACGACCTCGAGGCATTGCGCACCAGCTGTCCGACACGGCTCCAACTTCGCCTTCGTGCTGTCATGTGCTGTCGAATGAAGAATCTTGTGCAACAGCAGTTCGAGGACAATTCCGGTTCACAGTTGACAAGCACAGAGATTTCCGGATCTCTCTCGGCATTGGAAGGGACAGCTGGACAAGCTGATGGCTCTCCCTCCTTAGCGTGCTTGCGCCTCCAATCTACCGCCCTCATCCTTGACTCACCGGTGCTCTCCAGTCCAATCTTTCTGAATCCAGCCTCATGCGTGTTGAAGCTTGTGGATAAAACGGTACGGCACACACAACAGTAAGTAAGATTTGGACCTAGGGAAAATGTGTTGCGAACAATTTAAGTGCTTGAACGGCTTGAACATGACCTTCCGCCCGGAATCAGCGTGATGCTACACACCGGGTGCACGCAGTCATTGCGGCTTCTGGGAATTGCTAACCGAAAGGCCGAGCGAAACATCCTGCCCTTGCTCAACAATCTTCTCGAGACTTGGCCGAGTTTCGACTTCGTGGTCATGTCATGCGAGTCATCTCAAGCCCTTCGAGGAGAACCGCGAGATGTCCTTAGAGGATGGCAGCTTTCTCATGGCACCGGGCCGCGAGGAGAGACGTAGGCCACGAAAGCTGTGCAACAGCGCTGAGCTCTTCTTGGCAGGAGGAGATCCGGTCAACTGCTGGGCGGCTGCTGCCGGTGTCCAGGAGACCTGGCCAGAGCACGCACTCAGGAATAAGACTCTTCCGAAAGCGATAGCAGGAACCCTTCGCCGCTTCGAACTTCGAATACTACCTTGGAAGCTGAGGAAGTTCCTGGCCATCGCAATTGGCTTACCTGTACCGACCTATCCTGGGATCGCCTTGGATCCACCGCTGAGGTCCCGCTTCGCTGCACGGCGAGTGGAAGGGGACACAGGGATGAGATTTCCGGGAGGTTGGAAGTGGACAAACACATCTTGAGCTCAACAGGTCCCGCAGGAGACGTGAAGTAGTGCATTGATTGTCATAAGGCTTGGGAAGCAGTTTTGGCCAGTGTCTTTTGCTTGCACTCTGCAGAGACTTGTAGCACTCCTGCTTGTCACATCCGAGACATTCCGAAACTTGCAGCCCAAAGGTGATGATGCGACGAAGAGGGTCACGGAGGTGGTGGCCTTGTGGAGGGCGGCCGACAGCGGGAAGCAGCAAGCCAGGCTTCCACGATTTCCGGAGTTTGGCTTGATCTCGGTGATGAACTTGATGCAACTCTTCCCGTCGCTGCCCGAAGCAGCGGCTCTTCACAGTGCCTTCCCTTGGACGCTGCTGCAGCTGAGCAACGCTCAACGTTCTGCAGTGCAGTCAGCTCTGAAGCTACACAGTCTTGAATTGCCTGGCCCAGACAGGCAAGGGTACAGCCTGAAGAGCATCGAACAGTTTCCTCTCGCGCCCGGTCCCAATCGAGCACCTCTTCAATTTTGTTGATTTTTGATGATGTGTCGGCATAGTTCGTTTTCTTGGTCAACTGTATTGAGCACCGCTTGGTCCGACTTAAGGACCGCTCTGCAAGGCTCGTGTTCCAAAGAGACCAAGGGGACTGCACTGCTGCTTGCCCCTGTGGTGAGTGGCCTTCGAAACACGACAAGATGCCGCAGTTGGCCCCCATGCAACAAGCTTTGCTCTCGCAGCTCTTGCGCGATCACGCTGTGGGCATGGACATTTGCCTCGTGGGGGAGCGAGGCGTGGGCAAGACCGTACTTTGCCGTGCTTTCGCTGAAGCCCTGGGCTACCGCACATACAGCGTTTTTTGTTTCAAGGACCCCGCACATCAGCAGCATCTCGCCACGAGAATCGTCAGACACTGCTGAAAGCAAGCTCTACCAACGAATGGGCAATCTCAACAGGTTCGTGTCTTGCTCCTTGGATGCTCTCCGTACATCATCTTGCAATATCCTGCAATCTCTCAGGCACTGGACTGCCAAACAACATGTGGTTGTGTCTTGCCTGATTGCTTGAGAGGACATGACTGCACGGGATTTGACTCTGCGTCGCAGCACCGACGACCGTGGCAATACCATATGGCAGCCCTCACCACTCACACAGGCGGCCCTGCAAGGAGGTTGGGCACTCTGCAGCAAGTCGCTCAAATCGACCTGTTTGGAGCTTCCGATTGAAGCGATTGGCTTCATAGTCCCCGTGGCCCCTAAATCATGTCATTTGCAGCAACTTCCCTTCTTCAAAAGCCCTTCACCCGCTTCGCCAGGCTTAGCCATTTTAGATGGCATCCACCGCCTTAGCGCGGGGGCCCTGGCGGGCGCTGTGGGCCGCCTCCTCTGCGACCGCGAGGCCGTCTTACCAGACGGGACGAGGATCGTCCAGCAGGCCAGGGTGGACATTCACTTATCCGGTATCGCTTGTAGAATTTTTCTCGAGTTCTCAGCAGAAGGAGTCTCGTTTGAAGAGGTGGGAGGCCTAGCAAGATGCAACGAAATCGCAGAGCAGCGTTCGTCAGCGCCTGCAATTGTGTGCAATCGCTCGCAAGAGTCGAGGCACATCTGGGTGGGTCGTGCCGGCTCAAAGAATCCGGGAACCGGGGCGTAAAGGCAAATCGTGCAGTGCTGTCCGCCTGTTGCGCACTTCTCGAGATGCAACTAGCATGCTTGGTGCCTCACACGAATCGGTTCTGCGATCTTGGAAGATCTTGCAGACCTCGTCTCATGTACCGATATGATATATCATACATCTGATCTGTCACAGCCCTTGGATATTCTCCTCCTTTCAGCTTTGGGCTTTTTAGCTCTTGGTGTGCGATTCGGCCCATACAGTAGCATGGCTCTTGCCGGAGTCCCAAACCTTAGCCCCAAACCACATAGCTCCAAGACACCGTGAGTCTTTGGGATTTCTGACCTCCTGGCGGCTTCTGCAGATGTTTCAATAGTTCTTTTACCTTTGCGAACTTCCAAAAGTCGATGCTGGCGACTAGGCGCAGTGGGATGACTGGTTGGATCAGGGCTGGTCAGCGGCGAGTCTCCTCGACAAAGGCTTTCGAGCGGTACATCGAGCCTTCCGAGTGATAGCTACTGCTGAGCCTCCTCAAGACAAAGATCGCTCCTGGTTGGACGATGAGCTACTCACACTCTTCCACTTCAGCGAGGTCGGTTTGTGAGTATGTATACATACATATGTTTGTATATGTACATGTATATGTACATATATATATATATTATGCATAAGGATGAACAGGCCGCAACGCAAGGCCGTGTTCGAATAGAGTGTGGCGTTTCAGTCACTATCATGCACCCAGGTTAAACCTCTGCCAGCCTCGCAACAAGCCAAGCTTGTGACGCAACTCTGTGGCTTGCCACTCGAGCACCCAGTCCTGAAGGGACTGCTGGCCTACGGCAAAGCCCTGCGCACTGCAGCCAAGTCGGACGTCGCGCTGCAGCCACTTGTGCTCAGCATGCGGCAGCTCCTGCACGTCTCCCGGCGCCTTAAGGCGCGGCCCGATGCCACCGAGGCGGCACAGGCAGCACTGTCGGGTTACACCAGCTTCCTGCCACCGTTGTCCAAGCAGGCGAGGCAGTACCCGAACTGGCGACCGTTCTGGATCCAGCGCAAGCGGTTTTGTAGCTCGAGATGTCACTGCAGGCTGCATTGCGGATGATGCGAGAGGCCATGAAGGGCGCAGGTGTGCAAGTGGAACTGGAGAATGCACAGGACTGACGGAAGCACTCCTTACAAGCACAGGGAGATACTAGTATGTGGTGAAGAGTAACGGTATAGCTGTTAGCGGATTTCAACAGATTGGTTGAGTTGCATACAGTTGCTCTGCCCTTAATCTATGCGTAAGTTGAAGTAGCTGCTTGCAGTCACGACCTGTCTTTGAACGAGGCCACGTGGATCAGATCTGCGGCATTTCTAGCGAGATCTGGTGCCCACAGAGGGTTTGAGATCTCCTATTTCATGGGTTCTCGTTGCTGCTGCGTAGTTCCCTGGACGAGCGATCACACAGTCTGCCGTGTCCTTATGGGCCCGCGGTTGGGAGAGTTGTGGCATTCCGACTCAGCAGGCTCCGGCTTCGGGGCTGGAATTTGCATGGTGGCGAGTCCGTGTGAGTGCTGGGACAGTGTCGACGAAGGTGTAACGGCCGGGCTGGGCGCGTTCACGAAACCTAATTCGCAAGCGGTCACAGCAAGTGTGGCGTTTGCTCTGATGCGACATGATCCGGTACGGTATAGGAACATCTTACAATCTAGGACTATGTAGGTGGCGCTTAAATAGATCACTTAGGTCTAGTACAATGCTACCCTGCGGGTGAGTCACCGGGCAAAACTTTCCGAAACTGCAGCCCTCTGCCAATTGCCAACCTCACGAACCTTAAAACCAGAGGGAACGCCAAATCCGAATCTTATCCAGCACTCCCTCGCCATCACAATGTCATTTCGACGACCTATCCAATCAACAACCTGCATTTCGCGGCTCCCCGACTCGCAGGAGATCAGAGAAGGGAAGCGTAAGTCGCAGTTGGCCGAGGAACGTGGCGAACGCCTCAAGGCACTGGAGGACACGCTGATTTTTCCAGAGTGGCTCTTCAAGTCTGGAGGTATGCTCGTGCAAACGAAGTCAACTGGAGTAAAGTAGAGTACTTTGTTGATGAGTCTTGGATCAGGAGCCGGCCATCGGCCTGCGCTTCATGCCGGACCGAAGGGCAGAGCAATTCATCCAGGAAGAAACTTCGAAGTTGCATGACGAGGCCGTCGCAAACCGACACCGGCATCGGGCAGAGGCATGCGTGGAAACACCGGTGGTTGAACAATCTAGAGTACCTTAATGTCAGGTGCAAAGCAGGCTCCGAGGCTGCGTCGTCTTCATACATATAGGCCCCTTCATTAGGTGATGCGACTGGCACGGGATGGTCTCCGCACAGCACGAAGCCCGCGCTTGGCCCTGGAAATGCATGAGGACGAGGTACGACTGGGCGGCGTTTCCTGCGCAAGAGGTGACACGCCTTGAAATAATGAATAGAACGTCGATGTTCTTAACCCTTGCACAGCAGAAAGTCTGTGCAAGGGCTTTGACTATCTTGGGATGAACTACCTTAACCGCCTTAGCCTTATGTCTCCTCTCATCTCTGGCCTCCATGAGCGAGGCCAACCTCAAAGACCCGAGCTGGTGCCGTCCACCGTGTTCGTACCTCGAGACGGCAACTTTTTGGGTTTCGTCGGGTTTCGTGTCCTGCTTCTGAAGCACATTCAAACGGCCACGAAATGTCACGGCTGGTGCCCAAGGTAGACATCCCTCATCATCTGACAGTGCTGCGTACCATGCTTATTGATTGGCTTCTACAGAGGCACTTGCTGCTAATTGGAAACCAGGGGGTTGGCAAGAACAAGCTGGCAGATCGTTTTCTGAGCATGCTCCGGCTGGAAAGGGAATACCTGCAGCTGCACCGCGACACAACGGTTCAATCCTTGACAACTCAGCCCCTTCTCCAGAATGGTGTCGTGGTGTACCAAGATTCACCGCTAGTGTCCGCAGTGCGGCATGGGCGAGTGTTGGTCATTGACGAAGCAGACAAGGCCCCTCTAGAAGTTGTTTGCATACTCAAAAGCCTTGCAGAAGATGGCGAGTTCACGCTTGGAGACGGGAGGACGATTATGGCACCGGAGCGCATTCCTGGAACGCCCTCGCAGCTACACGAGCAGCCGATCCTCCCTATCTCACCGAGCTTCCGCATGATTGTGCTGGCCAACAGACCGGGCTACCCCTTCTTGGGCAACGATTTCTATCGAGAGTGCGGGGACGTCTTCGCCACGCATGCTGTCGACAACCCGGACATCACCTCTGAAGTCGAACTACTTCGGAGCTACGGGCCTTCAGTACCGCAGGCAGGTCGTTTAACAAATTCCTGCATGATTCGACCATGTCCCCAGTCTAGCTTGTGTTTGGAAATGACGCATGACGTGGGGGAGTATCGAAGCGTGTCCTTCCAGAGTAGCACCAAGACATTTGGGTTAAGCCTTCCTTGATTAAATCCGCGGCCGGCTTCTCGGCTTTTGGCCAGGATCTCGGATAGTCGAGTTTGTGGGTTCCATTCAGGGTTTGCCACATCCTTCGCGGGTTTGAAAGAGCTTTGGCATTGGGTTTCTTCTTGCGAGGCGTGCACGGCCGAGTACGGTTCAATCATGCGTTGGCATCCTGTTCCTGACTTCTTACAAACTAACCCTGGCTTCGTGCCAGGCGTCCTGCCACAATACGTGTGCCTTCTTTGTAAGCTTAGTAGCTCAGCTTGTGAACATTCAGCCTTTGTGAACTTTGAAATCAAACTGGTTGTTTGAATCATTTGGCCGGCGAGTTGGGCTTGAAAGGGAACCTCCACGCCGCTCTGATGCTTTTACCCTCTGGATTGCGACTGGCTATTCGGTTATCCCCCAATGTTTTGATGTCAGCAGAATGCGAAGGAGCATCTCGTCCGCTTGCTGGGGCTTTTTGCCGAGTTGAGGCACTTGGTGGAGGAGAGGGAGAACAACGCAACACTCGATTTCTGACTGATGGTACATTCTGTAAAGACATCCTTGTCTTTGTTGTCTGCAGGTAAATGATCGGATTGGGCAGCTGAGCTGTTCTTCAGTCTCAAGTTCGGGAACCCAGATAGGGACCACATTTCTGTCATCAACATGGGGTCGTCCGTGGTTGAAGTCAACTTGCACATAGAAGGAGTGTTTCCTCCTCGCCTGTGATTTTTCTTATTGCATGGCTCCATGCATCAGCACTAGCCGATAGCCCTACCACCATCACTTCCACTGCCTTCTGTACGCTATGCTCTCTACCACCGCCGCTAACACCAGCAGCCCAAGACTGACCGCTACTGCTGACTATTGCTACTGCTGCCACCCCACCACCACGACGACTATCACCACAACGATCGCGACTACGACGACGACTACGTCCGAAAGAGGAAGCTCGAAGAGGATTGGAAAGCATATCAAATCTCATTCGTTTAATCTGCTCCAGTGCATGCACTTCACCTATGTCAATGTCGCAGCTTCTAGCAAAGTTTGTTGGTGCTCTGTTTGCAGGAAGGCGTGCTTTCCTATCCATATTCGACCCGCGAGCTGGTTCGCATCGTGCGACATCTTGAGGCTCGGAGCATTCAGCACATTCGAAGTTCTTGCAAACATGCTGCCCAGCGCGCGGCACTAGACATTCCAACAAGCTCGTCAATCCAATTCACTACGTGGTACCAAGCGCTAGTGGTAACTAGCGAAGTCTGGCGGAACGTATACACGTATGAAGCTTCCACCTACGCATACCTATCTGATGGATGTCCGGCAGAAAAGACCATGCACGGTACAACACGAAAGCCCTGAGATCAAGATCGGCACTCGTCCTCCGCCATCCTCCGCCTGAAGGCAGCACCCTTGAATGACAGCAACCAACAGCCGAGAGTGCGTATGCTGTGCAAGTCTTGCGCCTCTTGAATGCGCATTCTCTGCGAAGACTCAGCATCACCAGACACTGAACTTTCAGAGAATAATTGCACCCTGCGCAGGCGAATCCTACACATGCCTGTCAGTGCCACATTCAACCCAACAGGCGCCATCATCAGCTCCGCTACAGAGCAAGGTATCATGGCATCTCCAGCAGCAAATGTAGATGACGGATAGGCGAACATCACTCAAACCGAAGTACAGCAACAACTCGCATGTCTTTCAGAGCGGTTGATCATCCGTCTGAGGAGAGCTTCCCAGATGACCCAATTGAGGAGGTGTTTGCGGATGTCTTCGAATTTGACTGGCACGACTTGAAGTTGCGGGAGATACTTTCGGGAGTGTTGAATCTTGGCTGCGCAGTGTCAGCACACAGCTTGGCTCTGGAGTTGGTTTTCGAAGAGCCGCAAAACGTCACGTTGTCGGGACGGGACCCGGAATATGGCAACTACTGTGGCACATGATCAAACAGCTGCATGTCCATATAGGAGATTTCTAAAGCCCCTGTGCCAAGGAATGGCTGCGGATTCAACTTCGATCCAAACTCCAAGCCGATGAAGCACGGCAACCCCAACAGACGCTTGCCAAAGGAGCTGGGGCCCGGGGTCTTTCTTGCTCGAAGTTTGGTTCGCTTGGGGCACAAGCTTGGCATGAGGACGTTGCGATTGCAGATTAAACAAGCCCAGTGCATTCTACATGCATGTCACGAATCGTGTAGGACTAGAGACAAGGTAGGTATGCCAGCAGGAGCGACGCTGGATACCAGAAGCTTACCAGAGTCGGCACTTTTGCAGCGTTTGCGTGTAGCATTTTGGATTGGCATGCGTCCTAGCGTACCAGTCTGATAAGCGGCATTATTCCTGAAATGTGGCTCCAGAACTTTTGACCCACCCATGAACTAGTTAGCTTGTAGATGGTGAATGTTCCCGCTGGCACCCGTGAGGATTTCAAGTCTGCAAAGCACTATGACTCTGGAGAGAACGCCGACACTTGCTTTGTGTGCCCACTGCAGCTTTGTGTAAAGTGAGGCTTGAACAGCAGTGCAGTGCTCGCCCTATAAAGAGACCAGGTGTACCAGCAGTGAGCGTTTCACGACACCAATCGGAGGATGGTCGAAACGAATGTCGAAGCATAAGAGAGACGCCAGCGAGCCCCAGCACGAGCACACGACAGAAACACGGGACGATGACGCAGGACAAACGAGCCACGGCAATAAGATGGGTGAGGAAAAACACGATGAGACAAGAACCTGAAACGCGGCGCGAACATGTAGGATTCGACGAGGGCAGAGCACACGAGGACATGATAGGACATGTCACTGCATCTGTTTGCCACCTTTCGCAACCCGCGAAGATGTAAGGTTCGATGGACGCCAACTGTCACGATCATCACGACATCAGCAAGCTTGATCGCGGTGAATGCTGACGACAATCGCAGCACAGTCATGACACTAAACATTCTTTTTCTTCTTGTCATTGTATCTCATAGAGCGAAGATACGAGGGTCCTGGAACGGCAACTGCCATGAGGATTGCGCAGACACCCCCGGCACGTATTGAATGCAACAACCTCCCATGCATCACTACAAATGTGAGGCATAGACAGCAACTGTCACCAGAATCACAGACCAGACACCCGGATCTTTGTCATCTTCGACAGCTTGTCTCTCTCACGAAGTAGAACCAAGTCTCCGAAACCAAGATCCGTCTGATGATCGCGGCCTCGATACACTCACCGATGTGTGACTCGGAAGATGCTGGCAAACTTCGCAAACGTAAGCGCTTGCGATCTGATTCATCTGATCAACATTCGCAATCCCTAAAGTAAGGCGCACCTGACCCCTCCAAGAGCAAAATCCAGAGATAATGCAACTTGGGCAAGTCAGAACCATTAGAGGAGGCGAACTGGCTGTGCCGAGGCAGGTCAAGCTTAGGCTAAGTGGCTAAGCGTGTTGGGGATTGCCTGTCAGGAAGAGTGTCTGTGCAGAGGATGTGTTTTGGCTCTGGCAGATCGGATGCACTTGAAGCGTGGACGTCAGCAAAGGTTCGAGCACTGTAAGCACGTGTGCTTTTTCATGTTGGCCCGAGGCTTGTGTGTAAGGCTGGAGGGATGCATGGCGGAAGGGTTGCAGGAACTCTTATCGAAGTTGTTATTCGATGGTCAGTGGGTAATTGTAGTTTTCGTGCCAACTATCTGCGTGAAGTAAATACCCGGAACAATCCTCCGTTGATTGCAATATATTGCAATGCAGACCCCTCTTCAAATTATTCATCATCGGTTTGTTCCAACCATCAATGAACATTTGCCGTTTTCGTGGATCGTTCGCGACACTACAACAGCGGTCCACAATTGCTTGTGGATCAACGCTCTTGCAAGCGTTGTGGCAGGTGAAAAAAGGCAGGTTGTTTGTTACCTCCTTCTAGCAAGGAGAATGACGGTGATGGCTTCGATCCCGGCGATGTTGGCACTCGAGACTACGACGATGCGACAGACCAATCTGGAAAGAGGCATGCGCCCAGGGCCGGCAATTGGGATGGGCGACAGCGACTTGGCTTTTCTTGTTTAGCTTTTCGACAAGATTTGACACCATCGTGTTATCACTGCCAGCCTCTTCAGTGCAGATCTTGCACATTGAAAACCACAACAGATGGGCTCCAGACCCCAATTCGCCAGGCACATTGGCGAAGGACCCTGGGATGGTGGTTCTGGCGGAACTGGAACCGCTGCTCTGCACAAGCTCCATAGCGATGGTTGCAGATTTCCAGAGTTCTTCACCGTTCATATGTCATAGCTCCGACACATTCAGCAGGCTCGTTAGGTCTTTTGTGATTGAGGTGGGATGTTTCGCATCAGAAAACACAAACATGCAAGAAATAGTCCATCGATACTCTCGAAGGCCCCCAGTATCTCCCAACTTCGCTGAGTTTCTGATCTACCATTAGCAGATTGTTCATTTTGCTCATGATTTTTGAGGCTGGCATTGGTGGCCGCGCCGGGCCCTACCGCTTGGATGTAGGGCAGGAGCTTGTGATGCTCACGGAGGAGCAGAAAAATGAGGTGTCAGAAGAATGGCACAAGAAGGCCATGGTCTTTCGCCACCGAAACCTGTATCTCGAGTTATAGAAAGATGGGTGGCTTGGTCTCGGAAGGTGCTTACTTAGCATGAAGCCCACTCAGCACGTTCCACACGCTCGCTTGAAGGCCCAGCAGATGGCAGATGAGGCATATGCACACCGGCTGGGCGAGTTGAAGATGAGCGCACATGATGAGTCCGAGCGGCCCGATGACTTATGCAGACTTGTTGAATCTTCGACTGACTTTTGTTTTATCCCACGGACGGCTGAAAGATTAAAGGCACTTAGCCATCTGGTATCGTGCGTGTCGCTTGGATCTCTGCGGAGTCTTTGACAGTGTCTAATCCCGTAGACCTCAACGATGAAATCCACAGAAAAAGCCTCAGGTACCGCCGCTTGCTTCAGCCTGTGGAGGCACAAATCTCTGCATTCCGACTGGTGCTCCAAAGCCACGAGGCGGCGCTTTCTGTTCCTTTCAACTGTACCTTGCCGGTGATGCAGGGTCACCCCCTACAAAGGCTGGTGAAATAAGTGACGGATGCAGACCACATCTTAGCATAGCAGGCAAATTATGGAGTAGCGCTACTGGCGGCTGCTCTTGCCTGCTTCTGCATTCAAGAGGGCCACATCGAACCAGAAAGAAGCTGGTAGTTGCTGCTGCTGTTGCCTACCTCTGCCTGAGCGTACCAGAAAACATTGGAAAATGCTGCTTGCTTCTGCACGCAAAAAAAACCAGGCCCAGGGCGGTGCACCACAAAAGAAGGTCGGTGGTTGCTGCTTGTTGCTGCTGGTGCGAGGGCGTATGTGAGGGCCAGCTCTAGTGCGTACCAGAAGATTCGCTAGTGCCGCTAGTTGTTGTTCGTTGCTGCGGCTTCTGGGCTGTTGCTTCTGATGATGGCCTCTTGTTTCGGGTTCTGGATTCGGATTCGGGCTGTGGTTCTGGGTTCTTGGTTGACTTCCGGGTTCGTTGGCTTGTGGGTTTCGGCTCGTCTGGGACCTGGGTTATGGTTCGGTTAGACCCAAAAGAGCCACAGTGTGAGAAGAAACTTTCCAGGCATAGCCAAAAAAGTCTGTAACTGCTGATCGTTTTTGCTGCTCCTGGCTGCTGTTGCTTCTGCCAGAGCCCGGACCAGGGCCTACAAGAAGTGAATTCAGTAGATGCTGCTACGGGCAGGGCTAGGGCGTACTCGACAAACTTAGGGGTTGCCGCTAGCTGCTGTTGCCACTGCCAGGAAATTTATCAGTAGCTGCTGCTCGTGGTTGCTGCTGCTGCCACTGAGGCGATCTCAGGCGATACATACTCGCAGGCCAAGTCAACTTGCTCAACCGTTCAAACGACTCATGCAGGCAAAGGAGCGAGAGCGAAGTTGGCAGAAGCAGCAGACCCAGGCGCAAAAGAAGCTTGTTTGTGGCTCATCCGGGAATCTCCTCGCTTCGGAACTGTTCCTCAACGTGTGCGAGCTGATGCACATGTCTGTTGCTAAGTTATGCTAAGTTTCCTTGCGCATCACTGTCGGGTTTTGCTTTGTCATAACTCCCAGCAAAAACCGCTGCACAGCTTCTTACTCTTTGTCCGTTTTCTTGTTTGCGCTAGATGGGGAGTGCACGCCTTGGATGATACCGGTGGCTGGTGCCGGGCTCTGGCTAGGCCATGCTGAGCCTCAACTTGACTCTTAGTCAAGAAGATAGGCCGCCCCAGAGCCAGTCTCGAACTAGTGACTCCAACCAGCAAGACAGTATCATGGTTGCACGAAGGACCGAGGGGCCCCGCCACATGGTACAGTGCATTATTCTGCACTGCGGCAATGTTGCTGACAAAAGATGAAACATAAGCAACATGAAGCTTCCTGAAGCTTGGCCTTTGTGTCCTTTTGAAACTTGTCACCGAGGGTCATGTGACATGTCCCGACGGACAGGGCGAGCTGGACGAGATGCGGCTTGTGGACGGCATCGCAGGGGCACGCAACATCTATAGGCCAGCGTTCTTCGGCCCGGCAGCGGCCCAGCCGTCTTCGGACGATGGCAATCCTGTGAGCCTTGGCAGGCGCCGGGCGATGGCGGAAGAAGTCGGAGGTGAGCAGGTGCTGCCGAAGCGCATTAAATTCGTCATGGACTGCAGCGGCTCCTTTGGCAAATGAAAGGTCAAAAAGCTTCAAAAGAAACTTGGGTTTTGATGAGCGGCTTTCGGCGTAGTAGGATTTGGACTCTTGGACTCCCTTTCCTCTGCTCATGGATGACAGGTCTTGAAAGGCCAGATAGCGAAGGTCTGCTCAGGAATGGCAAGGGCCAAGGGCAAGTGGAACTAGACTACGTACTGCACTGCGCTGTTGTGAACTGTTCAGGACAGTGTAAGTAATTCCAAACGGTGCGGATACGGGGAATCTGGCATGTACCGCGAAGCAGAAGCTAGAGCAGTATTATCATCATTATAGTTAGCATTCTCATCCATACCTGGTCGAATTTCGGTCGCTTCAGTTTCTTTTGACGGCTTGACACTAGCTCATGAGACTGTAGGTGGAGCAAAAGTTTTGGGCTGCCACTCAGCTTGTCCAGCTTTCACTCTTTCCAACCGAGGGTCTATGTATACTTTCAACCGCATCGATCAGCGCCTGCAACGGTTGATGGAAGCGTCCATATTCATCTTCGAGAGTTTCGCTGGCTTCGAGTACAAATACGAGCACCTTGCTAGTGTAAAGCTGGCTGCTCGCGCATGCAAGACATTTGCATGCAGTGTGTTGAGACAAGTCTGCTACTTCCGTTTGTACATTGCCATCACACGGGCGTTATTCCTCCCTCCATTTCAGAGCAGCCCGAGGACAGTAGGGGAACTGAAGCAGGTATGCCATGGTTGGACACAGCGGAAGTGGCCCGGAAGCAGAAAGCCTCGTTGCGTGGGCAAAGCCCCCAAAGAGCGCGAAGGACCGCGGCCCTCCCGGCCCTCCCGCGTGCACTGATGCCATCGTCCCCGCACGCTTCACATCATGACCAGGAGCAGCTGGCCATCGTGAAGCAGATGGCAGCCCATGCGCCCCTTAGCTGCTAAGGGGCGCATGGCTTAGCAGCACAAACTTCGCTACCTCATAGACAGAGACAGCTCGGGGCTCAGGGGTCTGGCGGTGGCCTCAGAAGTCTCCACGCAGAAACACGTTGCACGCAAAGATACGTCATTTTTTTGCATGCAGCAGCTTGTACTGCCCATTTGTGCTGATTCCCTTTTCGCCTCCTCATGCTGATCCACGGCCCGGTTGAGAAGCCTCCACTAAACTATTGACTTGACAGGCAATATTCTCACAGCGGCGATCACACCCTGGAAGCTACCGACCGCGCCATCAAGGCGCAAACCAGGGCTTACTTACGCCCAAAGTACGCTGTTTGTGTACAGGACGTGCTGCGCAAGCCCGCGGATGAGTACTATGTTTTTGTTGTGAGCGATGCCGACCTGGCGCGGTATGGGATCTCGCCTGCCGCCTGGAACAAGATCCTTATGCAGGAGACTGTCTCATGCTTGGAGGCTTCTTTTTTGTACTCTGAAGTGGGTGTACTAGCGGCAACTCATACGTCTGCATGAATCGATCGTGGTTTTCTTTGTAAGCGGAGTGTTTCACATTTCTGAATCTCTGCTCAAGCCAAAAACATGACCAGGACAAGCGGGTAAACGCTTACGTAATCCTCATCAGTTCCAACACCGACGAAGCGGAAACGATCAAGTCGGGATTGACCGCAGGACACCGATCCGAGTCAGATGCAAATGGACTTGGCACTTCCGTACACAATCATAGACACGGACATGCGTTTGCATGAACGGCGGGATGCTGATGGCGGATACTGTAGCTGCTGACGACAGCGAAGATGATGCTGATGATGCGACGAGGGATAGTCATCTTCGTCGCAGCAGCAGCAGCAGCAGCAGTAGTTGTGTGTCATTGCATGTCGTTGATCAGCTTCTGACGGGGCTCTCTGATGGTCAGCAGATGTTGTACTCCGGGTTTACCGCTTTGCATTGAGACACTCTGGCGCAGGACATGGCTTCGTCTGTGATCACAATGACTTGCTGGCCGTGACGTTCAAGCAAGTCTTCTCAGTGACCATGCTCCGGAATCGAACGTAGCTCTTCGTTTTTCGTCCGTGAATGTTAAGTAAGGGCATGGAGGGAATCCTGAAGCACCTCGGAGTGAACTCCCCCATGCACGAACCCGAGCCCAAGTTCGACATTACAGTCGTAGCGGCCGCAGACCCTCCAATCAAGGTTCCAAACTAGAGGTTCCAAACTAAGTCGTAAAGCCATCAATGGACAAGCTTTGAAAGCACTCCAATATCGGACGCGAAAAAGAATGCATGCAGATCATGAGCATCTTCATGTGCGTGACGTTTCTTGCAGCTCGACCAGCTGGTCGCTCAAGATTCAACCTCCGAAAAGCGATCTCCTAGTCCTATGGAGCTTCTGCCCCATCACAGAGACAGGTCCAATCACCTTTAAGGAAAGGCTGTGAGCACCAGTCATGGCAGACCGCGACGTTGACACATGTAAATGTCAGGTGAACTGTTCTCTGCCCACAGCTTCATCCCGTGTTTCGGAAGCTCTCAAACAACCTTTGCGGTGGCTCTTGAGAAGGTATGATCCATGAAATGGCTTTTCTTTGCCCTTCGTCACAATCGAACGCTTCCACTCTTTTCGTAGAAATGGCTTGGCGCATCGAAATCTCAGTCCTAATTCTACCACACGAAGCCGTGATAAAGCCATAAGCCTTTGAACCGGTAAACCCCTGACGCACCAGAAGCCGCCTCAAGATCGAACACACCCCAAACCGATGTCGACTCACTCTTCTACCCTCCTTCCCGAGCTGGATGAATCCTGTGAGCCCTCAATCGTAGCTTAGGGTTAAGGTGTCGAAGTCAGAACCGATCCTGGCCTTATGAGTTGAGAGTACGGGCAGCTGGTTAGCACAACCATGTTGTATTGCCTTGTAGTGAGAAAGCGAAAGTTGAATTAGCAAAGAGGAATGTTCAGATATTTGAAGGAGCATTCCAATCCGGAACCCTCAGCCTTTGCACTTGAAGCCCTTGCTTGCCCCTGAAGCCGAAGGACGGCTTTCAAGCTGGGTGCATGAACACGTTGAGCGCAGAGATACAAGGTCGTCGAACTTGTCGTCGTTATCGTCATCCGAGTCTGCTTGCAGGGCCAAGGGGCGTTTGCGCTTGATTCAAGCCACTCTCGCTTGTGGCTGCCGCCAGTGCTAGCAATACGTATCGCTCCGCCTGCAGAAGTAGGGGCATGTCGAAGAGCTTCGGTGTTCGCATATGTCACAAGGTTTCGAGCTCTAGGCAACAGGGTTCTTGCAGGGCTTGAGAATTGTTGTTTCAGACTCTTGGTGAGGTTTTAGGAGTTTGGCCTCATGTCGAGGACAAGCTCGAAGTTGGTGAGCAACTGACACCCATCTACCAGCGTTCACCCGCAACTGACCTTATGGAGAATTCTTCAATGCAACGCCCCAGCAGGGACAAGAGAGTTTCATTGGGACTTCAGGGTTTACGTTCTGGTTTGAACTAACGGCACCGCTGATTCAGGGTCCTCAGAAAGACGATTCTGTTGTGTAGGGCTGCTCCAATTTAGCTTTCCGTTTACGAGCCGCGTGCAGATACGTGAGTGGTGCGGTGTCCACGCTGTGTCTGCTGCCCGGAAGCTCAAGACCGAACCATGCTTGGTGGCCATACCACATCATGTGTGGCGGAGCTTTCCTCCGTTGGTACGGGACTGCCTTAGACAGTGTCATGGGTTGATGTGGGCATGGAGAATCATACAGAGATGCTGCAGTCTGTGTGGTTCGTACATGTGGTGAGATGTAGGTGAAAACCTGCGTGAAGAAGATGAAGATAAGTTAAGAAGAAGTTCGCAATCACGATGCTCAGAGCACGTCATGTACAGCTAGAAGACGCCAGACGGACGCGTGTTCCAGAGCCTCACGAGTAGTTGTAGCACAGACAATGCTACCAGCCGGGCCATGTCGGAGACACCTGAATAGCCTTAAAGAAGTCAGGGTAGACTGGAAGTTCTGTGCCCGGCATGGCGCGACTTGCATCAGCTGCTTTCCTTCGTGCGCCTCGATCGGAATTCTGCCTGCCTTTCACTGAACAGCACCCTCCACGCTGGTTTAGCAGATTCTAAGCGTGCGCCGCGGTTTGTGCGCGGGTATCAGACCCCTCTCGAGTCGGATTGGCCCTGGGAGCGAGGGTCACAGCCGTAAGTACTAGCAAGGACGCATCGTGCATAAGCATAGTTTTTGCAGTGGCAAGAACAACGATAGCATCAGGAATCGGACCAAATTGCACAACAGCGCGACAAACCTTCCACAAACACTAAGGCAGGAGTAACATTGCTGCTGAGACTTAGACGCCGCGGTTGGTGATTCAAGCTCGTCTACGATAACGATAAGGACTGGCAAGAATCATCCTACAATCGCAGCGTAGCCATCACCGTGGATTGCGAATGATGGTGACAATCGTAGGCACATCGCAAAAAGCGCCAAGCAAGGGTCGCAGTCTGTCAGCGTCATAGTCTCAGAAGGCTAAGCCGGACATAGCAAGCAAGTGTTTAGTGGAGCTCTACTCAGACTCAGATGCCCCTCCTTACAGCGCGCTTACAAACCTAGCTCACAGCTGGCCTACTAAGCGGCCTACTAAGCCCATGAGCTTTAGAAGTAGTGGCAGCATTGATAGTCAGAACGATGGTTTTGTGGATGACGAGGCTGGTGGCGATGCTGGCGCTGGCGACACTATCCTTGATGATAGTGTGGCGGTGATGGTGACGATGATGACCATTGATTGTGCTATCACGCTGAGCACCATGATGATGATGATGACGATGACGATGCGTGGTGCACAAATCCGATTGTGATATTGTGTTCATGGCTGATGGTGTTGTATCGCTAACCTTGTACAAAGTACACGAGGGCAATCGTAAGACAGTCCTGCTGGTGAGGCCACGGGAAGGACCCTGCTGCAGCGTCCCGAACGAGAGATGCTTGAAGGCCCCCCTGCTGCATATGCTTCCCTGGAGCTGTTGATCAGTTGAGTCGGCGTGGTTAGTAGGATGGCGTGCATTTGTAGTTTTAGCAGGTTGTCGTGGGCAACGCATTAATGAAGTGAATGCACGCAGTTGTGTGTGTATATAATGTCACACACGTACATACCTCGCACCTTGCTTAAACCAACACATGAGCAAAGCAATCGCGAACTTGAAGCCCCATGGTGTTTGCAGCAAGCGCTTCACTGTGTTTCCGAAGGCAGTCGACAAAGTCTCAGTGGTCGAATTTTGTTCGGCGAGGGCTCTTCAGCAACTCGGTGAAGCTGAGAATGCTTAAAACCTTGCTTGGACTCAGGGTTTAGAGTATAGAGTTGAATAGTTTTGAGGGTCTTAATATAGAGTGGTTGTAACATCTTCCCAACATGGTGGATCAGGGCTCACAGCAGCAGGGAAGTCCAGAAACGGACCCTACCAATCCTAAACCTAAGCCTAACACCCCAACGGCCCCAACTACTCATGCCTATACTATAAAACCTAAACCCCCAAACCCTAAACCCCTAAAGCCCCAAAAGCCCTGAACCCTAAAGGCCTGGACCATGAAGCATGAAACCCCAAAGTCCAAACGCCATAAAGGGACCCAAGGATCCGGCTCATGGCTTCCGGCCATCTTTTTCTTTCGAGCATACGGGCTAGGGTTAGGGCTTAGGGTTTTGGGCTTAGGGTTTAGGGTCTAGGGTTTAGGGGCTTCCTTTAAGGGTCTAGAAGGGTGCCTTCAAGATGGGTGCTTCCAGGGGTGGTATAAGGACTCCTTAAAGGCTTCTAGAAGGGTGCCTTCAAGGATGGGAAAAGAATTCCTTTCAGGGATTTAGCAGGGTTTCTTTACCGGTGTTGCAAGAGGTCGTCTAAGGCCTCTAGAAGGGCTCCGAAAATTATTTGCCAAGGGCTTTGTTCGCCTTCGTTTGGCAGGGTTGTGAAGTTATGGGGCTTCGGGCAAGTATCTTGCAAAGGTCCTGTGAAGTGAAGGTCAAGTCGGGCTTCCACCAAGACTCCAGGGGCCCTAGTTTCGGATAGGGGCCTGATTTCAATACTCTTGCGCAGGGTTCGTGATTTAGACTATACCCGAAAACTCAAGTCTAATCATCAAGCCCCCTATGGTACCCAAGCTTTAGTCATGAGTACCATCTTCCGCAAGCCGCACGCCTGGACGATCTTGGCTTTAGAGCTTTCTCGTGTTTTCTGAAAGACCGACACTTCTCAATTTTAATCTTGGAGTCATGGATTCGGGACCGAGTTTTAAGAGCTGGTCGCTTCGGCTTCAGGCTGTCCAAAGGCCCAAAACCAGAATTCCTAAACCGCAAGAGCCATCGGAGAGTAGGGTTTAAGGTTGTTTCCGGCGATCCAGAATCAAAGCCCGAAACTCCAAACTAAAATCGCCAAACTTCAGGCACGTTCTCGCATTATGACCTCGCCTTGCATGCGGTGGCGGAGACCCAGGAAGGCCTTCAGCAGGGCCATCAGGAAGGGTCGGCGCTTGTAGCGTTTACCCGGACCCTATGAAACCTTACTTTTTCTTCCTTGGTATGTTGAAAGTCCTTTTCAAAAAAGGTCGATTATTTGGGGTTAGGGTAGGGTTTAGGGGTCTAAGTTTAGGATTCCGGGTTTAGGGTTTAGGCTCTTTTGTTTCGGGATTCGGGAGAAGGCTGTGGAGATTCGTATATGGGTCTCTTGTGTTTGGGTTGCATGATGGCTCAAGGGTTCCCCTTGTTGGATTGTACAACCAAGTAGGGGCTCCTTGAAGGGAGCCTTTAAAGGGATCCATGGGATTCTAGAAGGGTATAGGGTTTGGTACCTACTTGGAGGTTCAGGGTAGTTAGAAGTGGGGTTATAAGGGGCAACTACAATTGTAGATCATACTCGGGCGACTTATAGCCCCACTTATAACTACCCATGAAGCTCCAAGTCGGATTTGTTACTACATTGAAGTTTTCGGATTTACGACTCGCTTTCCAATCAAAGCTGCGGAGGGCCTTGGAAGCTGAGTATTCTTTCAGGTTGAAGATAGGAGCCGAGAATGATGTTGTGCCTGTAACAAGCAAGGCCTTTTGACTTACATAAGGGCCTAACTAATTAAATACCTATACTTTTCTGGGGGTCCCTTATTTTAATTGTAGTATAGCGGCCCCCCAAACCCTATTCCAATCATTCAGGCCCTATAGTAGGAGGACGACGTGGCTTTTGCAGTTCGACGATTTGCGAATGGATCCGGGTGAGCTGCTTTGGGTGGAAGCGCAGAGATGCGTGCTTAACGGCCCAAGGAGGTTGTCAAAATCAAGACCTGCAAGACCGACCTGTACAACAGTAAGAGTAGCAACAGAAGGTTTAGTGAGTTTATTGCTGATATCAAGGACGGTGGTTGTTCGAACAAGTGCTCCGCAAGCATTACCAGACACCAACAGGGGAGTTGAAGCAAATATTAACTGCAGAACCCTAGGATCAGGTAGCCGTGTGGACAAAGAGTGAAAAGGTTTTTACTTGATGCCACCATACACCCGAAACCACCAATGTCATATCACCAACACCTGCAGGTCCAAACCCTAAACCCTAAACCCATAAACCCTAAACTCCAAGCGCTTCAATCCTCCTAAGTCCCCGAAGAGCCCTTGAAGCTCCAACTGGGCTCTGGGCCGAAGAAGACGCAGAAAATGAGTCCCTATAGAGTCTTCAGAGCTGTTGCGGGTTAGGGGTTCAGGGTTTAAGGTCGGTTTCTTTTTAAAGTGTATAAGTTCGGGACGCAGGGATGAAGAATTTTAAGAACTAGGGTTTAGGGTTTAGGCGCGACGTCTTTCTGAGCAATGAAGCCAACAACGGACCTTCAGGGACGATGTCTTTCAAAGCATTGAAGCCCAAGTGGACCAGGCGCCCATTCGCGGATGGTGTACAGCAGCATGTCTCTCCGAGATGTCGGGGACGACCGGAAGGCGAGGGGCTCACAGAAAGAACCCTTGGGTCTACTGTGGCTCTGTTGGATTAGGGTTTAGGGCTTACCTTAACCCGGAATAACCTACCTTTTTAAAGACGTATACAAGGAAATCATAATAAGGAACCCCAAAAAGGTAGGTTCTTTCGTGTCCAGGTAGGGTTTAGGCCCGAAAATCTATCCTCGAAAGGGGGGGGCCTCTCAGAATTCAAGGTTTTCGGGTCGGGAGGGTTGCCGTTTAATATGAAGCCAATAAGTTGGGAGTTTCCGAAAACTAGGGTACCTTATTTCGGGGTCCTATTATAAGGATCCTCCTATGTACGGCACTATATTAGGGTCCTCTGTTTTCGGAAATTCCCAAGTTGGGACCTATGTGGATCCCAGAGCTACGGGTCAAGAGCGGTAGTAGGTATCAGTCATAGCAGTATGCGAAAGCTGTGGGTCTAGCTGTGTTACACCTTGAAGAGAGTGAAATGGAAGATTTGCATGGCAGTGACCCATGTATAGCTGTTGGGATGCTGTAGTCTGAGCTTTGCCTATATTCTCCAGTGTAGTTGTTTTTTTGTGGTTTATTTTTAATTAGGATCCTATAAAGTAACCCCCAAAAGGAACTACAGTGAAGACTACAGGTAAGATAGAGGCGTAAATAATTGCCAATACTATTCTGGTGGTTTCTCATTAAAAAACTATCGTATAATATACCCCTGAACCCCATTCTAATTAATTATGAAGGCCCCTCTACCACTTTCTGGTGGCAGGAGAGCTGCGTCCAGCGAATTGTCCATGCAAGCGTGCCTTGACCAAGATTCTAGTGATACAAGGGGGTTGTTTGGGATGCGCATATCTATATCCGAAGTGTTGCTTATGTGTTGTTTTTGCGTCCTAGGCTTAAGGTTTCGGGCTAAGTGCAAGTCCAGCAGTTCTACAACTGTTGGTGGGGCTGGTTGCTGGCCGGTCATTGGAAGGTCGTCTTAGAAGGCTTGCAGCGCTTGTATCTGAGTGTGACGGTTCTTGGTTGGGGAGCATACCAATCGCTGTAGTATAGACCGGCATCATTCCTGGACTTCATGCCGTTTCACAATTAGTGACAGGCTACGGAGTCGAGGCTGCAAGACTCAGGCGTATGGCAAATCCAGAAAGAACCGCGGACAGCGAATGTCAAAAATACTCCATACTCTGTTTGTAGTTTGTTTGGCCGCGCAACGCATCATGACCATGATAAATGTCACACCATCACCATCACTGCCATGGTACTCCTTGTCACTACCGGCAAAGATAACTGGCAGTATATCAGAGAGTCTGGTGGTGGTGATGGCGACGGCCATCATTTTCAGGACTGAACGTATTGTCCCTGTCCTACAGTATCCTGCTAATGATGTGATGCTGCTGATGATGAAGATGGCAATGATGATGTCGACGACGATGATGATGACGAAATCGATGATGCTGACGATGCTCATTGTGGTGTTGATGCCAGTACAAAATGCTGCTGCTGCTGATGATGATGATGGTGACGATAATGATGATGACGACTCGAGTTCATCGGCGTTGATTCAGCATAGTTGTTGCTTGCCTTCTTGCTTTTCCCGGTTCACCTGAATCGGCTGATGCTCCCCACATCTCCCGCCTTGGTCCTACAGTGCAACTTTAGCCCGTAGGGTCAAAGTAAGCATCCATCCAAGCTTCGGCAAGGCTCCCCCTGCTACTTCCTACCCGGATGCAGCGGTCCTTGGTTGTACATGAAAGAAAGAGCCCCTCTAGTGCAATTAGAAGCGTTGGCAGCCTAAGGCTTTCGGCTTTCAGTCCAGTAACGTCCCCGTAATGTGGGTGCAAGCCCAAAAATCGAGGCCCTCAAACTGTAAGCTCTGAAGCCTACAAGGAAGTGCAGCTCAGCCTGTCGGCAGACAATGACGTCGCAAAAGCATTCACGTCATTCAATATGCAGCTTGGTGGAAGCATCGTAGCATCAATACTCTCGTCACGGGTTGGGGCTTATAGGGTTGAGGGTTGTTGTTTTGCTGTATGTAATTGCCAAAAGTCCTAATTGTACCTATATAGTGGAATATTAGTAGGAATTGCATCTGAGATTTGGGGTTTCGGGCAAGTGTTAGACAAGGTCAAGGTCTGTGGCCCAAGAAACCGCTGTACCTAGACGCCTGTGCCAACAAGGTTTGGTCGAGGGATTGCGTACTCAACAAACTGGAGAGGTCACGGTCCACTGCTGTATCACTCAACCTGTCGGAAAAGAAGGCTTGTATTGCTGTTATGAAGTGAATTGAAGTGATTCACATAGATTGTACCTGCAGACGAGTGCACTCAACAAGCCTGTTCCAGGAGGTTTCATTGACTTTCTTGTCGTTGCAGAATATGATCTCTGTCCATGTTGGACATACCGCGCCACAATTATTGCTTTGGCATCGACGTCAGTTCTTAACACATCTGAATCTGTTTAAAAGCCCGATTTAGGACTCGATTTGAGGGTCATGGGCTTTGTTTTCGTTGTTTATGTCTCAGAAGCGTCATATCTCTAAATGATGTATCCACAGGTTTGGAACGTTGGCAAGGACCTCGAAAAGTTACAGGTTTGTGCATGCGTTCTTGATGCTTAACTTAACGTGCGTCATATTGGCCTGAGATCCGAGCTTCTTGTTGGCTTGTTGGGGCTCCGGCCGTAGAAGCCCGGAGTTAGGGTCCCAGCATGCGAGGTTTCATTGGAGCTTGCTGAAAGCAAGCGAGCCGTAGCCGGGGGCCCAGGGTTTAAGGTTCGCGTTTTGGGGTAGACGATTTGTAGGGGTGCAAGGATGTTGGCGTATGGCCTACAAGGTTTACAGCAGAAACACAAGGCCAGACGAGATTCGGAATTTTGTGCAAGGTCAGGTCGGATTTGGCTGTGGTGACTTGTTGCGGCCAAGCGTGATCAGTAAAAGTGCTGATGATGAGAGCTACTGGAACATGATACACATTCCCTCCCGCCTCCGTCGCAGCCTCTAACGGCGGCAAGAGCCAACACGGTCCGAAGAAACGACAGCACCGTTCAGAAACCACATGTTTTGAACTGGGAGTGCCAGTTTACGAGTGCAAGTTCTAACATCTTTGGGTTTAAATTTGCCTCTATGAAGTTTAATTTCTGCGGCTTTTAAACCCACGACTCAAGGTACAGGGCCCGCGTCCTTTATTTGAAGGTAAAGAGTTTCCACAAGCAGGAGAGTTCAGGATTCTGGAAGAAGGGTAGATCTCAGCAATCAACGCCAAAACTTTACAGAGGTGTCCAGTTTACAGTTTTGAGTTTAACGGTTCAGGGTTATCTAGGGTTTAGTGCTTGAAGCTTTAGATTCTAGGATCTGGGCGGATAGGGTTAGGGTTTACACGGTAGAATTAAACCGAATCCTTCTCAACAAAAATCGGGAACAGACGACCCGCTCATAGTTAGCCTTTGCTTTCCCTCCCACGTGGCATGGGGTTTCAGGCTTAGGGTCGAAAGTTGAGGATTGCAGGTTTGGGGCCAAGGGGTGTTAGTTAAGGTTTCGGGTGTAGGTCTTGCTTGATGAAGGTCTGGGGTCATATTTTCGGGTTCTTAAGTGTTGGTTGCACTCTGAGGCCGCGGACACCAATCAATGCCAAGATTCCACTGTGTGGGCCTTGGTTGCGAGTGCTTCCTCCCACCAGAGTTTTGCATTTGGAGTTTTTGGCATAGGATTTGGGTTTTGGAGCGGAATAGAGTTCAGAAAGTTCAGTGTGAGGTTCTGGGCTTTGGGTTTAGGGTCCAGAGTTTGCCTTTTGGTTTGGGATTGTTATGGGCTTGATTTTTAATAGAAACGTTGTTGATTGTTTGTTTCTGCCTTGCTTTGCTGGGTCGTGTGCTGATACGTTGGAGCGGGGTGAGCGGGATGCTGGGCGGGTGGTCTTCTGTGCACTGGCGCAGTTGGCGAAGAAAATCGTGGCGCCAAACACTCTCAGTTAACCACTCGTCCTCCCATGATCCGGCACGAAAGGCAGCTCAGCTGGCCCCGTGTCGGTAACCACTCCGAATACTGGATTGTGGGAGATGGGTGGGGCTGGACCTCGCGGTTGGCCGTGCAGGAGGGCTCATCCAAAGACCCGGTGATGCTAGTGTGGACCTCTTTCTTGGCAGCGCCCTTTGGGGAAGCAATTCCATGGCCGACCCTACTGGGAGAGCCCTCTGGTTTGGCTTCCATGGCCCGTCCATGATCGAGAGTGCCGAGAGGCCGGACACACGACCCGGAGCCGGCGAGGAAGAGTGAGACTCACGGCGAGTGAGCTTGGTCTACCCTTCTGGAGTGTTCTGGGCTGCTTTCTTCCGAGCCTCGCGCCGGTCACGGAGGGTGGTGGGGAGGGTGTTATTGTGTCGGGCAGGGTTTGGTCGTGAATGCTGCTTCTGCTGACTTACTTCGTTGTTAGTTTGTTAAGTTTATGTTGATGTTGTTGTTTGTGGTCGTTATGCTTATGTTGCTGTGGTGGGTGGTGGTGGTGGTGGTGGTGGCGGTGGTGGCGGTGGTGCTGGTGCTGGTGCTGGTGTTGATGCTGGTGCTGGCGTTGATGTTGGTGGTGGTGGCGGTGTTGATGTTGATGTTGGGTGTTGATGTTGGTGATGGTGTTGGTGGTGATGGTGGTGATGGTGGTGATGGTGGTGGTGGCGGTGCTGGTGCTGGAGTTGGTGATGGTGTTGGTGCTGGAGTTGGTTTTTGGTGTTGGGCATGTGGGTTATTTTTGTTATTGTTGTTGTTGGAGTTGTGGTGTTTTTTGTTATGCTTATGGGTTTAGGGTTTTGGGTTTTGGGTTTAGGGTTTAGGGGTTTAGGGTTTTAGGGTTTAGGGTTTAGGGTTTAGGGTTTAGGGTTTAGGGTTTAGGGTTTAGGGTTTAGGGTTTAGGGTTTAGGGTTTAGGGTTTAGGGTTTAGGGTTTAGGGTTTAGGGTTTAGGGTTTAGGGTTTAGGGTTTAGGGTTTAGGGTTTAGGGTTTAGGGTTTAGGGTTTAGGGTGTGGCAGGCGAAGTCGCGCGCTCGGGTGTGAAGCACCCCGGGCCGCGCGCTCGCGTTGCTTGTAAACCCACCCCGGCCACCCAAACTATACTCTATTAGGGTTTAGGGTTTCTACCCCCCAACCCCCCTATCAAGGGGGGCTTTTATATTTTTGCACCCATGAACGTTCCAGTTGTTGAAGTTGTGGTTTAAGCAAGTGCTGGGAGTAGCCTCGGCCCTTTTCGGGCGTTCGGCATGGCAGGGCCGGCTCGGCCCTTCAAGCTTATCGTTTGACAGCTTTGGAAACCGGAAATCCAAGAAATCCTTATTTTTGCACCCATGAACGTTCCAGTTGTTTAAGTTGTGGCCTAGGCAACCGCTGGGAGTAGCCTCGGCCCTTTTCGGGCCTTCGGCATGGAAGGGCCGGCTCGGCCCTTTAACCTTATCGTTTGCTAAACCCTAAATCCTTAAATCCTAAATCCTAAATCCTAAATCCTAAACCCTAAATCCTAAATCCTAAACCCTAAAACCTAAATCCTAAATCCTAAATCCTACACTAAATATTGAAATCCGGAAGCTTAAGAGCAGCCACACGAAAAGAAAGGAGGGGACCTCGAGATTCGCAACCGGCCTTGTCTAAAAGGCACATTTTATGAACAGAATTTGTCACTTCAAAATCACCAGCAAAAATCCAAATTACCGGGAGCACATTTTATGAACAGAATTTGTCCTTCAAAATCACCAGCAAAAATCCTAAGCTAAATCCTAAATCCTAAACCCTAAATCCTAAATCCTAAATCCTAAATCCTAAACCCTAAATCCTAAATCCTAAATCCTAAATCCTAAATCCTAAACCCTAAATCCTAAATCCTAAACCCTAAACCCTAAAACCTAAATCTTAAATCCTAAATCCTGGACTAAATATTGAAATCTTAAGAGCAGCCACACGAAAAGAAAGGAGGGGACCTCGAGATTCGCAACCGGCCTTGTCTAAAAGGCACATTTTATGAACAGAATTTGTCATTCCAAAAGCACCAGCAAAAATCCAAATTTCCGGAGGCTAAATCCTAAATCCTAAATCCTAAACCCTAAATCCTGAATCCTAAATCCCAAACCCTAAATCCTAAAACCTAAATCCTAAATCCTAAATCCTAAATCCTAAACCTTAAATCCTAAATCCTAAATCCTAAATCCTAAACCGTAAATCCTAAATCCTAAACCCTAAACCCTAAAACCTAAATCCTAAATCCTAAATCCTACACTAAATAGTGACATCCGGAAGCTTAAGAGCAGCCACACGAAAAGAAAGGAGGGGACCTCGAGATTCGCAACCGGCCTTGTCTAAAAGGCACATTTTATGAACAGAATTTGTCACTTCAAAATCACCAGCAAAAATCGAAATTTCCGGATGCTAAATCCTAGATCCTAAATCCTAAATCTTAAAACCTAAATCCTAAATCTTAAATCCTATATCCTAAACCCTAAATCTTAAATCCTAAATCCTAAATCCTAAAACCTAAACCCTAAATCCTAAATCCTAAATCCTAAATCCTAAACCCTAAACCCTAAAACCTAAATCCTAAATCCTAAATCCTACACTAAATATTGAAATCCGGAAGCTTAAGAGCAGCCACACGAAAAGAAAGGAGGGGACCTCGAGATTCGCAACCGGCCTTGTCTAAAAGGCACATTTTATGAACAGAATTTGTCATTCGAAAAGCACCAGCAAAAATCCAAATTTCCGGAGGCTAAATCCTAGATCCTAAATCTTAAATCCTAAACCTAATTCCTGAATCCTAAATCCTAAATCCTAAACCCTAAATCCTAAATCCTAAACCTTAAACCCTAAATCCTAAATCCTAAACCCTAAATCCTAAATCCTACATCCTAAATCCTAACCCCAAAAAGAGGGACCAGAGCAAATGGGGCACGGTTTGGGGTTATTATATAGCTACGCTAGAGGTGGTCCCGATACGGCGGTCCCTCATTTCGAAGACTTCCCGTTGGGGTTTGCCATGGGCTTTACACCGTTGACCTGTGCAGGTCAGACCGGCGAGGCTTTACCCTCCCCTCTCCCCGTCCCGCTCTTTCCGTAGGGGCGCTCGGGCTGTTAGGCCCTCGGCCAGAGCGCTCGGGGCCTGTCGTTCGACGATTTCGGCCCCTCGCTTAGTTTAGGGTTTAGGGTTTAGGGTTTAGGGTTTAGGGTTTAGGGTTTAGGGTTTAAGGTTTAGGGTTTAGGGTTTAGGGTTTAGGGTTTAGGGTTTAGGGTTTAGGGTTTAGGGTGTGGCAGGCGAAGTCGCGCGCTCGGGTGTGAAGCACCCCGGGCCGCGCGCTCGCGTTGCTTGTAAACCCACCACGGCCACCCAAACTATACTCTATTAGGGTTTAGGGTTTCTACCCCCCAACCCCCCTATCAAGGGGGGCTTTTATATTTTTGCACCCATGAACGTTCCAGTTGATGAAGTTGTGGCCTAGGCAACGGCTGGGAGTAGCCTCGGCCCTTTTCGGGCCTTCGGCATGGCAGCCCGGCTCGGCCCTTTAACCTTATCGTTTGACAGCTTTGGAAACCAAAAATCCAAGAAATTTGCACCCATAAGGTTCCAGTTGTTTAAGTTGTGGCCTAGGCAACGGCTGGGAGTAGCCTCGGCCCTTTTCGGGCCTTCGGCATGGCAGGGCCGGCTCGGCCCTTTAACCTTATCGTTTGACAGCTTTGGAAAACTAAATTTTAGAGCTGGTTCCTAGATCCTAAATCTTAAATCTTGGATCCTAAATCCTAAACCCCAAATCCTAAATCCTAAACACCAAATCCTAAATCCTAAACCCTAAATCTTAAACCCTAAATCCTAAATCTAGATTTTAGAGCTGGTTGTCCTTTTCCGAAAAGGACAAGCGCGACTAAATATTGAAATCCGGAAGCTTAAGAGCAGCCACACGAAAAGAAAGGAGGGGACCTCGAGATTCGCAACCGGCCTCTCTAAAAGGCACATTTTATGAACAGAATTTGTCACTTGAAAATCACCAGCAAAAATCCAAATTTCCGGAGGCTAAATCCTAAATCCTAAATCCTAAACCCTAAATCCTAAATCCTAAACCCTAAATCCTAAATCCTAAATCCTAAAACCTAAACCCTAAATCCTAAATCCTAAATCCTAAATCTTAAATCCTGAATCCTAAACCTTAAATCCTAAATCCTAAATCCTAAACCCTAGATCCTAAATCCTAAATCCTAAATCTTAAATCCTAAACCCTAAATCTTAAATCCTAAACCCTAAATCCTAAATCCTAAACACCAAATCCTAAATCCTAAAATCCTAAATCCTAAACCCTGAACCCTAAATCCTAAATCCGAAATCTTAAATCTAGATTTTAGAGCTGGTTGTCCTTTTCGGAAAAGGACAAGCGCGACTAAATATTGAAATCCGGAAGCTTAAGAGCAGCCACACGAAAAGAAAGGAGGGGACCTCGAGATTCGCAACCGGCCTTCTCTAAAAGGCACATTTTATGAACAGAATTTGTCACTTGAAAATCACCAGCAAAAATCCAAATTTCCGGAGGCTAAATCCTAAATCCTAAATCCTAAATCCTAAACCCTAAATCCTAAATCCTAAACCCTAAATCCTAAATCCTAAACCCTAAATCCTAAGTCCTAAACCCTAAATCCTAAATCCTAAATCTAGGTTTTAGAGCTGGTTGTCCTTTTCCGAAAAGGACAAGCGGGACTAAATGTTGAAAATCTAGGATTTAGAGCTGGTTGTCCTTTTCCGAAAAGGACAAGCGCGACTAAATGTTGAAAATCTAGATTTTAGAGCTGGTTGTCCTTTTCCGAAAAGGACAAGCGCGACCAAATGTTGAAAATCTCGGATTTAGAGCTGGTTGTCCTTTTCCGAAAAGGACAAGCGCGACTAAATGTTGAAAATCTAAGATTTAGAGCTGGTTGTCCTTTTCCGAAAAGGACAAGCGCGACTAAATGACCCCAAAAAAGGGGGACCAGAGCAAATGGGGCACGGTTTGGGGTTATTATATAGCTACGCTAGAGGAGGTCCCGATACGGCGGTCCCTCATTTCGAAGACTTCCCGTTGGGGTCTGCCATGGGCTTTACACCGTTGACCTGTGCAGGTCAGACCGGGGAGGCTTTACCCTCCCCTCTCCGCGTCCCGCTCTTTTCGTAGGGGCGCTCGGGCTGTTAGGCCCTCGGCCAGAGCGCTCGGGGCCTGTCGTTCGACGATTTCGGCCCCTCGCTTAGTTTAGGGTTTAGGGTTTAGGGTTTAGGGTTTAGGGTGCAGCCAAAGAACTGCAGCAGCAGCTCGCATGCAAAATCCAAAACTCAAAACCCAAAACCCCAAATCCTAAACCCCAAATGCTAAACCCCAAATCCTAAATCCCAAACCTTAAACCCTAAACCTTAAACTTTAAATTTAAACCCGAAACCCTAGAGTTTAGGAAGTAATGTGTAAATGTTCTGCAGCCCACAAGTAGCTTGCAGTAGCAGGTCGCATACATGACCCATTCTCGAAACTTTAATCTTAAATGTTGAAATTTCAAATTTTCAACCATAAGCTTTAAATTTTAAAGTATTTCTAATTTGCTTGCAGCTTGAAGGCTGCTCACAGCATTCTTAAAACTTAAATCCCTAAATCTTCAAATACCTAAACCTTAAACCTTTAAATTTTCCACCTTAAACCCAGCCCTAACCATAATTACGCAACCCCAAACCTTGCTTTAAACTAGGATTTCACGTTTATTATGGCTTTAGCAAAAGCTTGCAGCAACTCGTAGCAAACCCATAAACCCAAGTGAAAAATTCAATTTAAATAACCAGTTTTCAATGCCAATTTTTTTAATATAGTTTTCATCACCCAGTATATAAATCTAGCTAAAAAAATCCGTTAGCCGAGCCGCAGCTTAAATTCTAAACCCTTAAACTTTAAATCTTTCAATTCCTTAAACCCGAAACCGTAAGCCTTAAACTTTTTTCAACCTTAAACCTAAGGCTTATTTAAAGTTTAAGGTTTCGCCGGTTTAAGGAAAAGGGATTTAAAGCTCAATCGTAAAGGATATAAATTCTAAGAGCTTTGCTACCTGTCCTGGATTGCTTTGGCTTAGGCTCAGGCCCTGGGTCTTGCCCTGTGCCTTGGCCTGTACCCTATCCTGGCCATTCCCTGCCCGTGATCTGTCCTGCCCTGAGCCCTGTCCTATGCCCTAGGTCCTGCCCGACCTTGCCCTGGATCCTGCCTCGTGCCCTGCCCTTTGTCTTGCCCTGCGACCTTGACCTATGCCCTGCCCTGGGTTCCGGCCCTGTGCGATTTCCTTGCCCTGCCCAGTGCCCCAGGTCCCGAACCTTACGACCTGGGATCCTGGGTTCCTCGGCCCTGGATCTTACACTGCTGATCTAAACTCTTCCCCCTATAATTTAAGTCGTTGATCCTGAGCCCGAGAAATTATGCCCTATATCCTACCTCCTATCCCTTGCCTCTTAAACCTTGAGTCTTTAACTACCTTAGCAATAAATAAAACGATTCAAAATAAATCAAAAACCGAATATAATTCCGATACGAATCAAAAATAACTTCTCTGAAAAATTTTAAATCTTATAAACCGTTAAAATCAAGTTTCTTTTCAATCCTAAAATAATTCGTAAATTAAATTTTTTGCGGCCATAAATTCAGTCTTAATTTTAATTTAGTATTCAATCTATCCTATATTCAATCCGATACTAAATCTTAAATTCAAGTCTAAATTAAATCTTAAATTCATTCCTAAATTCGACCATAAATTCGCCTTATCAAACCCAATCTCGAGTCTAAAATCTTCTACAAAATTTAAATGCATTTTCAAATCGCAAAGTCAATTGCTAAACTAAATTTTACATGATTTTTGAAACTAGTTCTTCGACTCAATTCTAAATTCAATTCATGAACTAAGTCTTACAGTAAATACTAAATTGGACCCTAAACTAATCCTCAAACTCAACCCTAACCTCCCAGAACCAAACCCTGAACTCAACCCTAAAAGAAACCTTGAATTAATATTTGAATCAAACCCTAAACTCAATTCTACGCCAGACCTTAAACAAAACTTTAAACCAACCATAAACGAAATCTTAACCCGCACCCTGAATCAAATCCTAAAATAAACTTTAAACTCAATCCTAGACTCAGCCCTATATTCGACCTTGAAACAAATTTTAAACTCAACCCGCAACCCAGCCCTAAACTCAACCCTATAAATAAACCCTAAATTAAACCTTCAACCAAACCCTACACCCACCTTAAACTCGACCCTAAACTCAACTGCAAATTAAACCCTAAACTCAACCCTGAACTCAAACCCTCAACTCAACCCTAAAATAAAACTTGAACCAAACCCTCAACTCAACACTAAAACAAATCCTAAACTAAACTATATCAAACCTCAAATCAAACCCTGAACTAAACCCTAAACTCAACCCTAAACTAACCTTGAACTCAACCCTGAACTCAACCCTAAACTCAACCCTAAGCACGATTCTAAACTCAACCCCAATCTCAACCCTAAATTCAACCCTAAATTTTAAACCCACCCCGAAGCCTTAAACTGCAAACTCATCCATGGACTCCAAATTACACCCAAAACTAACCCTCAATTCAACCTTAAACTCAACCATAAACTAAACTTTAAACTAAACCCTAAACTAAACCCTAAACTCAACCCGAGATTGAACCTTAAACTCAACCCTATCCTCAACCATAACCTCAACCCTAACCCGAACCTTGCATTCAACCCACCCTAAACCAAACAAAAAACACCCTAAACTACACCCTGAACCAAACCCTACACTAAACCTTACACCAAACCCGTCACAAAACCGTAAACTCTAGACCCACCCTTAAATTGTAAACCCGACCCTCAACCCCCCAAACTAAACCTTAGACTAATGCCAAACAAAACCTTAAACTAAACCCAGACCAAAACTAAATCTTAAGCTCTACCCTGAACCCAACCTCTTAAACCCAACAGCCAGCCCTAAACTCGAAACCAGCCCTAAACTCAAAACCCAAACCTGAACTTTAAACCCAACCCCACACTCTGAACCCAGCCCTAAACCCAACCCTAAACCTCCGCCCTGACCTCAACCCAAACCTCACCCAACCTTAAACTCAATCCTAACCTCAACCCGGACCTCAACCCAAACCTCACTCAACCCTAAACCCAACCCTAAACTTCAACCCTGACCTCAACCCTAACCTTAAACACTCAACCCTAACCCCAACCCTACACTAAACCCTGAACTGAACCCTTAGCTAAAACTTAAACTCAACCCTAAACTCAACCCTAACCTCAACCCTAAACTCAACTCTAAACTCAACCCTAAACTGAACCCTGAACCAAGACCTAAACCAAACCCTAAAACCAAATCCTAAACTAAACCTTGAACCTAACCCTAAACTAAACCCTAACCTAAACCCTAAACTCAACCCTATACCCCAAACTCGGCCCTAAACTCGAAACACAACTTTAAACTTTAAACTCAACCTTCAACTCAACTCTCAACTTAACCCTCCACTAACCTAGAGGCCCTAAACTCAACCCTAAACTACACCCTATATTCACGTTTCGGCCCCGAGCCCGACTTTCAACTCCAAAACTAGGGCCTAACTTAAACCCTAAATAGAACTTGAAACTCAACCCGAAACTCTTAATCCACCCTTAAACTCTAAACTGAACCCTAAATTAAACCTAACCTTGAACTAAACCCTAAACTAAACCCTGATCTACGCCCTAAACTCAACCCTATATTCAACTCTAAACTCAACCCTAAGCCAAACCTAAACTAACCCCTCAACTAAGCCCTCAACTAAACCCTAAACTAAACCTTAAACCTAAACCCTAAACCCTACCTCAACCATACCCTCAACCAAACCTTAAACCAAACGCTAGACCAAAGCCTAAACCAAACCCTAAACCAAACCCTAAACTCAACCCTAAGCTCAACCCTAACCCCAACTCTAAAGCCAACCCTAAACTCGACCCCAAAACAAAACCTGAACCGAACCCTAAAACAAACCCTAAACCAAACCTTAGACCTAACCCTAAACCAAACCTTGAACTAAAGCCTAAACTCAACCCTAAGCTCAACCCTAAACTCAATTTTAACTTCAACCCTAAACTCATCCTTAAGCCAAAACCTAAACCAAACTTTAAAAACGAACCCTAAACGGCACCCCAAACAAACCCTAACCCTAAACCAAACCCTAAACTAAGCCTTAAAACTCAAAACCCAACCCTAAACTCTCATCCCAGCCCTAAACTCGAAACACAACTTTGGTTTCTATCTTCAACCATATTCTGTAAAGTCAACCCTAAACTCAACCCTAAACTAAATCCTATACTAAACCCTAACTTCAACCCTGACGTCGACCTTAACCTTGACACTTAGCCCTAAGTCCAACCCTAAACTAAACCCTGAGTTGGATCCTAAACTAAACCCTAAACCAAACCTTAAACTAAACCCTAACCCCAACCCTGATCTCAACCCTAACCTTGACATTCAACCCTAAACGCAACCGTACACAAAACCCTGAACTGAACCTTAAACCAACCCTTGAACCACCCATAAACCAAACCCCAAACCAAACCCTGAACCAAACCCTAAACTAAACCTTAAACTCAGCCCCAAGCTCAACCCTATACTCGACCCTAAAACAAACCCTAAACTCAACCCGTAACCCAGCCCTAAACTCAACCCGAAACTCAACCCTATACTCAATCCTAAACTAAACCTTCAACCAGACCCTAAACCCAACCTAAACTCGACCCTAAACTCAACGTCAAACTAAACCCTAAACTCAACCCTGAACTCAAACCCTCAACTCAACCCTGAAATAAAACCTAAACCAAACCCTCAACTCAACACTAAAACGAATCCTAAACTAAACCCTAAACTCAACCCTAAATCAAACCCTGAACTAAATAAGCCTAAATCCAACCCTGAACTAAACCCTGAACTCAACCCTAAACTCAACCCTAAACCCGGCCCTAAACTCAACCCCAATCTCAACCCTAAACCCAACCCTAAATTTTAAACCCACCCCTAAGCCCTAAACTGCAAACTCCACCCTGAAGTCCAAACCAAATCCGAAACTAAACCCTCAACTCAACCCTAAACTCAACCATAAACCAAACCTTAAACTAAACCCTAAACTCAACCCGAGATTAAACCCTGAACTCAACCCTATCCTCAACCATAACCTCAACCCTAACCCCAACCTTGCATTCAACCCACCCTAAACCAAGCAAAAAAACTCACCCTCAACTCAACCCTAAACTACACCCTGAACCAAGCCCTACACTGAACTTTAAACCAAACCCGACACCAAACCCTAAACTCCAGACCCACCCTTAAACTGTAAACCCGACCCTCAACTCCAAACTAAACCCTAGAGTAGGGCCTAAACAAAACCCTAAACTAAACCCAAACCAAAACTGAACCCTCAACTCTACCCATAACCTAACCTCTCAAATTCAAAAGCCAGCCCTAAACTCGAAACCCAGCCCTAAACCCGAAACCCAAACCTGAACTCTAAACCCAACCCCACACTCTGAACACAGCCCTAAACCCAACCCTAACCTCCGCCCTGACCTCAACCCTAACCTCACTCAACCCTAAACTCAACCCTAACCTCAACCCGGACCTCAACCCTAACCCTCACTCAACCCTAAACTCAACCCTAACCTCAACTCGGACTTCAGCCCTAACCTCACTCAACCCTAAAAACCCAACCCTAAACTTCAACCCTGACCCCAACCCTAACCTTAAACCCTCAACCCTAAACTCAACCCTAACCTCAACCCTATAAACTCAACTCTAAACCCAACCCTAAATTGAACCCTAAAGCAAGGCCTAAGCCAAACCCTAAAACAAACCCTAAACTAAACTAAACCCTAAACCTAAACCTAAACTAAACCCTAACCTAAACCCTGAACTCAACCCTAAACCCCAAACTCAGCCCTGAACTCGAAACACAACTTGAAACCTTAAACTCAACCCTCAACTCAACTCTCAACTAAACCGTCAACTAACCTAGAGGCCCTGAACTAAACCCTAAACTAAACCCTAAATTCACATTTAAGCCCCGAGCCCAACTTTCAACTCCAAACTAAAGCCTAACTTAAACCCTAAACTGAACCTTAAACTCAACCCGAAACTCTAACTCTAAACTAAGCCTTAAATTAAACCGTAAACTAACCCCTAAACCAAACCTTAAACTAAACCCTAAACTAAACCCTGAACTACACCCTAAACTCAACCCTATATTCAACTTTCAACCTTAAGCCAAACCCTAAACTTAACCCTAAACCAACCCCTCAATTTAAACCCTAAACCTTAAACCTAAACCCTAAACCTTACCTCAACCAAACCCTCAAGCAAACCCTAAACCAACCCCTAGACCAAACTCTAAACCAAACCCTAAACCATTCCCTAAACCTAACCCTGAACTAAATCCTAAACTAAACCCTAAACTCAACCCTAAACCCAACTCTAAACTCAACCCTTAACTCGGCCTTAAAACACAACCTAAACCAAACTTTAAAACAAACCTTAAACCAAACCTTAAACCTAGCCCTAAACCAAACCTTTGAACTAAAGCCTAAACTTAACCCTAAGCTAAACCTTAAACCCAACTCTAAACTCAACCCTAAACTCACCCCTAAGCCAAAACCTAAACCAAACGCTAAAAGCGAACCCTAAACGGCACCCTAAACAAAACCCTAAACCTAACCCTAAACCTCAACCCGGACCTCAACCCTAACCTCACTCAACCCTTAACTTCAACCCTGGCCTCAACCCTAACCTTAAACACTCAACCCTAAACCCGACCCTATACTAAACCCTGAACTGCACCCTTAACTAAACCTTAAATTCAACCCTAAACTCAACCCTATCCTCACCCTTAACTCAACTCTAAACTCAACCCTAAATGGAACCCTAAAGCACGACCTAAACCAAACCCTAAAACAAACCTTAAACTAAACCCTGAACCTAACCCTAGACTAAACCCTAAGCTAAACCCTGAACTCAACCCTAAACCCCAAACTCAGCCCTAAACTCGGAACACAACTTTAAACTCTAAACTCAACCCTCAACTCAACTTTCAACTAAACCCTCAACTAACCTACAAGCCCTAAACCAAACCCTAAACTAAACCCTAAATTCACATTTAAGCCCCAAGCCCAACTTTCAACTCCAAACTAGAGCCTAACTTAAACCGTAAACCAAACCTTAAACTCAACCCGAAATTCTAAACCCACCCTTAAACTCTAAACTATAAACTAAGCCTTAAATTAAACCTTAAACAAACACCTGAACCAAACCTTAAACTAAGCCCTAAACTACTCAACCCTTTCCCCAACCATAACCTCAACCCTAACCCCAACCTTGCATTCAACCAACCCTAAACCAAACAAAAAAATCACCCTCAACTCAACCCTAAACTCCACCCTGAACCAAGCCCTACACTAAACTTTAAACCATACCCGACACCAAACCCTAAACCCTAGACCCACCCTTAAGTTGTAAACCCGACCCTCAACTCCAAACTAAACCCTAGAGTAGGGCCTAAACAAGACCCTAAACTAAACCCAAAACCTCTCAAGCTTACAAGCCAACCCTAAACTCGAAACCCAGCCCTAATCTCGAAACCCAAACCTGAACTCTAAACTCAACCCCACACTACAGCCCTAAGCCCAACCCTAAACCTCCGCCCTGGCTTCAGCCCTAACCTGGCTCAACCCTAAACTCAACCCTAACCTCAACCCGGACCTCAACCCTAACCTCACTCAACCCTAAACTCAACCCTCAACTTCAACCCTGGCCTCAACCCTAACCTTAAACACTCAACCCTAAACCCAACCCTAAACTAAACCCTGAACTGTACCCTTAACTAAACCTTAAACTCAACCCTAAACTCAACCCTAACCTCAACCCTTCACTCAACTCTAGACTCAACCCTTAACTCGGCCTTAAACCACAACCTAAACCGAACCCTGAAACAAACCCTGAACCAAACCTTAAACCTAACCTTAAACCAAACCTTGAACTGAAGCCTAAACTCAACCCTAAGCTCAACCCTAAACTCAACTCTAAACTCAACCCCAAACTCACCCCTAAGCCAAAACCTACACCAAACTTTAAAAGTGGACCCTTAACTGCACCCGAAACCGAAAAACTCAAAACCCAACCCTAAACTGCCATCCCAGCCCTAAACTCGAAACACAACTTTGAAATCTATCTTCAACCTCAATCTCTTTACTCGACCCTAAACTCAACCCTACACTAAATCCTACACTAAACCCTAACTTCAACCCTGACGTCAACCTTAACCTTGACACTCAGCCCTGAATTCAACTCTATACTAAACCCTGAATTGAACCTTAACCTAAACCCTAAACCAAATCCTAAACTAAACCCTGGCCCCAACCCTGTTCTCAACCCTAACCTTGACATTCAACCCTAAACGCAACCGTAAACAAAACCCTGAACTGAACCCTAAACCAACCCCTGAGGCACCCATAAACCAAACCCTAAACCAAACCCTGAACCGCACCCTAAACTAAACCTTAAACTCAGCCCTAACCTCAACCCTATACTCGACCTTAAATCGAGCCCTAAAATCAACCCGTAACCCAGCCCTAAACTAAACCCTGAACTCAACCCTTATAAACTCAACCCTAAACCCGACCCTAAACTCACCCCCAATCTCAACCCTAAACCCAACCCTAAATTTTAAACCCACCCCTAAACTGCAAACTCCACCCTGAACTCCAAACCAAACCCAAAAATAAACCCGCAACTCAACCCTAAACTCAACCATAAACTAAACCTTAAGCGAAACCCTAAACTAAACCCTAAACTCAACCCGGGATTGAACCCTAAACTCAACCCTATCCCCAACCATAACCTCAACCCTAACCCGAACCTTGCATTCAACCCACCCTAAACCAAACAAAAAACCCACCCTCAACTCAACCCTAAACTACACCCTGAACCAAGCCCTACACTAAACTTTAAACCAAACCCGACACCAAACCCTAAACTCTAGACCCACCCTTAAATTGTAAACCCGACCCTCAACCCCAAACTAAACCCTAGACTAAGGCCTAAACAAAACCCTAAACTAAACCCAAACCAAAACTGAACCCTAAACTCTACCCAGAACCTAAGCTCTCAAATTCAAAAGCCAGCCCTAAACTCGAAACCCAGCCCTAAACTCGAAACCCAAACCTGAACTCTAAACCCAACCCCACACTCTGAACACAGCCCTGAACCCAACCCTAACCTCCGCCCTGACCTCAACCCTAACCTCCCTCAACCCTAAACTCAACCCTAACCTCAACCCGGACCTCAACCCTAACCTCACTCAACCCTAAACTCAACCCTAACCTCAACCCGGACTTCAGCCCTAACCTCACTCAACCCTAAACCCAACCCTAAACTTCAACCCTGACCTCAACCCTAACCTTAAACCCCCAACCCTAAACTCAACCTTAACCTCAACCCTAAACTCAACTCTAAACTCAACCCTAAATTGAACCCTAAAGCAAGACCTAAGTCAAACCCTAAAACAAACCCTAAACTGAACTAAACCCTGAACTTAAACCTAAACGAAACCCTAACCTAAACCTTGAACTCAACCCTAAACCCCAAACTCAGCCTTGAACTCGAAACACAACTTGAAACCCTAAACTCAACCCTCAACTCAACTCTCAACTAAACCGTCAACTAACCTAGAGGCCCTGAACTAAACCCTAAACTAAACCCTACATTCACATTTAAGCCCCGAGCCCAACTTTCAACTCCAAACTAAAACCTAACTTAAACCTTAAACTGAACCTTAAACTCAACCCGAAACTCTAACTCTAAACTAAGCCTTAGATCAAACCGTGAACTAACCCCTAAACCAAACCTTAAACTAAACCCTAAACTAAACCCTGAACTACACCCTAAACTCAACCCTATATTCAACTTTCAACCTTAAGCCAAACCCTAAACTCAACCCTAAACTAACCCCTCAATTAAACCCTAAACTAAACCTTAAACCTAAACCCTAAACCTTACCTCAACCAAACCCTCAAGCAAACCCCAAACCAACCCCTAGACCAAACCCTAAACCAAACCCTAAACCATTCCCTAAACCTAACCCTGAACTAAATCCTAAACTAAACCTTAAACTCAACCCTAAACTCAACTCTAAACTCAACCCTTAACTCTGCCTTAAACCACAACCTAAACCGAACTTTAAAACACACCTTAAACCAAACCTTAAACCTAGCCCCAAACCCAACCTTTGAACTAAAGCCTAAACTCAACCCTAAGCTAAACCAAACGCTAAAAGCGAACCCTAAACGGCACCCTAAACAAAACCCTAAACCTAACCCTAAACCTCAACCCGGACCTCAACCCTAACCTCACTCAACCCTAAACTTCAACCCTGGCCTCAACCCTAACCTTAAACACTCAACCCTAAACCCGACCCTATACTAAACCCTGAACTGCACCCTTAACTAAACCTTAAATTCAACCCTAAACTCAACCCTAAACTCAACCCTATCCTCAACCCTTAACTCAACTCTAAACTCAACCCTAAATTGAACCCTACAGCCAGACCTAAATCAAACCCTAAAACAAACCTTAAACTAAACCCTGCAACTAACCCTAAGCTAAACCCTAAGCTAAACTCTGAACTCAACCCTAAACCCCAAACTCAGCCTTAAACTCGAAACACAACGTTAAACTCTAAACTCAACCCTCAACTCAACTTTCAACTAAACCCTCAACTAACCTAGAAGCCCTAAACTAAACCCTAAACTAAACCCTAAATTCACGTTTGAGCCTCGAGCCCAACTGTCAACTCCAAACTAGAGCCTAACTTAAACCGTAAACTAGACCTTAAACTCAACCCGAAACTCTAAGCCCACCCTTAAACTCTAAACTATAAACTAAGCTTTAAATTAAACTTTAAACAAACTCCTAAACCAAACCTTAAACTAAACCCTAAACTACTCAACCCTATCCTCAACCATAACCTCAACCCTAACCCCAACCTTGCATTCAACCCACCCTAAACCAAACAAAAAACTCACCCTCAACTCAACCCTAAACTACACCCTGAACCAAGCCCTACACTAAACTTTAAACCAAACCCGACACCAAACCCTAAACTCTAGACCCACCCTTAAACTGTAAACCCGACCCTCAACCCCAAGCTAAACCCTAGACTAAGGCCTAAACAAAACCCTAAACTAAACCCAAACCAAAACTGAACCCTAAACTCTACCCAGAACCTAACCTCTCAAATTCAATTGCCAGCCCTAAACTCGAAACCCAGCCCTAAACTCGAAACCCAAACCTGAACTCTAAAGCCAACCCCACACTCTGAACACAGCCCTAAACCCAACCCTAACCTCCGCCCTGACCTCAACCCTAACCTCACCCAACCCTAAACTCAACCCTAACCTCAACCCGGACCTCAACCCTAACCTCACTCAACCCTAAACTCAACCCTAACCTCAACCCGGACTTCAGCCCTAACCTCACTCAACCCTAAACCCAACCCTAAACTTCAACCCTGACCTCAACCCTAACCTTAAACCCTCAACCCTAAATTCAACCCTAACCTCAACCCTAAACTCAACTCTAAACTCAACCCTCAATTGAACCCTAAAGCAAGACCTAAACCAAACCCTAAAACAAACCCTAAACTAAACTAAACCCTGAACCTAAACCTAAACTAAACCCTAACCTAAACCCTGAACTCAACCCTAAACCCCAAACTCAGCCCTGAACTCGAAACACAACTTGAAACCTTAAACTCAACCCTCAACTCAACTCTCAACTAAACCGTCAACTAACCTAGAGGCCCTGAACTAAACCCTAAACTAAACCCTAAATTCACATTTAAGCCCCGAGCCCAACTTTCAACTCCAAACTAAAGCCTAACTTAAACCCTAAACTGAACCTTAAACTCAACCCGAAACTCTAACTCTAAACTAAGCCTTAGGTCAAACCGTGAACTAACCCCTAAACCAAACCTTAAACTAAACCCTAAACTAAACCCTGAACTACACCCTAAACTCAACCCTATATTCAACTTTCAACCTTAAGCCAAACCCTAAACTCAACCCTAAACTAACCCCTCAATTAAACCCTAAACTAAACCTTAAACCTAAACCCTAAACCTTACCTCAACCAAACCCTCAAGCAAACCCTAAACCAACCCCTAGACCAAACCCTAAACCAAACCCTAAACCATTCCCTAAACCTAACCCTGAACTAAATCCTAAACCAAACCCTAAACTCAACCCTAAACTCAACTCTAAATTCAACCCTTAACTCGGCCTTAAACCACAACCTAAACCGAACTTTAAAACAAACCTTAAACCAAACCTTAAACCTAGCCCCAAACCAAACCTTTGAACTAAAGCCTAAACTCAACCCTAAGCTAAACCTTAAACCCAACTCTAAACTCAACCCTAAACTCACCCCTAAGCCAAAACCTAAACCAAACGCTAAAAGCGAACCCTAAACGGCACCCTAAACAAAACCCTAAACCTAACCCTAAACCTCAACCCGGACCTCAACCCTAACCTCACTCAACCCTAAACTTCAGCCCTGGCCTCAACCCTAACCGACTCAACCCTAAACCCGACCCTATACTAAACCTTGAACTGCACCCTTAACTAAACCTTAAATTCAACCCTAAACTCAACCCGAAACTCAACCCTATCCTCTTTCCTTAACTCAACTCTAAACTCAACCCTAAATTGAACCCTAAAGCAAGACCTAAACCAAACCCTAAAACAAACCTTAAACTAAACCCTGCACCTAACCCTAAGCTAAACCCTAAGCTAAACTCTGAACTCAACCCTAAACCCCAAACTCAGCCTTAAACTCGAAACACAACGTTAAACTCTAAATTCAACCCTCAACTCAACTTTCAACTCAACCCTCAACTAACCTAGAAGCCCTAAACTAAACCCTAAACTAAACCCTAAATTCACATTTGAGCCTCGAGCCCAACTTTCAACTCCAAACTAGAGCCTAACTTAAACCGTAAACTAGACCTTAAACTCAACCCGAAATTCTAAACCCACCCTTAAACTCTAAACTATAAACTAAGCCTTAAATTAAACCTTAAACAAACACCTAAACCAAACCTTAAACTAAGCCCTAAACTACTCAACCCTTTCCCCAACCATAACCTCAACCCTAACCCCAACCTTGCATTCAACCCACCCTAAACCAAACAAAAAACTCACCCTCAACTCAACCCTAAACTACACCCTGAACCAAGCCCTACACTAAACTTTAAACCATACCCGACACCAAACCCTAAACCCTAGACCCACCCTTAAATTGTAAACCCGACCCTCAACCCCAAACTAAACCCTAGACTAAGGCCTAAACAAAACCCTAAACTAAACCCAAACCAAAACTGAACCCTAAACTCTACCCAGAACCTAACCTCTCAAATTCAAAAGCCAGCCCTAAACTCGAAACCCAGCCCTAAACTCGAAACCCAAACCTGGACTCTAAAGCCAACCCCACAGTCTGAACACAGCCCTAAACCCAACCCTAACCTCCGCCCTGACCTCAACCCTAACCTCCGTCAACCCTAAACCCAACCCTAACCTCAACCCGGACCTCAACCCTAACCTCACTCAACCCTAAACTCAACCCTAACCGCCCTAACCTCAACCCGTACTTCAGCCCTAACCTCACTCAACCCTAAACCCAACCCTAAACTTCAACCCTGACCTCAACCCTAACCTTAAACCCTCAACCCTAAACTCAACCCTAACCTCAACCCTAAACTCAACTCTAAACTCAACCCTAAACTGAACCCTAAAGCAAGACCTAAACGAACCCTAAAACAAACCCTAAACTAAACTAAACCCTGAACCTAGCCCTAAACTAAACCCTAACGTAAACCTTGAACTCAACCCTAAACCCCAAACTCAGCCCTAAACTCGAAACACAACTTTAAACCCTAAACTCAACCCTCAACTCAACTCTCCACTAAACCGTCAACTAACCTAGAAGCCCTAAACTAAACCCTAAACTGAACCCTAAATTCACATTTATGCCCCGAGCCCAACTTTCAACTCCAAACTAGAGCCTAACTTAAACCCTAAACTAAACCTTAAACTCAACTCGAAACTCTAAACCCACCCTTAAACTCTAAACTAAGCCTTACATAAAACCTTAAACCAACCCCGAAACCAAACCTTAAACTAAACCCGAAACTAACCCCTGAACTACACCCTAAACTCAACCCTATATTCAACTTTCAACCTTCAGCCAAACCCTAAACTCAACCCTAAACTAACCCCTCAACTAAACCCTACACTAAACCTTAAACCTAAACCCTAAACCCTACCTCAACCAAACCCTCAACCAAACCCTAAACCAAACCCTAAACCAATCCCTAAACCTAACCCTGAACTATGTCCTAAACTCAACCCTAAGCTCAACTCTAAACTCAACTCTAAACTCAACTCTAAACTCAACTCTAAACTCAACCCTTAACTCGACCCTAAACCACACCCTAAACCGAACCTTAAAACAAACCCTAAACCAAACCTTAAACCTAGCCCTAAACCAAACCTTGAACTAAAGCCTAAACTCAACCCTAAGCTAAACCCTAAACTCAACTCTAAACTCAACCCTAAACTCATCCCTAAGCCAAAACTTAAACCAAACTCTAAAAGCGAACCCTAAACGGCACCCTAAACAAAACCCTAAACCTAACCCTAAACCAAACCTTAAACTAAGCCTTGAACTAAGCCTTAAAACTCAAAACCCAACCCTAAACTCTCATCCCAGCCCTAAACTCGAAACACAACTTTGGATTCTATCTCCAACCTTAATCTCTTTACTCAACCCAAAACTCGACCATAAACTAAATCCTATACTAAACCCTAACTTCAACCCTGACGTCAACCTTAACCTTGACACTCAGCCCTGAATTCAACTCTATACTAAACCCTGGATTCAACCTTAACCTAAACCCTAAACCAAACCCTAAACTAAACCCTGGCCCCAACCCTGATCTCAACCCTAACCTTGACATTCAACCCTAAACGCAACCGTAAACAAAACCCTGAACTGAATCCTAAACCAACCCTTGAATCACCCATAAACCAAACCCTAAACCAAACCCTGAACCAAACCTAAAACTAAACTTTAAACTCAGCCCTAAGCTCAACCCTATACTCGACCCTAAAACAAACCCTAAATCAACCCGTAAACCAGCCCTAAACTCAGCCCGAAACTCAACCCTATACTCAACCCTAAAACAAACCCTAAACTAAACCCTCAACCAAACCCTAAGCCCACCCTAAACTCGACCCTAAACTCAACCTCAAACTAAACCCTAAACTCAACCCTGAACTCAAACCCTCAACTCAACCCTGAAAAAAAAACATAAACCAAACCCTCAACTCAACACTAAAACGAATCCTAACTAAACCCTAAACTCAAACCTAAATCAAACCCCGAACTAAACCCTCAACTCTACCCTGAACTAAACCTTGAACTCAACCCTAAACCCAACCCTTAACCCGACCCTAAACTCAACCCCAATCTCAACCATAAACTCAACCCTAAATTCTAAACCAACCCCTAAACTGCAAACTCCACCCTGAACTCCAAACCAAACCCAAAACTAAACCCTCAACTCAACCCTAAACTCAACCATAAACTAAACCTTAAACGAAACCCTAAACTAAACCCTAAACTCAACCCGAGATTAAACCCTAACTATCCTCAACCATAACCTCAACCCTAACCCGAACCTTGCATTCAACCCACCCTAAACCAAACAATAAAAACACCCTCAACTCAACCCTAAACTACACCCTGAACCAAACCCTACACTAAACCTTTAAACCAAACCCGACACCAAACCCTAAACTCTAAACCCACCCTTAAATTGTAAACCCGACCCCCAACCCCAAACTAAATCCTAGACTAAATAAAGCCTGAACAAAACCCTAAACTAAACCCAAACCAAAACTGAACCCTAAACTCTACCCAGAACCTAACCTCTCAAATTCAAAAGCCAGCCCTAAACTCGAAACCCAGCCCTAAACTCGAAACCCAAACCTGGACTCTAAAGCCAACCCCACACTCTGAACACAGCCCTAAACCCAACCCTAACCTCCGCCCTGACCTCAACCCTAACCTCACCCAACCCTAAACTCAACCCTAACCTCAACCCGGACCTCAACCCTAACCTCACTCAACCCTAAACTCAACCCTAACCTCAACCCGGACTTCAGCCCTAACCTCACTCAACCCTAAACCCAACCCTAAACTTCAACCCTGACCTCAACCCTAACCTTAAACCCTCAACCCTAAACTCAACCCTAACCTCAACCCTAAACTCAACTCTAAACTCAACCCTAAATTGAACCCTAAAGCAAGACCTAAACCAAACTCTAAAACAAACCCTAAACTAAACTAAACCCTGAACCTAAACCTAAACTAAACCCTAACCTACACAGTGAACTCAACCCTAAACCCCAAACTCAGCCCTGAACTCGAAACACAATTTGAAACTTTAAACTCAACCCTCAACTCAACTCTCAACTAAACCGTCAACTAACCTAGAGGCCCTGAACTAAACCCTAAACTAAACCCTAAATTCACATTTAAGCCCCGAGCCCAACTTTCAACTCCAAACTAGAGCCAAGCTTAAACCCTAAACTGAATCTTAAACTCAACCCGAAACTCTAAGTCTAAACTAAGCCTTAAATGAAACCGTAAAATAACCCTTAAGCCAAACCTTAAACTAAACCCTAAACTAAACCCTGAGCTACACCCTAAACTCAACCCTATTTTCAATTTTCAACCTTAAGCCAAACCCTAAACTCAACCCTAAACTAACCCCCCAACCAAACCCTAAACTGAACCTTCAACCTAAACCCTAAACCTTACCTGAACCAAACCCTCAAGCAAACCCTAAACCAAACCCTAGACCAAACCCTAAACCAAACCCTAAACCATTCCCTAAACCTAACCCTGAACTAAATAATACACTAAACCCTAAACTCAACCCTAAACTCAACTCTAAACTCCCCTTAACTCGGCCTTAAACCGCAACCTAAACCGAACTTTAAAACAGACCGTAAACCAAACCTTAAACCTAGCCCTAAACCAAACCTTTGAACTAAAGCTTAAACTCAACCCTAAGCTAAACCTTAGACTCAACTTTAAACTCAACCCTAAACTCACCCCTAAGCCAAAACCTAAACCAAACTTTAAAAGCTAAACGGCACCCTAAACAAAACCGTAAACCTAACCCTAAACCTCAACCCGAACCTCAACCCTAACCTCACCCAACTCTAAACTTCAACCCTGGCCTCAACCCTAACCTTAAACACTCAACCCTAAACCCGACCCTACACTAAACCCTGAACTGCACCCTTAACTAAATCTTAAACTCAACCCTAAACCCAACCCTAAACTCAACCCTATCCTCAACCCTTAACCCAACTCTAAACTCAACCCTAAATTGAACCCTAAAGCAAGACCTAAACCAAACCCTAAAACAAAATTAAACCTTGAACCTAACCCTAGGCGAAAAAACCCTGAATTCAACCCTAAACCCCAAACTCAGCAGTAAACTCGAAACACAGCTTTAAACTCTAAACTCAACCCTCAACTCAACTCTCAACTAAACCGTCAACTATCCTAGAAGCCCTAAACTAAACCCTAAACTAAACCCTAAATTCACATTTAAGCCCCGAGCCCAACTTTCAACTCCAAACTAGAGCCTAACTTAAACCGTAAAATAAACCTTAAACTCAACCCGACAATTTAAACCCACCCTTAAACTCTAAACTATAAACTAAGCCTTAAATTAAATCTTAAACAAACACCTAAACCAAACCTTAAACTAAACCCGAAACTACTCAACCCTATACTCAACCATAACCTCAACCCTAACCCCAACCTTGCATTCAACCCACCCTAAACCAAACCAAAAAAAACACCCTCAACTCAACCCTAAACTACACCCTGAACCAAGCCCTACACCAAATTTTAAACCAAACCCGACACCAAACCCTAAACTCTAGACCCACCCTTAAATTGTAAACCCGACCCTCAACTCCAAACTAAACCCTAGAGTAGGGCCTAAACAAGACCCTAAACTAAACCCAAAACAAAACTTTACCCTAAACTCTACCCTAAACCCAACCTCTCAAGCTTAAAAGCCAGCCCTAAACTCGAAAGCCAGCCCTAAACTCGAAACCCAAACCTGAACTCTAAACCCAACCCCACACTCTGAACACAGCCCTAAGCCCAACCTTAAACCTCCGCCCTGGCTTCAACCCTAACCTGACTCAACCCTAAACTCAACCCTAACCTCAACCCGGACCTCAACCCTAACCTCACTCAACCCTAAACTCAACCCTAAACTTCAACCCTGGCCTCAACCCTAACCTTAAACACTCAACCCTAAACACAACCCTAAACTAAACCCTGAACTGTACCCTTAACTAAACCTTAAACTCAACCCTAAACTCAACCCTAACCTCAACCCTAACCTCAACCCTTAACTCAACTCTAAACTCAACCCTGAACTCGGCCTTAAACCACAACCTAAACCGAACCCTGAAACAAACCCTGAACCAAACCTTAAACCTAACCCTAAACCAAACCTTGAACTGAAGCCTAAACTCAACCCTAAGCTAAACCCTAAACTCAACTCTAAACTCAATCCTAAACTCACCCCTAAGCCAAAACCTAAACCAAACTTTAAAAGCGGACCCTAAACGGCACCCGAAACAAAAAAACTCAAAAACCAACCCTAAACTGTCATCCCAGCCCTAAACTCGAAACACAACTTTGAAATCTATCTTCAACCTTAATCTCTTTACTCAACCCTAAACTCAACCCTGAACTAAATCCTATACTAAACCCTTGCTTCAACCCTGACGTCAACCTTAACCTTGACACTCAGCCCTAAGTTCAACTCTAAACTAAACCCAGAATTGAACCTTAACCTAAACCCATAACCAAACCCTACACTAAACCCTGGCCCCAACCCTGATCTCAACCCTAACCTTGACATTCAACCCTAAACGCAACCGTAAACAAAACCCTGAACTGAACCCTAAACCAACCCCTGAGCCACCCATAAACCAAACCCTAAACCAAACCCTGAACCAAATCCTAAACTAAACCTTAAACTCAGCCCTCAGCTCAACCCTATACTCGACCTTAAATCAAACCCTAAAATTAACCCGTATTCCAGCCCTAAAGTCAGCCCGAAACTCAATCCTATACTCAACCCTAAAACCAACCCTAAACTAAACCCTGAACTCAACCCTAAACTCAACCCTAAACCCGACCCTAAACTCAACCCCAATCTCAACCCTAAACTCAATCCTAAATTTTAAACCCACCCCTAAACTGCAAACTCAACCCTGAACTCCAAACCAAGCCCAAAACTAAACCCTCAACTCAACCCCAAACTCAACCATAAACGAAACCTTAAACTAAACCCTAAACCAAACCCTAAACTCAACCCTAACCCCAACCTTGCATTCAACCCACCCTAAACCAAACAAAAAACACCCTCAACTCAGCCCTAAACTACACAAACCCTACACTAAGCCACTAAGCTTTAAACCAAACCCGACACCAAACCCTAAACTCTAGACCCACCCTTAAAAAGTAAACCCGACCCTCAACTCCAAACTAAACCCTAGAGTAAGGCATAAACAAAACCCTAAACTAAACCCAAAACAAAACTAAACCCTAAACCCTACCTTAAACCCAACTTCTCAAACTTAAAAGCCAGCCCTCAGTTCGAAACCCAAACCTGGACTCTAAACCCAACCCCACACTCTGAACACAGCCCTAAACCCAACCCTAAACCTCCGCCCTGACCTCAACCCTAACCTCACTCAACCCTAACTCATCCTCAACCTCAACCCGGACTTCAACCCTAACCTCACTCAACCCTAAACTCAACCCTAAGCTTCATCCCTGACCTCAACCCCAACCTTAAACTCTCAGCCTTAAATTCAACCCTAACCTCCACCCTTAACTCAACTCCAAACTCAACCCTAAATTGTACCCTAAAGCAAGACCTAAACCAAACCCTAAAACAAACCCTAAACTAAACTAAACCTTGAACCCAGCCTTAAACTAAACCCTAACCTAAACCTTGCACCCAACCCTAAACCCCAAACTCAGCCATAAACCCGAAACACAACTTTAAACTCTAAACTCAACTCTGAACTCAACTCTCAACTAAACCGTCAACTAACCTAGAGGCCCTAAACCCAGTCCGAAAGTTTAAACCCACCCTTAAACTCTAAACTAAGCCTTAAATGAAACTTTAAACTAACCCCGAACCCAAACCTTAAATTAAACCCTAAACTAAACCCTGAATTAAACCCTAAACTAAACCCTGAATTCAACCTTATATTCAACCTTATATTCAACCTTAATGCCAAACCCTAAACTCAACCCTAAACTAACCCCCGAACTAAACCCTAAACTAAACCTTAAACCTAAACCCTAAACCCTACCTCAACCAAACCCTCACCTTGAACTAAATCCTAAACTCAACCCTAAGCTCAACCCTAAACTCAACTCTAAACCCAACCCTGAACTCGACCCCAAACCAAAACTTGAACCGAACCCTAAAACAAACCCTAAACCAAACCTTAAACCTAACCCTAAACCAAACCTTGAACTAAAGCCTAAACTCAACCCTAAGCTAAACCCTGGACTCAATTTTACCTTCAACCCTAAACTCATCCCTAAGCCAAAACCTAAACCAAACTTTAAAGGCGAACCCTAAACGGCACCCTAAACAAAGCCCTAAACCTAACCCTAAACCAAACCTTAAACTAAGCCCCAAACTAAGCCTTGAAACTCAAGACCCAACCTTAAACTCTCATCCCTCGAAACACAAAATTGAAATCTATCTTCAACCTTAATCTCTTTACTCAACCCTAAACCCAACACTAAATTAAATCCTGTACTAAACCCTAACTTCAACCCTGACGTCAACTTTAACCTTTACACTCAGCCCTAAGTTCAAATTTAAACTAAAACCTGAATTGAACCTTAACCTAAACCCATAAGCAAACCCTAAACTAAACTCTGGCCCCAACCCTGATCTCAACCCCAACCTTGACATTCAGCTCTAAACGCAACCGTACACAAAACCCTGAACTGAATCCTAAACCAACCCCTGAATCACCCATACCAAACCTTAAACTAAACCTTTAACTCAGCCCTAAGCTCAACCCGATACTCAAACCTAAAACAACCCTAAATCAACCCGTAACCCAGCCCTAAACTCAGCCCGAAACTCAACCCTATACTCAACCCTGAAACACACCCTAAATCAACCCGTAACCCAGCCCTAAACTCAGCCCGAAACTCAACCCTATACTCAACCCTAAAACAAACCCTCAACCAAACCCTCTACTCAACCCTGAACTAAAACCTAAACCAAACCCTCAACTAAACACTAAAACAAATACTAAATTAAACCCTAAACTCAACCCTAAATCAAACCCTGAACTAAACCCTCAACTCAAACCTAAACTAAACCTTGAACTCAACCCTAAACCCAGCCCTTAACCCGACCCTAAACCCAACCCCAATCTCAACCCTAAACCCAGCCCTAAATTTTCAACCCCACCTCTGAACTGCAAATTCAACCCTGAACCCCAAACCAAACCCAAAACTAAACCCTCAATTCAACTCTAAAGTCAACCATAAACTAAACCTTGAACTAAACCCTAAACTAAACCTTAAACTGATACCGAGATTACAACCCTAAACTCAACCCTATCCTCAACCACAACCTCAACCCTAACCCCAACCTTGCATTCAACCCACCCTAAACCAAACTAAAAGCACCCTCAACTCAACCCTAAACTACACCCTGAACCAAACCCTACACTAAACCTTAAACCAAACCCGACACCAAACCCTAAACTCTAGACCCACCCTTAAATTGTAAACCCGACCCTGAACTCCAAACTAAACCCTAGGGTAAAGCCTAAACAAAACCCTAAACTAAACCCAAAACAAAACTAAACCCTAAACTCTACCTTAAACCCAACTTCTCAAGCTTAAAAACCAGCCCTAAATTCGAAACCCATCCCTAAACTCGAAACCCAAACCTGAACTCTAAACCCAACCCCACACTCTGAACACAGCCCTAAACCCAACCCTAAACCTCCGCCCTGGCCTCAACCCTAACCTCACTCAACCCTAAACCCAACCTTAACCTCAACCCGGACTTCAACCCCTGACCTCACTCAACCCGAAACTCAACCCTAAACTTCATCCCTGACCTCAACCCTAACCTCAAACCTTCAACCCTCAACTCAACCCTAACCTCAACCCTTAACTCAACTCTAAACTCAACCCTAAATTGAACCCTAAAGAAAAACCTAAACCAAACCCTAAAACAAACCCTAAACTTAACTAAACCCTGAACCTAGCCTTAAACTAAACCCTAACCTAAACCTTGAACTCAACCCTAAACCCCAAACTCAGCCCTAAACTCGAAACACAACTTTAAACTTTAAACTCAACTCTGAACTCAACTCTCAACTAAACCGTCAACCAACCTAGAGGCTGTAAACTAAACCCTAAAATGAACCCTAAGTTCACATTTAAGCCCCCAGCACAACTTTCAATTCCAAACTGGAACCTAACTTAAACCCTAAACTGAACTTTAAACTCAACCCGAAACTTTAAACCCACCCTTCAAACTCTAAACTCGGCTTTAAATAAAACTTTAAACTAACACCGAAACCAAACCTTAAACTAAACTTAAACTAAACCCTGAACTACACCCTAAACTCAACCCTATGTTCAACTTTCAACCTTTAACCAAGCCCTAAACTCAACCCCTCAACTAAACCCTAAACTAAACCTTAAACCTAAACCCTAAACCCTACCTCAACCAAACCCTCAACCAAACCCTAAACCAAACCCTAAACCAATCCTTAAACCTAACCCTGAACTAAATCCCAAACTCAACCCTAAGCTCAACCCTAAAACTCAATTCTAAATTCAACCCTTAACTCGACCCTAAACCACAACCTAAACCGAACCTTAAAACAAATCCGGAACCATACCTTAAACCTAGCCCTAAACCAGACCTTGAACTAAAGCTTAAACTCAGCCCTAAGCTAAACCCTAAACTCAACTCTAAACTCAACCCTAAACTCATCCCTAAGCCCTAAGCCAAAACCGAAACCAAACTTTACAAGCGAACCCTAACAGCACCCTAAACAAGACCTTAAACCTAACCCTAAACCAAACCTTAAACTAAGCCCCAAACTAAGTCTTAAAACCCAACTCTAAACTCTCATCCTTCGAAACACAACTTTGAAATCTGTTTTCAGCCTTAATCTCTTTACTCAACCCTAAACCCAACCCTAAACTAAATCCTTTACTAAACCCTAACTTCAACCCTGACGTCAACCTTAACCTTGACACTCAGCCCTAACTTCAACTCTAAACTAAACCCAGATTTGAACCTTAACTTAAACCCCAAACCAAACCCTAAACTAAACCCTGACCCCAACCCTGATCTCAACCTTAACCTTGACATTCAACCCTAAACCCTAAACATAGAATGAAGTGATGAACCACCGAAGCGGGGTTTAAGAAAATTGAAGCGATGAACCCCCGGAGGATGGTTTAGGTAAATTGAAGTGATGCACCCCCAAAGGAGGGTTTAAGTAAATTGATGTGGTGAACCCCCGAAGGAGGGTTTTAGGTAAATTCAAGTGATGAAACCCCTGAAGGAGGGTTTAAGCAAACTGAAGTAATGAACACCCGAAGGAAGATTTCTTTAAACTGAAGTGATGCAACTTCGCAGGAGGGTTTGTGTGGAGGGTTCAAGTAAATTGAAATGATGAACTTCCGATGAACCCCCGCAAGGGAGATTTGAATAAATTGAAGTGATGAACCCCCGAAGGAGGGTTTAAGTCCATTGAAGTGATGAACCACCGAAGGAGGGTTTAGATAAACTGAAGTGATGAACCCCTGAAGCCGAAGGAGGGTTTTACGCCAGTTGAAGTGATGAACCCCCCAAGGAAAATTCAAGTACACTGATGTGATGAACCCCCGAAGGAGGGTGTGCGTAAATCGAAGTGATGAACCCGAAGGAGGGTTTAAGTAAAATGAAGTGATGAACCCCGAAGGAGGGTTCAATTAAAATGAAGTCATGAAACCCCGAAGTTGGGTTTTAAGTAAATTGAGGTGATGAACCACCGAAGGAGGGTGTTAATAAATTGAAGTGAAGAACCCCGGAACTGATGCACACCCGCAAAAGAAGTCGATTGAAGTGATGAACCCCCGAAGGAGGGTGTTAAATAAGTTAATGTACTGAAGCCCCGAAGGAGGGTTTAAGTAAAATGAAGTGATGAACCTCCAGAGGAGCGAAGGAGGATTTAAGTAAATTGAAATGATGAACCACCGAAGGAGGTTTTAAGCAAATCGATGTGATGAATCCCCGCAGCAGGGATCAAGGATGGACCACCGAAGGAGGGTTTAGGTCAATTGCACTAATGAACCACCGAAGGAGGGTTGAAGTAACTTGAAGTGATGAACCCCCGAAAGAGAGTTTGTGAAAATACACGAAAGTCATGAAAACCCGAAGCAGGGTCTAAGTAAGTTGAAGTGATGAACCCCCGGAGGAGGGTTTAAACAATTTGAAGTGATGAAGCCCCGAAGGCGGGTTTATCTAAACTGAAGTTATGAACCCCCGATGGGAATTTTAGTTGAAGTGATGGTCCCCGAAGGACGGTTGAAGTACACTGAAGCGATGTACCCCCGAAGGAGGTTTCAAGAATATTGAAGTGATGAACCCCCGAAGGATGGCTTAAGTAAGTTGAAGTGATGAACCACCGACGGAGGGTTTCTGTACATTCAAGCGACAAAGCCGCTAAAGGAGGGTTAGTACACTGAAGTGATTATTTCCCGGAGGATGGCTCAAGTAAATCGAAGTGATGAACCCCCGGAGGAGGGTTTAAGAAAATCTATGTGATGAACCCCCGAAGGAAGGTTGAAGTAAACTGAAACTATGAATCCCCGGAGGAGGGTTTAAGTACGTTAAAGTGAAGAACCCCGAAGGAAGGTTTGAGTAAATTGAAGTGATGCAGCCCTGCAGGAAGGTTTTAAGCAAACTGATGCGATGAAATCCCGAAGGAGGGCTGGAGAAAACTGAAGTGATGAATCCCCGGAGGATGGTTTTAGCAAAATGAAGTGATGTATCCCCGAAGGAGGCTTTATGTAAACTGAAGTGATGAACCCCCGAAGAAGGGTTTAAGTTAATCGAAGTGAGAAACCCCGAAAAGGGTTTAAGTAAACTGATGCGATGAACCCTCGAAGTAAGGTTTAAGTAAACTGAAGTGATGATCCCCCGAAGGAAGGCTTAAGAAAACTGAACTGATGAACCCCGCAGGAGGGTTCAGAAAATTGAAGTGATGCACCCCCGAGGGGGGGTGTAAGAAAATTGAAGTGACGCACCCCGGAAAGAAGGTTTTAGCACACTGAAGTGATGAACCCCCGGAGAATGGTTTAAGTGTTTTGAAGTGATGAACCACCGAAGGAGGGCTTAAGAAAGTTGAACTGATGAACCCCTGCAGGAATTCAATAAACCGAAGGATAGTTAATACACTGAAGTGATGAATCTCCGGAGGATGTTTTAAAAAATCGAAGTGATGAGCCCCCGGAAGAGGGTTCAAGTAAATGGAAGTGATGAGTCGCCGAAGGAGGGTTTAAGTGCGTTGAAGTGATGAACCCCGAAGCAGGGCTTAGGGTTTTAAGGTTAGTACATTGAAGTAGTCAGGCACCGGAGGAGAGGTTTAAGTTACCTGAAGACATGAACCACCCAAGGAGGGTTTTCAGTAAAACGAAGTGCTGAACCCGCCAAGCAGGTTTTGAAGTCAATTGAAGTGGTGAACCCTCGGAGGACGGTTTAAGTATGTTGAAGTGATGGACCACCGAACGAGGGTTCTCGTTCATTGAAGTAATGAAACCCCGAAGGAAAGCCAATCGAAGTGATGAACCCCCGACGGAAGGTTTAAGTAAATTGGTGCGATGAATCCCCGAAGGAAGATTTCAGCAAATTGATGCGATGAACCTCCGCAGGAAGGTTTAACTAAATTGAAGTGATGAACCCCCGAAGGAGGGTTTAAGTAAATTGAAATGATGCACCCCCGAAAAAGGGTTTAAGTAAACTGAAGTGACGACCCCCCACGAGGAAGGGTTTCAGTAAACCGAAGTGGTGTATCACCGAAAGAGGGTTTAAGTAAACTGACGTGCTGAACCCCCGAAGGAGGGTTTAAGTAAATTGAAGTGATGAACCACCGAAAGAGGGTTTTAGTACAATGAAGTGATGAACCGCCGAAGGAGGGTTTTGAGTAAACTGAAATGATGAACCCCCGAAGGAGGGTAAGTACACTGGGGTTGAAGTAAACTGAAGCGATAAATACCCGAAGGAAGGTTTTAAGTCGACTGAAGTGATGAGTCCCCGAAGGAGGATTCTGAATAGGTTGAAATGTCGAACCCCGAAGGAGGGTTCGTACTCTGAAGTGACGAACCCCCGGAGGATGGTTTAAGTAGAACGAAGTGATGAACCCCCGGAAAAGGGTTTAAGTACATTGATGTGATGAACCACCGAAGGACGGTTCAAGTACATGAAAGTGATGAACCCCCGAAGGAGGGTTTAAGTAAATTGGTGCGATGAACCCCCGAAGGATGGTTTAAGTAAGATAAAGTGATGAACCGCCGAAGGAGGGTTTAAGCAACATGATGCGAGGAACCCCCGAAGGAGGGTTTAAAGTAATTTGAAGTGGTGAACCTCCGGAGGATGGTTTAAGTAAACCGAGGTGATGAACCCCGGAGGAGGGTTTAAGCATAATGAAATGATGAACCACCGAAGGGGGTTTAAATAAACTGAGGATGGTTTAAGTAAACTGAAGTGACGAACTCCTGAAGGAGGGTTTAAGTAAATTGATGTGATGCACCCCGAAGGAGGGTTTTAAGTAAATTGAAGTGATGACACCCCCGAAGGAGGGTTTAAGTATACTGAAGTAATGAACACCCGAAGGAGGGTGATGCAACTTCGCAGGAGAGTTTATGTAAATTGAAGTGATGCACCTTCGAAGGGAGCTTCAAGTACATTGAAGTGAGGAACCCCCGAAGGAGGGTCAAGTAAGTTAAAGTCATGCACCCTTGAAGGGGGCTTCAAGTAGCATGAAGTGATGAATCCCCAAAGGATGGTTTAAGTAGAACGAAGCGATGAACCCCCGAGGGAGGGTTTACGTAAACTGCAGTGATGAACCACCGAAGGAGGGTTCAAGTACATGGAAGTGATGAACCCCCGAAGGAGGGTTTAAGTAAATTGGTGCGGTGAACCCCCGAAGGATGGTTTAAGTCTAAGTAAATTGAAGTGATGAACCGCCGAAGCAGTGTTTAAGCAAACTGATGCGAGGAACCCCCGAAGGAGGGTTTAAGTAAATTTTTTGGTGAACCTCCGGAGGATGGTCCAAGTAAGTCGAAGTGATGGACCCCCGGAGGAAGGTTTAAGTATAATGAGGTGATGAACCACCGAAGCGGGGTTTAAGAAAATTGAAGCGATGAACCCCCGGAGGATGGTTTAAGAAAATTGAAGTGATAAACCCCCAAAGCAGGGTTTAAGTAACTTGATGTGATGAACCCCGCGAAGGAAGATTTAAGTACACTGATGTGATGAACCCCCGGAGGATGGTTTAAGTAAACCGAAGTTATGAAACCCCAAAGGAGCGAAGGAGGGTTTAAGTAAATTGAAGTGATGAACCACCGAAGGAGGGTTTATGCAAAACGATGTGAGGAACCCGCGAAGGAGGGTTTAAGTAAGTTGATGTGATGAAGCCCGAAGGAGGGTTTAAGTAAATCGAAGTGATGAACCCCGAAGCAGGGTTTTAAGTAAAATGAAGTGATGAACCACGAAGGAGGCTTTAATTAAAATGAAGTCATGAAACCTCGAAGTTGGGTTTTAAGTAAAATGAGGTGATGAACCACCGAAGGAGGGAAGTGAAGAACCCCGGAACTGATGCACACCCGCAAAAGAAGTCGACTGAAGTGATGAACCCCCGAAGGAGGGTGTTAAATAAGTTAATATACTGAAGCCCAGAAGGAGGGTTTAAGTAGAATGAAGTGATGAACCTCCAGAGGAGCGGAGCAGGGTTTAAGTAAATTGAAATGATGAACCACCGAAGGAGGTTTTAAGCAAATCGATGTGATGAATCCCCGCAGCAGGGATCAAGGATGGACCACCGAAGGAGGGATTAGGTCAATTGCAGTAATGAACCACCGAAGGAGGGTTGAAGTAAATTGAAGTGATGAACCCCGAAGGAGAGTTTTTGAAAATACATGAAAGTCATTAAACCCGAAGCAAGGTCTAAGTAAGTTGAAGTGATGAACCCCCGGAGGAGGGTTTAAACAATTTGAAGTGATGAAGCCCCGAAGGCGGGTTTAAGTAAACTAAAGTTATGAACCCCCGATGGGAATTTTAGTTGAAGTGATGGTCCCCGAAGGACGGTTGAAGTACACTGAAGCGATGTACCCCCGAAGGAGGTTTCAAGAATATTGAAGTGATGAACCCCCGAAAGATTGCTTAAGTAAGTTGAAGTGATGAACCACCGAAGGAGGGTTTCTGTACATTCAAGCGACAAAGCCGCTAAAGGAGGGTTAGTACACTGAAGTGATTATTTCCCAGAGGATGGCTCAAGTAAATCGAAGTGATGAACCCCCGGAGGAGGGTTTAAGAAAATCTATGTGATGAACCCCCGAAGGAAGGTTGAAGTAAATTGAAACTATGAATCCCCGGAGGAGGGTTTAAGTACGTTAAAGTGAAGAACCCCGAAGGAAGGTTTGAGTAAATTGAAGTGATGCAGCCCTGCAGGAAGGTTTTAAGTAAACTGATGCGTTGAACTCCCGAAGGAGGGTTGGAGAAAACTGAAGTGATGAATCCCCGGAGGATGGTTTTAGCAAAATGAAGTGATGTATCCCCGAAGGAGGCTTTATGTAGACTGAAGTGATGAGCCCTCGAAGTAGGGTTTAAGTTAATCGAAGTGAGAAAACCCTGAAGAGGGTTTAAGTAAACTGATGCGATGAACCCTCGAAGTGTAAACTGATGCGATGAACCCTCGAAGTAGGGTTTAAGTAAACTGAAGTGATGATCCCCCGAAGGAGGGCTTAAGTACATCGAAGCGATGAACCCCCGAAGAAGGGTTTAAGTTAATCGAAGTGAGAAACCCCGAAGAGGGTTTAAGTAAACTGATGCGATGAGCCCTCGAAGTAAGGTTTAAGCCAACTGAAGTGATGATCCCCCGAAGGAGGGCTTAAGAAAACTTTAGGGTTTAGGGTTTAGGGTTTAGGGTTTAGGGTTTAGGGTTTAGGGTTTAGGGTTTAGGGTTTAGGGTTTAGGGTTTAGGGTTTAGGGTTTAGGTTTTAGGGTTTAGGGTTTAGGGTTTAGGGTTCAGCAGCTCCGGGTCGAGCAGTTTTAAAGTAGTGTTGTGTCTATGGTTTAAGAATAACACCCACCCACCCTCAGAATCCCATAACATTAAGAAAATAGAGGGGTTTTTTTCATCCTTCGAAGCACCTATCTACAACTTAGCTTCACACACCTCTATGACTATGATGTTATAGTCAAACCCTAGGCCCTAAACTCAACTACTGCTTGGTTGAAGGCCAGCACGAGAATGTTGTTGTTCGGTCTCCGTCGACATTCTCTTCAGACGCTTCCAGTTGCTGTTGTCGCTAAACCTTAATTTGCTTATGGTGTCAACACAACTAGCTGAAAGATTAAAGTTGCGGAGCTGCTGAAGTCTAAACCCTAAACCTTACATACAACTATTACAGATCGTAACTTTCCACTCCTTCGCTCAAGCAAGTGCTGTTTCTTTACAGTCGTTCTTGCAACACACTTCACTTTAAGAGTTAATGCTGCCGATCAGCTTTCTAAGAGAGCTAGTTAAGAAACGCAACATCGCTCTAACCCGCCGAAGCTGCGGTCACGCCATCGCTTTACGATAGCAACCATAGCTGTCAAGTGTCATGACTTGAATCTCCTCAACTAGCAACCACAGCTATCCAGCTTTCTAAGAGAGCTAGTTAAGAAACACAAGATCGCCCTAATTCGCCGAAGCTGCGGTCACGCCATCGCTTTACGATAGCAACCATAGCTGTCAAGTGTCATGACTTGAATCTCCTCACCTAGAACAGCTATCGAATTCGATTTCAATGTTTCCACATCGGACTGTGTCCACTGCCTGACAACATTGCCTCCAACAGTTGCAGCTGCGGTCACGCCATCGTTTTACGATAGCGCAACCACAGCTATCAAGTTTCTTTGCGATGACCGTTCAGCTGAAACCCTTCACCGCCAGGCTTCCAAAGACCTTTTCGCGCGCGCGCGCGCGCGCGTTGTTGGGGGGTCAGAGGCAGCAAAGCCGGGCTTCGCCTCCGGGGGTCAGAGCCTCGCCTTACTCCTCGAGGCCGCTGCTTACATGTCGCGAGGCTCGTCTGCAGCATCTCGCAAAAACGCTTTTTTTTTTGAAAATTGCAAGAATTTTCAATGGCTTCCACGATGACTGCTTTCGACAACAAAGAAGCTTCTTGTGCTACACATCATGACATGTGTACAACATCGATCCATATCGCTTCTTAATCGACGTCAACTAAAGAACTTTACATCATTTGAAGTTCTTCGACGGCTTACATACGTTCCGAAACGAAGTCACAGCCATCCAAGCAACAACCACGCAGAATCAAAACGACGCCCTTCGCAGAATCACGGCGACACCCTTCAGCGGAGCACTGCGTCACACCCCGCGGGTCCTCGACCGGACGAGCCTACGTCATTTGAGCTCCTCTGTCTGTTTGCGCCCTTCCCGAAGATACCCTTTCAAACCAAAAATTTGGTGTTTGAAAGGGCCCGCGGGCCAACGCAGAATCAACCCTACAACAGTTCACGCGGACCCTGCAATCAAAAGGGTAAGCTCGGGAGTGGGTTTGCGGACATAGTTTGACCTCCCCTGTCCATCTATGGCCCTCCCGCGGCTCCCCTTGAACACCAGTTTCCGCATGAAGGGTCGCAGAA